>CM065437.1:41510000-42110000 GCA_033030585.1 Hippophae rhamnoides
AACTTGAAAGTTAGTAGTCGGATAATTAAATTCTTAAGTTTAATTTGGACACCTTGAATAAAGTTTAAATTGTCTAACCCCACCAAAGGTGGCATTTAAATGATTCATTTTCAATCTCTTAGAAAAAGGAATTAATTTAATTAACCAAATTAGTTATCAACCCCACCCATAGGTGTTAATTGATTTGTTTAGTTAACAAAGAATATCTAACACCACCAAAAGTAGTATTCATACAAAAAAAGGGAGAATCAATAAATATCAATTCATATCTTTAATAACCTAAATAATATGAGCAAGCATAATTAACTTAGTTATTATATCCATAAATACTCCACTATTATAAATGATAAAATTTGCATAAATGTTTATTGAATCTATGTTTATTTTTATGTCAGTAGATTAAAAACACAAAACCCAAAATATCGTGATAGGATGTTTAGGATTTAATTTCATTTTTAAAAGTTTGAATAATAAATTAAAAACCACATACATTCCTTCCTTAGATCGACCTTGGGAGTATACTTATCATTTTCTACGAAATGATTCGTGCACTTGCGAGAGTTTTATAAATATAAAACCAAAGTATTGACAGGATCGACGATGCCGGTTTTTGCTTCATTAGTGGATTACAAAACTTTATCTAATTTACTATACTTGTCAACAAAGGGATAACTTAACAACAAATGACGTTAGTAGGTTTCAATGGAAACATCACTATATCTGTGTGGAAGGAACCATACTTCTCATCAATTACGTCGTCCTGAATACCTCCACTTATAATGTAATCTTCGATTGCCATCAACCTATCATCAACTAATGAAGACCCTAAAGTGGATGGAGTGAAGAAAATAAGGGGTGATTAAGAGAGAGTTAGAAGTTGTTATAATGTGACCATGAAATTTTTTGTACCTTTCTTGAGATATTAACCAAATAATGGGAAGTATCAAATCTCAACCATGATGTGCCCACACAAATTCGAGTGATTTAATAGTGGCTCTCAAGAACTATAAGATGATTTTGGTGGGGAGATTCAAAGAAGAAAAGTCCTTGAAAATTAATTTGAAGTTGCCTACTAAAATTTAAGGGTCATTGGTAGAATTCCTAAACGGAATGTAGATATTTTTGTTTGGAAGCCATAAGACATAATGGGTATTAAACCTGAGATAATCGTACAAGATTTGAATGTTGATCATACTAGAAAACTAGTCCAACAGAGAAAGAGGAGATTCGTGAGGGAAAAAAGCTACATCATTAAGAGCAAGCTGGATTCCCTCAAATGAGTAGATTGGGTCTGGGAGATAGATTACCCAACATCGCTTTCGAATGTGTTCCTAGCAAACAAAGCCAAAAGTGATCATGATGTGTGTCGATTTCATAGATGTCAATACACCCATCCTAAAGGATTGTTTTCCCTTTAAAACATTGATCAACTTGTCGATTCCACCGTGATATTTGAGGTATTGAGTTTCATGGATGCATACTTGGGCTACCTCCAAATTAGAATGCACCTAAAAGATGAAGAAAATGCATTATTCATCACCAAGGAAGGGAGTTTTTGTTAAACCATAATGCCTTTCGGGTTAAAAAAATACAAGAACAATCAAAGGTTGAACAAAATATTTGAGCATCGGATAGGAAGGAACATGAAAATTAATATTGATGACACGATAATTAATATAAAAGAACGAGGGACCACTTGTTTGATCTAGAAAAAGTCTTATCTATATTACGACATTATGAAATGTGCCCCAATCCTAAAAAGTTCCATTGGAATAATGTCAGAAACATTCTAGGGGTATTTGGTGACTTCTAACAGAATGATGAGCAGAATCGGGATTGCCAAAAACTTTGATTAGCGAAAACCGGCATCGCTGATCCTGCCAATACTTTGGTTTTATATTTGTAAAACTCTCGCAAGTGCACGAATCATTTCGTAGAAAATGATAAGTATACTCCCAAGGTCGATCTAAGGAAGGAATGTATGTGGTTTTTAATTTATTATTCAAACTTTTAAAAACGAAATTAAATCCTAAACATCCTGTCACGATATTTTGGGGTTTTGTGTTTTTAATCTAATAACATAAAATTAAACATAGATTCAATAAACATTCATGCAAATTTTATCTTTTATAAATAGTGGAGTATTTATGGATATAATAACTAAGTTAATTATGCTTGCTCGTATTATTTAGGTTATTAAAGATATGAATTGATATTTATTGATTCTCCCTTTTTTGTATGAATACCACCTTTGGTGGGGTTAGATATTCTTTGTTAACTAAACAAATCAATTAACACCTATGGGTGGGGTTGATAACTAATTTGGTTAATTAAATTAATTCCTTTTTCTAATAGATTGAAAATGAACCATTTAAATGCACACCTTTGGTGGGGTTAGACAGTTTAAACTTTATTCAAGGTGTCCAAATTAAACCTAAGAATTTAATTATCCGAGTACTAACTTTCAAGTTTTAAGACCACTACTGAAAACATATTGTCAATACATTTTCAGATAATAATTCTTATAAAAACTTTTGAAATAGAGCTTCACTCTAACTACCGGACGATTGTACCAACAAATAAAAGAGCACTACTCTAAATCAGACCGGATAACTAAACCTTAAAATCTAATTTTCAGATTTAAGTTTTTAATGAAAAATAATATATTTCTCTCTAACATTCTTAATATAAAATCTTGAATAAAAATAAAATCAATTCATTTTATAGATTTTTACCTATTTAATATTTCGCAAGCATAACAACGTTATTATTATATCATTTTTACAAACAGCTAGCATAGTTAAATTTAATCACAGACAAATTAAATATAACATGTAAGAATAAAGCATAAAAAATAACTGCAAAGAAAATAAAATCCTTACAGTACTTCGATGCCATTCCCGTTGCTAGAAAACCTCCAAACGGAATTTGCACTCCCATTTATTGAATCAAAAAGCTAATAAATTACAAAAACATAACTAGTTCTTCCTAAAAAGGGAAGAACTCTAAAGCTAAGAGAAACTAGCTACAACATAAGAAAAACTAAAAAAAACTAAAAACTAAGAAATGGAGAGAAAGAAAGAAGAGAGAAGTGTGTTTTGAGGTGTGGTATGAAGTGAAGAGAAGGGAGGTATTTATAGGTGAGGATGGAGAGAAAAAGTGGGTGAAAAAATGTTAAAAAATGGTGAAAACGCGTAGTGCAAATAGTGAGGTCATTGATTACGTCAGCATGACGTCATGGGGGCGGCTGCACGTCAAAAATGGGGCGAAATGGCGTCGGCGCGCGCGGAGGTAGCGCGCGCGCAGAAGAGCAGCCGCTGGCGTGAACGATGATAAGCGCTTGGATCTGGAGGAAGCGCGCGATCTGCCGCGGACGGCACCATGCCGCGCACGTTCGGCGCTGGCCGGCGCGAGTAAGGGCCGTGACGCGATTTTCTCCTTTTTGCCCCATTTTGTCCATTTTTTCCATATTTGTTGACCTTTCCCCATTTATTTATTAATATATTTGTAATGTATTGCTTCCAGTATTCCTCTTTGAGTCTTTAAGTGACGTTTTTAAGCAAAAATACCTGAAAAACAATAAAAATACCCGTGATTCCGCAAAAGAAAAATTTATATAAATATATGATAAAACATATAAATATATATATTTTTAATCAATTAATGTGCATAAAATCTTGGTAATTTTAGTGCTTTTTGAGCACTCATCACAACTCCTTAACCAGCTTTCGCTAGTCCCTTAGCAAGAGAAGTCGATAAAAACTCAAAATTAACTTATCCTAACTCACTTCCGTGGATTGACACGGTTGCATTTAGCCTATGCAACAAGCCTTTAAACCCTTAGGTTTCCCTAGTGGACGAGTTTGAGTCTCGTGAGGGTTTTCAGTAATGATACCCACAAACATTGAACTAAATGTAAAAATCAAAAGAAACAATAAAAACAATCAACTCAAAAACTAAAATTACAACAAAATCAAAATTTAATTTTTAAGAATAAGAGTAAACAACATATCACAAAAATGTGTCATACTTTTTAATCTCTTTAAGATCATAATTAAAATCTCAAGCATAAGTTATTTTAATCTCTTTAAACAATCATGATTTATTATAATAATTAGTCGAAAATCATATTCATATTTCATGTCAAAAATGTATCAATTTAATTTCACGGAATTTCTTGTCATGAATCGCATTCGCCGACTCTATTCCTCACAAGTCAATACTCTCAAACACCGAATCCTATGGGTTCAAACACTCATACTATTTTATATGCGAAAAGAGTTTGATGTATAGAAATGAACTAATATGTTCGCATATGTATAAAGAATAAAGGCTCAAAGTGTTATTTTAACATTGATCTCATGAAAGGAATCAAATGTATAAATTATAAAGATATCATATATAAAAATTATTTTCATGCATAAATCAAAAATCATTAAGAAAGAATTTCAAGATATATGCCTTTTACAAATAAAGAGAGTGGGAATGAATTTTTAGTAGGAATTATTTCCTATATCTTTCTTTGTAATTAACTTTTACTCACAACTTTGTAGGTACATACGGGTTATAGTATGTAGATTATACTATATATTCTTTATCTCTATTTTTTTTTCCTCAAGATATTTCTCAATATATGTATTTTGTAGAAGTCAACCCATGTACAGATTGTACATTTTCTTTTTTTGGATTTTGCGAAAGTAGTTAATTTTGTGGCTTTTCTGCTTGATCTTGGTTTAAGTAACCCCATATATGTCTTTTTTTTGGAGCAGTCACGCATGAACGAGATATAAGCATATACTATTAATTTCTACTCAAATCATTTAATCTAAGCAATAATAATAAAAAATATACGATACTCTATTAAGATGAGAAAAAATTCATACATTCAATGCTAATACCTATAGAGATCATCTAAATATTTGAAGAAATAAGAAATGTGTTTGGAGTAGAAAAAATATATATTTCACTCTGAATAAAGGAAATTAGGCTCAAATTATATCTCACAAAGGTAGTCTCCACTAAAAAAAATTCATAAACACCGATTTTAGGTTTAATATAATTTCTACATCTTATCAAGAAATACTAGTTATGACAAAAACTAACTAATTATCAAAAATAATTACAAAATATTTCATGATATGTTTTCAAAAATTAATCTAATAGTACAAAAGACTTAACTATTTACTTAAATTTGATTTAAAGAAATGATAATTTTTGTGAGAAAATTTTTTTTTCAAAAATTACTAAATCACACAAAATAGAAATAAAACCAAACACACAAAAAATGAAAAAATATATTTTTTATTTTTTTATTTTTTTATTTTTATTTTTTATTTTTAAATTGTTAAAACTTTTTTTTTAATTAAGCATGGTAACTTTTCACCACCCCCAACCTAGAACTTACATTGTCCTCAATGTAACAACTGTAAATTAAAGATAAAGAGAAAAGAGAAGAAAGATTACCTATTTCCTGAGAATGTGCAAGTAGTAAATCGCTGTGAACTTCTAACATCTCAACAAATATTTTTAGTTTTAACAATTTAAAAATTATTCACATGTAATTAAAATGAAACAATTAAGTAAATAAAAGAAATAAAAGAAAATTACCTAAAATGATGGGTTGCCTCCCATCCAGCGCTTATTTTAACGTCTTAGCAAGACGTAACTTGGGGATTGCATTTTAAGTAAACTCAATGTCCCCTCATCATTGAGTCAATCAAACCTTCAGGTAAGACAAGGTTGTCTACCTATACTTTTCCACTCATGTCCTATTGATTTTCAGATTTCTTTCTGTACTTAAAACTAGAGGCATACTTTGAGTTTTAGATAACCCACATCTAGGTACAAATCAAATAATTAAGGCATAAAAACACAATTGTACCTAGATTAAACAAAGCAACTAACTCCTTAAATTATAATTAAAACTTTAAAATTTTGGAGGTAGTTTCAGAATTTATGTTTTTTTTGTTTTTAAGAAAAAAAAATAATATAATCAGTATTAACCAAGAGTGCTCCCAGGAAAGAATGGTGGGGCAAAGGCTCCTTAAAAACCATCCTCCTAGACAGAACAACGTTCTCAGAAAAGACTAATGGCACAAAGGCTTTCAAGAACTAATCTCCTTGACAGAACTCCCTTAGATCTCTACTTTTCATGCTATTAAAATTATGTTAATTAAGTTAAGTTAAGTAAAAAATTTAAGTTAATGAAAATCTAATTAAGTTAAATGCAGTAAAAATCTAAGTTAATTAAAAAGCTAACTTAATTAAGTTAATTTAAGTAAAAATCTAAGTTAATTAAAAAGTTAACTTAACTAAGTTAATTTAAGTAAAAAGCTAAGTTAATTAAGTTAATGAAAATCTAAGTTAATTAAAAAGCTAAGTTAATTAAGTTAATTAAAATTTAAATTAATTAAAAAGTTAAGTTAATTAAGTTAATGAAAATTTAAGTTAATTAAAAAGCTAAGTTAATTAAGTTAGTAAAAAACTAAATTAATTAAGTTAAATGAAAATTAAGAAATAAAGAAAAAATTAAATAGAGAAAAAAAATTAAAATTAAAATAATAAAATAAAATAGAATAAAAATAAAATAAAATGAAAAAAGTAAAATAAAATAAAATTGAAAAAGGTAAAAGAAAATAATTTTTTTATAAAAAAATAAAATAAAATTAAGATTCTAATAAATAAAATAAAAAAACTTAAAATTAAATGAAATTTAAAAATTAAGTTTTTATTTTTTTATAATTTTTTTTTATTTTTTTTATTTGTTTTTTTTTATTTTTTATTTATTTTTATTTTTTTTATTTATTTTTATACTTTATTTTTATTTATTTTTAATTTTTTTTATTTATTTATTTATTTATTTTTATTTTTTTACTATTCATGATCGGTAATTTTATTTTACTATTCATGTTATATTATTTATTTATTTTTTATCTTTTTTTTAAAATTGTTTTTTTACAATTTATGAACGGTAAAAACTTTTTACTTCAAATTTCAAATTTCTAAATTATTGTACTATTCACGCTACAATTTTTTTTATTTATTTTTTTAAATTTTTTATTTATTTTTTATTTTTTTTATTATTTCTAATGAAATTTGAAATTTGATTAAATGTTTTATTTTTTTTATTTTTTTACAAAAACAAAAAAAATCACAATTATTTACAGCACAAAAATATTTTTAAAATTTTGATAAATAAATTAAAAACGTTATTCCATCCCCACCAACGGCGCCAATAATTTGATGAGCAGAATCGGGATTGCCAAAAACTTTGATTAGCGAAAACCGACATCGCTGATCCTGCCAATACTTTGGTTTTATATTTGTAAAACTCTCAAGAAAGACGGTAATCATTTCAGAAAATGATAAGTATACTCCCGCTACATCTAAGAAAGGAATGTAATGTACGTGGTTTTTAATTTATTATTCAAACTTTTAAAAACGTAAATTAAATCCTAAACATCCTGGTCACGATATTTTCGGTTTTATGTTTTTAATCTAATAACATAAAATTAAACATAGATTCAATAAACATTCATGCAAATTTTATCTTTTATAAATAAGTGGAGTATTTATGGATATAATAACTAAGTTAATTATGCCTTGCTCGTATTATTTAGGTTATTAAAGATATGAATCGATATTTATTCGATTCTCCCTTTTTTGTATGAATACCACCTTTGCGGGGTTAGATATTCTTTGTTAACTAAACAAATCAATTAACACCTACAAAGTGGGTTGATAACTAATTTGGTTAATTAAATTAATTCCTTTTTCTAAGAGATTGAAAATGAACCATTTAAATGCACACCTCATGTGGTTAGACAATTTAAACTTTATTCAAGGTGTCCAAATTAAACCTAAGAATTTAGTTATCCGAGTACTAACTTTCAAGTTTTAAAACTACTACTGAAAACATGTTATCAATACATTTTCAGATAATAATTCTTATAAAAACTTTTGAAATAGAGATTCACTCTATAGTGAGGTCATTGATGACGTCAGCATGATGTCACTTTCGAGAGGCGCCGTACGTGAAAAACGGGGCGAAATGGCGCCACGCACGCGAGGGCACCGGGCGCGCAGAAGGCGCAAGAAGCCGCGCGTGAACAAGGATAGCTGGCCGCGACGCGCGCGGATCCGGAGGGAAGGCGCGCGCATCCGCGCGCTGCCCGGCGCCGTGCTACGCGCGCGACCGGGCGCTACTCGGATGCCGGCTCGCGCGGCGTGGTCCGCCTCCGGCACCCATTTTCTCCTTTTTGACATTTTTGACCTTTTTGACTCATTTTGTCCAATTTTTCCATATTTGTTGACCTTTCCCCATTTATTTATTAATATATTTGTGATGTATTGCTTCCAGTATTCCTTTTTGTGTCTTTAAGTGACGTTTTTAAGCGAAAATACCTGAAAAACAATAAAAATACCCGTGATTCCGCAAAATACAAATTTATATAAATATATGATAAAACATATAAATATATATATTTTTAATCAATTAATGTGCATAAAATCATGGTAATTTTAGTGCTTTTTGAGCACTCATCACAGAATTGAAGTGAATCCTAACAAAATTGCAAAACTTATCAATCTGCAATCACCAAGGTGTATCAAGGAAGTCAATAGGTGAACATAATGATAGCTAGATTAAGTCATTTCTTCTCCAAGTGTACAAAAACACTTTTTTCCCTTCTTTCTTCTTTTGAAGAAAATTAAGGATTACGTGTGGAGTGAAGAGTGAAAATGCGCTTTTCAATCTATAAAGGAGTATATGTACAAGACACTATTTTGGAAAACCCTCTTGTTAATGAAATTTTGTACTTGTATTTGGCATTCACTGGTAAGGCAACCAGTCTCGTTCTCATGGTGGAAAGGAAGGGAAAACCATAACCTATATATATATATAAGCCATTTTTTAATCAAGGTGGAACATAGTTATCCACCACTCAACAAATATGCCTTTATGTGAAGATAGCCTTCAAAAAGTTGCATTACTTCATTGCTGACAATATAATAATCTTAAAATCTCATCTTTTAAAGAATATTGTGGGCAACCTAGAAAAATCAAGCTTTCTTAAACAGTAATTGAATTGAGAAAACTTAAGGTACAGTACAAGCAATAATCAGCTATTAAAGGATAAGCTCTAGTATATTTCATTGTAGAATGGACTGAAACAGAACCCATGGGTAAACTAGATGAGACACAGATGGAAATCATAAGTGGGGATTTTCTTGGTGAATTTTGTAACATATCTTCTCACATTATCACTAAGGTGGCTGACTTACTGGTTGGCCTTAACCATGGTTATGTTGGATTTTTTTTTTAATTTGAAAGCATCTATAACTTGTTAGTACCTTAATGATATAGTAAGTGCATGTGTCCATTCTTATTCTCACACTTCCTCTTTGACTCTCTCTTGAGGTTACTTTCTTTATGTTATCCTAAACAGTGAGACTATAAGACAATTGGTTTTTGCTCCTTAGCCTCTTTTTCTTCCACTCTTTATTACCCTTCTTTGATCACCTACTAGGTGAAGCTTACTTTAGTGGTCTTTCTAGCACCAAGATTGATAAAACTAAATTGTACACTAGTAATTTCTTTTCCCATCATCATTCTCATATGCCCTCGAAGCCTTCTACTTTGTCTCAGAGTATCTCCATGTCTGTTCTATACCCTACTATTCCTACTCATCACGTTTCTTATCATCCTAGTCATCATCCTTTAGAGCTTTTTTGGCTCATCAAGAGTTGGTATCGATCATATGGCAATTGACAATAACTATTCGAGACCATATTATAAATCATTAAGTGCATATATTTTATAGATAGACCTTGTTGTAGATCAATGAATGTTTTTTCGTAGTTTGAAGCATGCAGCTCCTATGGTTGGTTCTCCTAGATCCTCTAGTTCTCACCCTTTTTTTACGAAAAGAATTTACCTATAACATGTATTCCCTATTAATATTATTCATTGATATCATTCCCACTTCTAACACTATTTTCTTTTTTATAAAAATAAAGAGTCAAGATAGCTTCATTCCATCATGTGTCTGTACTCCTGTTGTATGCAAGATTCTCTCATTTTTAGAACGCATGTTAGTGGAGGTGCTTCTCACATTCCCTCTGTTAATTCTCATTTGTGAGGCATCTATCTACCAATGTCTACCAATTTTTTAACCAGATGATCAATACCTTTCTCTCTAATTCTGTGGTCAAGTTCTTAGAAATCTTCCCACCTTGAGTCATTATTTGGTTCACTTGAGTCTGTGTTATATGGTGTACTCGAGTCATTATTTGGTTTAAAATTCTAGAAAAACTCATAAAGTGATCATCATACACACAACCATGCCAGCTTTTAGAAGAAAGTTGTGCATGTTCTGCATTGTGCCATTGATGCATAATGCACCTAGATTGATAATTCTTAGAAGAACTACAACAATTACAACTAGAGTAATCGAAATGAGAAGAGAGAGATGGAGATCTGTGAATACTACTCCTAGAGTACCTAGCGCACTGTCTAGCAAAGAGGCCAATAGAACCACATAGGTGATAAGAGCATGCAAAGAAGTGAGAGAATTTGGGTCTCTGATTCCATAGAGAAACACTAGGAAGGGAGGAAGAGAAAGCAGTGTTAATATTAACCCTCACACGAGGATGAGTAGTTAATTTCTCAGGGTGAGATCTCAAATACCAATGTTCACCATAATGGTGACAAATAGGTAATAGTGACAAATCGGTAGAAAATATGAAGATAAGGGTATGAAACGGGCATGATGAGAAGCAACAATAGGAGGTGAAGTGTTCACCTTGCAAGACAAGCATGGTTAGGATGAAGCTACAAACTTACCTTTGGGAGTGGCCACAATAGTCTTAATCTTTTGATCAACGACCACTAGCTTGATAAACATGAGAGCAACACTTTTAGTGGTAGATACCTCTTTTGGAAATCTCAACCCACGTCTATCTCTAAGTGCCTTGTTGCTCAGAATCTCATCCAACACTTGTTGTTGCTAACACTCTTCGTATTGACGGTAGTTATTCATATTTGAACTCCGCCTAGATTTTGAACTTTCAAAAGGGGATTGTCTCAAAGTATTCCTTGGGATTTTTACTCCTATAGCTATAGGTTCATGGATGTCAATCTCATTCCTAAATCTTCAAAAGTTTATGTTGCTAAAATGTTCATTTTCCTCAAATTCTATTTGATTGAGAATGCCAGCTTGCTTAGCAAATTTCTCAACATTAGAAGGCTTCATTCTAGGTAAATGAATGTCATAAGCTTGAAGACAAAAGGCCATAGAATTGAATTTAAGTTCCTGAGCTGTCCAGTTATGATCCCAATTTTTAGTTCTAGTAATATGTTATTTATATGCTAGATGTGTTTGTCCCACAATAAATCTTTATCTTCTGGTTGCGAAAATGAGAAAGAGAATGTTCTTGAATTGATCCAATATTGACACCAGAACCTTACCTTTTAAACCCCAAGCCTTATCTACGGCTTGTATCACTTTTTGTTTCTTGATTGGATTTTTTGTCAGAACTTTTCCCTTTAGTTTTATCGAAGCAGCTATTATTTCATCCTCTTGATCTTTGTACAGATCGATTTCTTGTGCTTCACAAGTGAGTAATCTAGTCTGTTCAACCATATTAACAATTTTATGAGCTGGAATTTTGAGTAAAATTTAGAATACACAACTCTAAATTTACTAATATTAGATAAAAAAGTAAATAAACTACTTGTATTATACTCACTATAATACCTTTCAAAGGCAACTCACAAATTGAAGAGAAATACAAACACTCAAAGAGAAAGCTCTTAACTCACACTCAAACTAAGAATACAAAGACTTATTTGTTTTTGATAGAATGATTAAACCAAATGTAAGATAGGCTATTTATAGTCCTCACCATGCAATCTACACCATACAAATATAAAACTAAGAAATAATCCTAGCCACACAAATCTTATCTACACACTTCTCTTTTTTACAACCTTCAACCACTTCATTTATTTCTACAACCTTCAACCACTTCATTTATTTCTACAACCTTCAACCACTTCATTTATTTCTACATCCTTCAACCACTTTATTTATTTCTCTACTTCTTTAATTATTATGTTGGTGTTGATTTTCAACACTCCCCCCCAACACTAATTCTCACTATTTTTATTGTGTCAAGTTGACAGCGAAACATTTCGAACTTGCCAACGCTTAAGCTTTTTGTGAACAAGTCCACAACTTGATCATCTATCTTGATTTTCCTCATTTCAATTTCTTCTTGCATAACCTTTTCTCTGATAAAGTGATAGTGTACTTCAACATGCTTAGTTCTTGCATGAAAGACCAGATTCTCTGCCAAACGAATTGCCGATTGATTGTCACAGTACAACGGTACTGCATAATCTACTGGTTGATGTAGATTATTCATTAGCTATATCAACCATGTACACTCTTGAGCTGCCATTTCCGCTGCTTGATACTCAACTTCAGTGGTTGATAATGATACCGTTGGTTCTCTCTTGCTACACCAAGAAATTGTTCCAGAACCCAGCTTAAACACATATCCAGCTGTTGATCTCCTGGTGTTATGATCTCCTGCATAGTCTGCATCACAGTAACCAACTAAATTTTTGTCTCCACCTTTCTTGTACAAAAAACCAAAGTCAATTGTACTCTTCACATATCTCAATATTCGTCGAACTACTTCCAAATGTGGCTTCTTTGGATTTTGCATGTACCGACTCATTACACTAACTGCATAAGAAATGTCAGGCCAAGTTAAGGTTAAGTAGATCAGACTGCCTACCAATTTTCGATACATTGTCTCATCTTCCAAATCTTTTCCTTCATGTGCACACATGTTGACATTTGGCTCCATCGGCGTCGAAATTGGTTTGCATTCAAGCATTCCGAACCGCTTTATCAAATCTTTGGAATATTTTTGCTGACAAAGAAATATTCCTTCTTGTGTGCAATCAACCTCTAAACCAAGGAAGTGCTTGAGTTGGCTAAGTTCTTTCATCTGAAAATGGACTGACAAATTCTCCTTTGTCCGAAGAATTTCTACCTCATTATCACCAGTTATGATTAAGTCATCCACATACACTAGCGCAATAGCTAGCTTTCCTTCAATTGCTTTAACAAACAAGCTAGAATCTGTAGGTGTTACTGAATAACCACTTTGTGTTAGAAATTCAGCAATCTTACCATACCATGCCCTAGGTGCTTGTTTCAATCCATAGAGTGCTTTCCGTAGCTTACACACATATTCAGGATGATCTTGGCTCTAAAAACCCATTGGTTGGATCATGTAGATCTCCCGATCTATCTCTCCATGAAGAAAAGCATTCTTCACATCCATCTACCACAACTTCCAATCTTTGTTTGCTGCAAGTACAAGTAGGACTCGAACAGTTGTAAGTTTTGCCACTAGACTAAACGTTTCATCATAGTCTAGTCCATACTGTTGAGAGAAACCACGAGCTACCAATCGTGCCTTGTACCTCTCAATTGACCCATCTGGACCGCATTTTATCTTGTAGACCCACTTGTAGGATATGGGTTTCACATCTCTTGGCTTTCGCACCAGATCCCAAGTTTGATTTTGCTGAAGTGCATCGATCACTTCTCTCATAGTTGTCATCCACTCAGATCTTTGCGATGCTTCTTCAAACGTCTTAGGTTCTATTACTTCTTCAATTATGACTACATTGGCATATTTGGGATTTGGCCTTCGTGTTCTTGTTGACCTACGGAGTTGAGATTGTGGAGTTGATTCTTCTATTTCACTAGGCCCACCTTTTTCATTTAGTTGTTGATATATGCCAGTTTGCCAAGGATTCTGAGTTACTCTTTGTTTGGCACCTTCATCGTCTAGATCTCTGGATTCATCTAAACTCGGTTGGAATTGAATAGTATGCTCCCTCATCTTTTGTTGTGTGATGACCACCAAGAAGATGCTTCATCGAACACCACATCTCGTGTAGTGTAGCATATTCCACTCATTGGATCACAACATTTCCACCCTTTTCTCTAGCTGTCGTATCCCACAAAGATACATCTAACAGCTTTCTTGTCAAATTTGCTCCGTAAATGATCAGGAACAAATACATAACATACACAGCCAAATACTCGAAAGTAGCTAACTGTAGGTTTCATATTCCACAGTTTCTCAAAGGGTGAAACAAATTCTAACCTTCGTTGAGGAAGTCTATTGATCACAAAGGTTGTAGTCCTTATCGATTCATCCCAAAACCTCCCAAGTACATTCTTTTCATGTAGCTTACTCCAACAAATTTTTGCAAGATGCTGGTTCTTTCTCTCTACTACACCATTTTGTTGTGGCGTGTTGGCACATGTGTACTGATGACGTATTCGACATTCCCTTAGGTATTGAGAGAACTCGCTTGAGCTATATTCTTCGCCGTTGTTTGTACGCAAGCAACGGATCGTCTTTCCAACTTCTCCTTCAGTTAACTCTCTAAACTCTTTAAACTTTGAGAATACGTCAGATATTTCTTTCATAAAGAAAACCCACACAGACCTTAAGAAGTCATCGATGAATGTCACCATGTATCGCATACCGCCAATTGATGGTTGCTTAACATAACCGAATACATCAGAGTGAACTAACTCTAATGGTTCTTTTACTTTAAACTTCGATTCCTCATATGGTAATTGGTGAGCTTTACCATATTGGCATCCTACACAGATTGTGTTTGTTCGCACGTCTATTTGAGGAAGCCCTTTAAGCATTGACTTTTTCACCATCACACTTAGCTTGGAATAGCTAACATGACCTAACAGCATATTCCATAGATCTTTTGTCTCGTTTCTTCTTGTCTTGTCTACATATGAAGATTCTGCTGACATTACGTAGACTGATTCCAATCTTTGCCCCTCCATTGTTGGTGTTTTTGAGATTTTGAGATCACGATACACCTTCACGTCTCGGGGACCGAACAAGACATAGTGGCTTGATGATGTTAACTGAGCCACATATAGAAAATTTTTCTTCATTCTTGGGACATGATAAACATCTTGAAGTGGTACTTGGTTAGCACTATATCGAGGTGTAACTATCATCTTACCGATGTGGGCTATCGGTAAGCTTGAGTTGTCAGCTGTCACCACTACACGACCTCCCTTGTACTCAGACATGCTTTCCAACTTATGTTTATCACCTGTCATATGATTTGAGCAGCCTGAATCTATGATCCAATCATTCTTATAGTCAATCTTTTTTGATGTTGTCACCGTAAGAGCTAATTCTTCTTCCTCTGTAGCAAATAATGCTTTGGCATCCCAACCATCTTCGCTATGTTCCTTAGAACTAGAAGTAGCTGTATTGCTTTCAACAGGCTTTTTCTTACTCCAACAATCTTTTGCCATATGACCCATCTTCCCGCAGTTGTAACATTCACTGTCAAATTTTCTATTATTATTGTGGTTCTTCCAAGCTCCCCCTGGACGAAAGCCTCCCTTTCCTTGAGGAATTTTTCCTTTATCGCCATCATTTTTATATCCATTCCATTGTACCGCTTGAAAGTGCCTTTGCTTTTGCTAGTGTAGAGCGCTTCTTCTTCACCCTTCAGCGAGACTCCTCCCATTTTCATAGCCATAGCTTCTTGACCGGCCAATAAATTCTCAAACTCAACAAGACATGGTTGTGTCGGCCATCCTTGTATAGCAGTAACAAATCCTCAATATTCGGGTCTCAAACCATGAATAATTATTCTCTTTATCCTCGTTTCCCCAATAGGAGCTTTTGGATCTAACTCTAAAATTTCGTGGCATAATGACTTTACCTTGTGAAAGTATTGGGAAATCGTCATGTCGCGTTGTGCCATCGATAGTAACTCATTCTCCAGAAGTTGCAATCTTGTATCATTATTCTTTGAAAAGAGCGTAACAAGAGTGTCTCATGCTTCCTTTGGTGTTTTTGCATCCCGAATATGCTCCAACATTTCTTCTTCAATTGTGGTCTTCAAAGCAAACATCGCTTTCCCTGCTTTAATTTTCCACTTCCGCAAGATGCCGTTTGCATCTTCCACTGTTGGTTGTGTAACTTCATCACCACCAACAACCTCCCACAAATCTTGACCTTGTAGGTAAGACTCCATACATGTTATCCATGTGTTATAGTTTTTATTGTTGAGCTTCTTGATTCCTCCAACTACTTGAAGATCACCCATCGTGTCGACAAGACTTCGACTATACCGAACAAGCTTGACTAATAAACTTGCAGAGTACCAAACTCTTCACGACTCAAGATAACTCCACTAAGAACGATCCCTGACCGTCCCGCTCTGATACCAATTGTTGAGTAAAATTTAGAATACATAACTCTAAATTTACTAATATTAGATCAAAACAAGTAAACAAACTACTTGTATTATACTCATTATAACACCTTTCAAAGGCAATTCACAAATTGAAGAGAAATACAAACACTCAAAGAGAAAGCTCTTAACTCACACTCAAACTAAGAATACAAAGACTTATTTGTTTTTTATGGAATGATTAAACCAAATGCAAGATAGGCTATTTATAGTCCTCACCATGCAATCTACACTATACAAATATAAAACTAAGAAATAATCCTAACCACACAAATCTTATCTATACACTTCTCTTTTCTACAACCTTCAACCACTTCATTTATTTCTACAACCTTCAACCACTTCATTTATTTTTACAACCTTCAACCACTTCATTTATTTTTACAACCTTCAACCACTTCATTTATTTCTACATCCTTCGACCACTTCATTTATTTCTCTACTTCTTTAATTATTATGTTGGTGTTGATTTTCAACATGGAATGAGTTTTCCTTTCCCTGCCATGATCAATTTATGTTTTTGGTAAGTTTTATGTGTATAATTTTTCCTGTAATATTTCCACTGAAAGTATATATGATCTGGCTTTGCAAGAGAGTGCAACTATTTATAATGGTTGCATCTTAATTGAATTGTGTCTGAAATGGTCAGTGGCGATTCATTTTCCAAAATTATTACAGAGACACGATTTCTTTTTGAATAGATGTCTAAATCCCAAGGTGTTGCATCTGTTTAACTTGCCAATGTGTCAAGTAAGACTCTTCATTTGTTAGCTGCCTCATCATTGCAATCTGAGCTAGTAATATTTATACAAGCGTCGGCCTCTTGGAAAAGATGTACTTAATCATCACATTAGGTAATGATTAGAGTGGGTTCTCGTTTACTTATCCAGTAACTCGGATGACAATTGGTTTCTGCCTCTGTGCGACTTCAAAAGTAGAAATAAGCACACAATCCAAAAATTTGTAAATCCTAGATTAGGAATAGGATTTATGTGTTAAAGAATCTCAGTAGCACGGGACTTTGAAAGAATCAAAGGTGACCTTCAAGTTTTGGAAGTGGATTGGATCTTTTATACAGTAGTGGCGAAAGCTTTCCAAAAAATGATCAACTTTCTCTTTTCAAAACAGCCAAGCTCTCCAAATGTAAAGTCAGAGACTAACAGTGCATTTCTCATTGCCAAACTCGTGCAAAACTTAATCAGACAAAGACAAATGAACTGAATTGGGAACATTTTTAATCAATTCACCTTTGTCTTCACTTCTTATCGTACAATTAATTGAAAAATGATTTTACAGTCTACAGTTAATTTATTTACTAAATAATCAAATTATGTGATAAGAATTGAAGTAACGGAGGAAGTTATTTTGTTTGAATGTTTAGTTTGAAATCTGGAATTATAGTAGAATATTTTAACTATAATTTTGTAAGTCATAGTTTGATACATTTGACTTACAACATATATATTGAGAAGATCAAATAATTTGGTGTAAAATAGTAGTTTGTTAATGACATTATGTCTTCTGATGCTATTATTGTCCTAGGATTGTGGAAAATAAATTCAGAATTTATTAAAAACGGATAGATTTTAAGACAGTATTGAATGAGGAATTGAAGGGGCAATTCTAGATCATTTTGCCAATGAAGAGTCTACTTCGTGTGTTTTTAAGTCTAGTTTTTAATGGTGAAGGTTTCAGGTCATTTGGTATTACCTACAATAAGTTATGGAAGTTTTAGCAAGGAAGGGTCAGAATTTACTAAAAACGGACAGATTTTAAGACAGTATTGAATGAGGAATTTAAGGGGCAATTCCAGATCATTTTGAGCAAATGAAGAGTGTACTTCGTGTGTTTTTAAGTCTAGTTTTTAATGGTGAAGGTTTCAAGTCATTTGGTATTACCTACAATAAGTTATGGAAGTTTTAGCAAGGAAGGGTCAGAATTTACTGTTCTGTTTAAAGCTGATTTTTTTTAATACGAATTTTAAGAGTCTTGTTTAGGTCTATAAATGTAGTCGTATTATGTTGTAAGAAAGTAGAAGAGAGAAATAAAAGAGTGTTTGGTTAGTAAAAAAAATTGTTTTTTGTCTCTTTTCCTCCACCAAAATAATTATAAAATATCAACAAATTGGTATCGAGTCTACGACGAACGTGACGGGACAAATGCCGCTACCACGACTAACGAAGGCGAACTACGAGAACCTGGAGCATTCAAATGAAAGCTCTTCTCGGATCACAAGATGCGTGAGGTGGTCGAAGAAGGTTTCAAAGAACCAACAAATACCAGATATACTTCGCGCTCAAAACAAGGCATTGAAAGAGAGCGATCGAAGGATAAGGCAAGACTATACATGTTGTTCGAGCCGTTGACGAAGTCAAGCTGGTTGAGAAGATCGTCGAGGCAACTACTTCAAAAGAAGCGTGGGACATTTTAGAAAAAGTGTTCAAAGGAGCCGACCGAGTAAAGCAAGTAAGACTCCAAACTCTACGCCGAATTGGAGAGTACGAAGACGAAGATGGCGTATGTGTATCCGACCTACATCTCGCGTGTGCAAACAAGCAGAATCAACTAAAACGAAATGGAGAAATTTAAACCGATGCAAGAGTTGGTGGAGAAAATTTTGCGGTCATTAACCGAGAATTTTGAGAATGTCGTTCAGGCACCGAGAGTTGAAAAATCCAGGAGACGACCCTCGATGATCTCGCCGGTTCTCTCGAGGCGCACGAACAACTACAGAAGAAGAAGAACGAGTCGCTGAGGAAGCACCGCAAGCCAAGGTATCTATCAAAGATGAAAAGGTACTCTATACTCAAAACTTTCGTGGTGCAGGGCGCGGCCGTGAGGTCGAAGCAACGGTCGCGGCGCGAGGCCGCTGGTCGAGATGCACACCATGCAGAGTAGGGCAGTCAAGCCAACAAAATTGGCGAGGCAGAGACGTGGTCGCGGGAGCAGGCGGCCGGTCAAATCATTCAAATGTTGAAGTGCTACAACCGTGGCAAGTACGGGCACTACGCAAAAAGAATGCAAATCAAATATCAAATGCTATAATCAGGGCAAGTACGGGCACTATGCAAAGCGAGTTGCTATTCTCGAGAAAAAAGCTAGAAGAAAACGCGAATCTAGTCGCGGAAGAAGAGACAAAAGAAGATGGTGTTCTCATGATGGCCTACAAAAATACCATTCCGACGGCCGACATGGTGTGGTATCTCGATATCGGCGCTAGTAATCATACGCTGCACAAACACCTCTCGCGGAGATGCAAGAGATGTAGGACGGGTACGTGTCATTCGAGATGCGCCAAAGATTCAAGTGAAAGGTCAAGGTACAATATCATATTTGCAAAAGAATGGTTTAAAGGGATTAATTGAGAATGTTTATTACATGTACCGATCTCAAGAGAAACATCCCGAGTACGGGACAACTCACGAGAAAGGATACTCGGTGTTTATGAAAAATCGAGTATTACAACCGAAAGACAAGAAAGAGCGAGTAATAGCACGAGTCGAGATGGAGAAGAATCGAATGTACAAAATCAACCTCAGTGTTACATGCAGAAAGGTGTTCATGAAGTTAATGTAGAAGATAAGTGCGTTCCCGTGGCATTTGCGATACGGTCATTTCAGACACTAGTGGTTTACAAAAATTGTCGAAGAAAGGAATGGTACACGGGTTACCCGAGATTGACTACATCGAGAAGCTTTTGCGAGGAGCAGTGTACTCTGGAAGCACTCGAGACACTCATTTCGTAAGGCTGCAGTAATACCGAACACCCGATCATCTCACATTAATACATACCGACATTCGCTGGCCAATCACTCCCGAGTCATTCAGCGGTAAAAAATATTTCATTACTTTTATCGATGACTATTCCGTAAAAGACTTGGGTTTATTTCCCGAAAGAAAAATCAAGCATTCGAAGTGTTTAAAAGTTCAAAGTAATGGCAGAGAATGCAACTGCAAGTTTATTAGGCTCTACATTCTGATCGGCGTGGCGAATACAACTCGACATTAATTTGTGAGACATCACCGCGTAACATGGAATAAGAAGGTTCCTAATCCGCACTGTACTCTCCTCAACAAAATGGTGTGGCGTAGAGAAAGAATCTGGACCATTCTCGACATGGTTCGATCAATGCCGAAAAGTAAGAAGCTTTCCAAAAGAATTTTGGGCTAAGTCAGTGCAATGCGCAATTTACGTGCAAACCGATGTCCACACGCGAAGCTAAGATAAACTCCACAAGAAAATTGGAGTGGTGGAAGCCGACAGCCTCACACTTCAGAATATTTGGTAGGTGGCTTATGCACACGTACCGGATCGAAGAACAAAGCTAGAAGATAAGAGCAAGAAATTTGTGTTCATTGGTTATGACGAGAAGACTAAAGGTTTCAAGCTTCTCAATCCAATAAACAAGAAGGTAATAATAAGCCGACATGTTAAGGTGAATGAAGCAAGCGAAGGATCGAAAACTCTTCCGAGGTGATAGTATAAAGTGGGGAGAATCATCAACCACTTCAACAACAAACCTCGAGATCGAGATAGCAAAGAAGCCCTCAAACAACCGGGAGCAACGAGGGAAGAGCCAAGACAACCAAAAATGCGAAGCATGCAAGATTTGTACGAATCAACAAGTGAGGTACATTTAATTTGTATTTTGGCGATGCCGAAATAATTACATTTGAATAAGCGGTACGGAACGAAAGTAGCAAGCCACGGATGAAGAAATAAAAGCACCGAGCAAAACCGAACTCAGGAGTTGGTTGAATTGCCAAAAGGATGTCACCTCATAGGAGTAAAATGGGTATACAAAAAGAAGATGAATGCTCAAGGCGAGATAGAGCTGCACAAGGCAAGGCTAGTTGCAAAGTGGCTATCGACAAAGGCGGATGCACTATGATGAAGTTTTCGCCCGGGCCACAAGAACGGGAGACGATTCGCCTTCTCACGTTCGCTACCTCAATTCAAATGGAAACTTTTTCAAATGGATGTCAAGTCAACTTTTTTGAATGGTGTGCTAGAAGAAGAGGTGTATGTAGCAACCACCCTGCACACAAAAATTGGGAAGAAAAGAAGGTGGCCGAAATTGAAGAATGCACTTTATGGACTAAAGCAAGCACCTCGAGCTTGGAATACCCGCATCGACACTTACTTCAAGAAGAACCGGTTTACTCAACGCCCATACGAATACATGCTTTTGTACGTGAAGAAAGAAGAAGGTAACTTGTTGTTTGTAGCTCTTTACGTTGATGATCTTATATTCATAGTGAATAAATGAGGAGATGATAAAAGATTTTAAAGAAAGGCTACACTTGGAGTTCGAAAATGACAGATTTGGTTTGATGAAATATTTCCTCGTCTCTGAGTGTTAGACAAGAAAATACCGATTTTTGTATCACAAGAAACATATGCAAAAGAAATTCTAAAATGGAACAAAATGGAGTGAGCTGCAACCCTAAGATCGACACCAACGGAACCCGGCTAAACTTTCTAAGTTCGACGGCGAGAACGAGTAGATGCGACCAACACCGAAGTTTGGTGGGAAGTCTGTGGTTATCTCACATGCACGAGACCAGACATATCTTACAAATTGTTGGAGTGGTAAGTCGGTTCATGGAAGAACCGCCCTATACACATTGGAAAGCGTTGAAGAGAATTTTGCGATATATCCTAAGTACGTAATCACTCGTTATTTTTCTCGAGAGAATGTAAGAGTATAAACCTGGGATACTCCGATAAAGGATCAAAAGTGAGACATAGATGATCGAAAGAGTACATCGATACGATTCTTTATGGAGACACAATGTTCACATGGATGTCGAAAAACAACCCATCGTGACACTCGACACGCGGCGGCACATGTGGCGCATCACGCGTGCAGGCATACATGCGCTTGGCTAAGGAAACTTTTAAGCGAGTTGAATCTCAGACAAGAAGAAGCAACCGAGATCCGAGTTGATATCAGTGTCGGCAATTGAACTCGCAAAGAATCCAAAGACATCACGAAGCGAGCAAGATATCGATGTTAAATTTCATTTCATTCGAGAACAACCGGGAAGCGGAATGTGAAGTTGAATCATGTAGCGAGTCATGATCAAGTAGCCGACATGTTCACAAAGCCATTACCCACGGTTTTGCTGATAAATGCAAGATGGCAGTAGAGGCATGAAGGATGGAAGAAATTTGCGTTTAAGGGAGGAATTTGTGCAAAATAAACTCAGAATTTACTAAAAACGGACAGATTTTAAGACAGTATTGAATGAGGAATTGAAGGGGAAATTCCAGATCATTTTGAGCAAATTAAGAGTCTAATTCGTGTGTTTTTAAGTCTAGTTTTTAATGGTGAAGGTTTCAGGTCATTTGGTATTACCTACAATAAGTTATGGAAGTTTTAGCAAGGAAGGGTCAGAATTTACTAAAAACGGACAGATTTTAAGACAGTATTGAATGAGGAATTGAAGGGGCAATTCCAGATCATTTTGAGCAAATAAAGAGTGTACTTCGTGTTTTTTTAAGTATAGTTTTTAATGGTGAAGGTTTCAAGTCATTTGGTATTACCTACAATAAGTTATGAAAGTTTTAGCAAGGAAGGGTCAGAATTTACTATTCTGTTTAAAGCTGATTTTTTTTTAATACGAATTTTAAGAGTCTTATTTAGGTCTATAAATAGAGTTGTATTATGTTGTAAGAAAGTAGAAGAGAGAAATAAAAAGAGTGTTTGATTAGTAAAAAAAATTATTTTTTGTCTCTTTTCCCTCCACCAAAATAATTATAAAATATCAACAAGGATAGCCAATTCAGATCTTCTAGTAATTATTTTGATTAAGCATGTTTCTCTTCACAAGTTCAAGTCTTTCTTAAACTTTGTTGATTTTTATAATAGGTAATTACCCTTCCGAATGTTGGTATTTAAAGGAATTTCGTATTTGAATAATTTTATTTTATTTGAAGCCAAAGTGAAGAGTTATTACTTAATTAGCTTCAAAATATTATAATATAACTTGGATTATATTCTTAAAAGAAGTATGATTATAAAATATGTTGTTTCCTTATCAAGTTAGGATGCTATTATTAAGTTTCCTAATTGAATTCGGGTTATTGGCGTTTATATATATATTATAAAAGCTTTGAATCGGAGCCACAGCCAACAATATATGAATTATTGATGTAGAAACTATCTGCCATCTCAAAGAAGGAACGGCGGAAAGCCATTTAGCCACCAATATTTGGAATCTCTTTGCTTGTTTTGGTAATTTTGCTTGCTTGATGCTGTGTTGCTGAGAGATTATTTGGGTGTAATTTGGCTTTTAGGTTTTTTAGTGGATTTTTTGTATGTCGTAGTTAGTAGAGTTTTACAAAGAAATATGGAACTAAATATGTAAAGTTACGTGTCTTATCTCATCTTATATCTTATTAGTATTTAATGGACTCATAGTGTAATATTATTATAATTTATTTCAATATCATTTATCTCATTTCATCTTATTTAAATTGTAGTTAGAATGAGCATAACTTTATATATATATATATGTTGTATTATTTTTTCTTACTAAACTTACACTATAAATTATTTATCATATTTTTAATTTTTTTGTATTATTATTTTCTCAATTAAGTTCGTTAGGGACAAAGGGAGAGATAGCTGATTTTTTGTATAATTCTCTATAATCTTTTATTGAATTTACTATGGCTATATATATCCTTACACGCACATGAATTACAAGGGAAATATGCTAACTAACTCTGACATTTCTAACCGAATTCAGTGGTCCCCTACTCATGCGTCCAGCTTGTATTGTTCTGCGCCTTGCGCCCTCTTCTGTGCCCACGTGCGCCACATCCGCTCAGCGCTATGCCCACGAGCAACCTAAACCAATATTGCTCGTATTATTTCTCCCCCCTTTTTGAATCCTTATCCACAAGGATGAATTCAAGATATGATTTAGAAAAACACCATTCATTTTCCCATGTGGCTTCTTCTGTTGGGACTCCAATCCATTTGACCAAAATTTTAGATTTGGGTCGATATTTGTTTTTTTGTATCATGTAGTGAGCCAGGATGGCTTCAGGCAGAGGCATGATAGTGTCGTGATCAGAGATTGTAGGTAGTTGAATGGAGCTTGGGTTAACTATTCCCACGTGCTTCCTTAACATGTTGACATGAAATACATCATGTATGTGAGAGTCAGGGGGAAGAGCTAATTTGTAAGCCACCGAACCAACTCATGCAATGATTTTGTAAGGTCCAAAGAGCGTGGGGCAAGCTTCATGGATGATTGAAAGGCTACGAAGGTTTTCCGATAGGGTTGGAGTTTCAAACAAACATAATCCCTTTCGAGGAAAGATAACTATCGTCTATGTTGATTGGCCTGACATTTCATTCGATTTTGAGATTGTAGAAGGTTATGATGCAAATCACATATGATGGTATCTCGATTATGTAGGTATTCATCCATTGTTTGGATGTTGGAGGTGCCTAGAACATAAGCTAATAGATGTGGGTGTGGAATGCTATAAACTGCTTCAAATGGAGTCATTTTGGTGGATGAGTATGTTGAGATGTTATAGTTAAACTTAACCCAAGGTATCCACTCCACCCACTTATTTGGTTGCTTAATAGCAAAGCAATATAAGTATTGTTCCAGAGTGTGGTTAACCACTACTGTTTGGCCATCTGTTTGTGGATGGTAGCTGGAGATCATGCATAATTGGGTTCCTTGTAACTGGAACAAGACTTGCCAGAAGAAGATGATAAAGACCTTATCTCGATCACTTACTATGGATGTTGGAATGCCGTGTAGACACACCACATTAGATACAATTAGGGTAGTAAAAGGGTGCTTCGTGGCAATGAAATGGGCATAGTTTGTCAGCCAATCAACCACTACCATAATCATTGTATTTCCCCTTGATGGTGGTAGCCCTTCAATGAAATCCATTGAGATTTTAGCCCATATTTTGGTAAGAATTGGTAAGGGTTGCAATAACTCTACTGGTTTCATACAATCAGTCTTGAACCATTAGCATACCTCACACAAACACAAGAACTCTTTCATCTTTTGGTGCATGTTGGATCAACAAATATTCTATTTGATTCAAGAGAGGGTTTTATGGAACCCAAAGTGTTATCCAATTGCTGATGAATGGCAGCCAGCCAAAATTTTTGGAATTAAGGAATATTATGAGCTTAGATAAACTTTTTTTCTTTTTGAGCCATACCCCATCACGTTGGCATAGTTTGAGGACATTCCAAGAGGAAGTCTTGGCTATTAGTCTCTCATAAAAAGGGTCTTGCTAGACTTCTTTCCTGAGTATTGGCCACCAATATGCACCCTAGTTTTCTTAACCCCTCTTGTACTTAATTTCATAATCATAGCTAAGGAGTTTAGGCAACCAACATGCATGTGCTGGTGTTGTTATCCATGGCTCTAGTAGATACTTCAGACCTTTTAGATCTATACGTACTGTGAATGGTCTTCCCAGTAATTATGGTCGTCATATCTTGATGTCTTTGACAATAGCCAACATTTCCTTCTCATAAGTAGACAATGCTAAAGCTGATCCCTTGAGTGCAGCACTAAAATAATCCAATAGGCGGGTTAAGGGTGCTACTAATCCCCTAAAATGATGAATGAATTTTCTATAATAGCTTGTCAATCTAAGGAACCCTCTGACTCCTTTTGTAGTGGTTAGTGTTGGCCATTCAATGACATCACATTTTTTCAAACTCTATCAAAGTAACTTAACTCTAGATAGAAACTATATAACAAAAAAATATATTATTTTTTTACCTTTCTATATGCCTCTATATATCTCTCTTTTTTCTTTTTCTTTTCCTTTTCTTTTTCTCTTTTTTTTTCTTTTCTCTTTCTTCTCGATTCTTCTCATCAATTTCTCTTACTTCTTCTCTCTTTTCCTCTTTTTTTACCTTTTCTATTTTTTTTCTTCTTTGTTTTCTTTTGTTTATATAGGAAAATTATCCAAAAATGAAAGATAACCGAAATAAAGTGTGAAACTAAAACAGAAGGGAAATTGAAGAGAAACGGTTAAAGTGAAGAGAAGATAGAAATAGCTGATGACGAACATGAAACATAAAGAAATGGAATTTTTTTAGAAATGAATTAAGAAACGGAAAGAAAAATTTTAATTCAAATACTCTAAAAATCCCTCACATGAATAAAATTGACATAGAAATAGAGTTCAACAGAACGAAACATGTATAAGATAGGTATGTGTTACCCTTTGAACCTTCATTTGTGAAAGTATATTTACCTTATTGACTAACCAGTAGACGTGATGTCCTTGAACTGTTCTGCCGTTTATATAAGCGATGACATACTTCACACAAGAATCTCTCCTAACACAATCCAGTTCTCATTGTTATGTTCATGTCGGCCATGAACATATGTATGGTTCAATGAGAGTCTCTAAAGAATTGAGCTCTATACAATTCTCTTTTGAAGTAGCCCCACTCCTTCCTCACATAGGTGATCTCTTATATTTAAAAGTACTTCGCAAAGAATAACCCGCATACTCCACTTATTATTCCCTTTATAAGAATCATTAAAAGCTTTAACTTATCCTGTATCTTATGGGTATCACTATTTTCATCATAGGAATAGACTTGAGGGTAAACCCCCACAGTGACCTCACTAAGTCTTTACAATTAGGTTGTCCCTTTGAACCTATATCTTGGGATCTTCAATCAAATAGGTTGGGTTTCCTTTGCAAATCCTTATTCATTCATGGGCTTCACTCTTATTCCTCTCGATGACTTATCAACTAATTCTTAATTTAACCCTTTAGTTAAGGGATCTGCTATGTTATACTTTGACTTTATATAGTCAATAGGGATAACCTCAGTTGAGAGTAGTTTTCTAATGGTATTATGTCTACGATGTATATATCGAGACTTACCATTATACATATTGCATTGTGCCCTACCAATAGTAGATTGGCTATTACAATGAATGCATATTGTAGGTACAGGCTTCACCCACTTAGGAATATCCTCTAAAAAATTACATAGTCATTCAACTTCTTTGCTACATTTATCTAAAGTGATGAACTCTCATTCCATCGTGGATCTACCAATGCACGTCTATTTAGAGGACTTCCATGAAACAGTTGCATCACCCACTATGAATACATATCCACCAATAGACTTTGAGTCTTTCATGTCAAATATCCAATTTGCATCAATATATCATTCTAATATAGCTAAATATCTTGTGTAGTACAGTCCATAACTATATGTGTATCTTAAGTATCTAAGTAGTCTTGTAATACCTTTCCAATGATCAAATCCTAGATTACTAGTATACCTACTTAGTTTGCTTATAACGTAAGCTATGTCTGGTATCGTACAACTCATCAAGTACATAAGACTTCCTATCACTCTAGAATATTCTAGTTGAGACACATTCTCACTTTTATTCTTAGATAGGTGATAACTGTATTTTATATAGTTATTTTCACTTATTTTATTAATTATAATTGCTATGTTCTTAATGTTTTTAGTTAATTTTCGATGAATAAATTAGTATTTACTGTTTTTTATATTTTTTTATGAAAAGTAAATAATTTGTATCGAAAATGTACTTAATTGCAAGTTTTCGTCCAAAAATATAATTTCAAAATAAATGAGTATTTAATTGCAATTTATAAATGTTGAAAATATAAATTAAATTAAATTTGGGCTTAATTTTAATTATTAAAAGTTTAAAATTTAATTTAAATTACTAAAGGGTTGTATTGCAATTAAATAAAGTTTAAAATGTAATTTGAAATATATTTGTGGGTGAAAATATAATTAATAAAAGTTATTTTTCTTCGCAAGAGAGAAGTTCCACGCGTCAACATCCACGCATACAATGTGGTCCGTCCGATCAAAGCATAAACGATCAGGATTGGCGCGTGTAGATTAAACCCGACCAAGGAGAATGGGTGCAAGATTTATTCCGTCGCACGGCTCGGTGTGCCAGTAAGCCCACCTGCCGCGCAGGCCGGCGTGTAGGGTGGGACCCACGTGTCCGTTACACGTATGCCAAAGGGTGTTGTTCTGTGCGGCTGAACCACGTGCAATCGTTCTTCCAGCGAATTAAAGTCTTCCACGTGTCCCAATTTCCCCTTGAACGAATCATCAGAGGACGCGTGGCACATATCGGTGAACGCAAAAGCGCAGAATCTCGCCCTCGTTCCAGCCGTTGCCTCACGTTTCACGCGCCCCAATTCCGTGCGACAAGTTCTACGTGCGCCCATTCCCTTCAACGAATGATATGCTGCCACGTGTCCCACTAATTGTTTCCACGAATCATAACGCGACACGTGGCAGCGTGGAAGGAAAATAAAACAGAAACGCGTAGCATCTCCACTCACTTTTTCGATTCCATTTTCGATACATTTTGTCCCCCCACGCGTTTTAATTTATTATTTTCCCACACTTCATTGTCCCCCGCGTGTATTAAATTTAAATATTTTTGATGTATTTTTTTAGCTATAAATAGGGGATAAGATGATAGAGTTAGAAGTGTTTTTTAGAGTTTAAGTTTATAATTTTTGTGTTGTTCGGTTTTGGACTGCAGAACACGCAGAAGCCATTTTTTGGCTTTTGTTGTGTTCTGCGTGTGCCAAATATTTTCGTAATTGATGTTTCAATTTCCTTTCTGCTTCTTATAATTTTCTGTATTTGTTGTTATTTAAATTTTAATTAATGAAGTAATTTAATTTTTCTAGGGTTGCATTTGATCTAAATTTATGAAGCTTTGATTTTAATTATTTTTTTGATAGATTTATAAGACGTTCGATTTGTTCATTCTATTTTGTGCTTAATGCTTTTTAATTATTTACGAATCTTATCAAAACGATCCGTGGCACATAAATAAACTTGGAAGAGGCATTTGTGTGTGTATTGCTCCTAAATAGAATGACATGTATGATGAAGGATAGGAATATACCCTAATTGTATGTGTGGCCATTTGAGAACTTAGAACTTAATGAATCTTATTGAATTTAATTCTCATAGAGATATAGTGAATTAATTTAACGAGGTGTGTCTATACGGAGCTCGAAAGAGATGTATGGATAAAAATAGAAGTTTTCGGTTGATAAATTAAATGTACTAAAAAATATAAATCAAAATAAAATAACACGATTTGAGTGGATTAGTTTGGTGAAAAATTGCAATCCTATATTTCTTTTATTTTCTTATTAAACCTTTTTCTTAATTTTTTCCATATCAATGATTATTTTGGATAAAATTAGAGAGATACAATTTTAGTACTCAACAAACTATAGTAACAAATCTCCGTGGGAACGATCTTTACTTACAAATCTTTATTACTTGTGACTGTGTATGCTTGCACGTTTTTATGTTCTCCAAAAGAGACAACAATAGGTGTACATTTATATCTACTGGTGTTCTCACAATTCCAAAATCATCCTTGTTGAATTTCTCAAGTATTTTTTCAACATAATGACATTGACTTATAATGAGACTACTTGATATCCTTGATATCTTAATTCCCATAATTACATCAGCAGGCCTCATGTCTTTCATAACAAACCTTGAATTCAACATAGGCTTAGTAGATTTGATTATTTGATCATTACTACCCACAATAAGCATATCATCAAAGTAAAGACACAAGATAACACAATCATCTTCTTTGTCCCTGACATATACACATTTTTCACATTCGTTGATTTTAAATCCATTTGTTCTCATGAAATTATCAAACTTTTCATGATACTATTTTGGTGCTAGTTTCAAGTCATATAAAGACTTTGCCAATTTACAGACCTTTCCTTCTAACCCTAGACATGAAAAACCCTTGGGTTGGTCCATGTATATTTCTTCATCTAACGCTCCATTTAGAAAAGGCTATCTCTACATCCATTTAATGTATTTCAAGATTTTGTAGAGTAGTGATAGCAATTATCATCCTTATAGATTTTATTCTTGTCACAAGAGAATACATATCAAAGTAATCAAGGCCATGTTGTTGTTTGTATCCCTTAATTACAAGCCTAGCCTTGTACTTATCAATTGATTCATATGATTTATGTTTTCTTTTGAAAATCCACTTGGACCCTAGTGTTTTACTACTTAGAGGTAATTCAACTAGTTCACAAGTGTGGTTTTGCAAATGGATTCAATTTCACTATTAATGGCTTCTTGCCATTGAGGACCTTCAGAAGAATTCACAGCCTCTTCATAGATTTGAGGTTCACTTTCTAGCAAGTAGGTCAAAAATATGGACCATAGGACATTTTTGTCCTAGCCCTCTTGCTACGTCTAAGTTCAACCTCAACCTCATCCTCAACTTCGCCCTCAACCTCTTGTTCAGGTTATTTATTTTGACTATCTTCATTTATAGTCTCATACATTCATTTAGACGAACTTGATTCTCCTTAAGATTTACCTAGAAATACATGTTCAAATAACGATGCATTCCTTGATTCCATTATCGTGTTCTTGTGTATGTCTAGGATCTTTGACTCATGCACAAGAAACCAATAAGCACTACTATTATATGCAAATCCAATGAAGATACAATCTATTTTTTTGGACCTATCTTTACCTTCTTAGGTATAGGTACATCCACTTTTGCAAGACACCCTTACCCTCACAAATATTTATAGGAAGTGCCCTTCCTTAAAATAATTCATACGGTGTCTTATGTGTCTTTTTCCATAGTACCTTATTTAAAAGGTAGTTAGCTGACAAAATAGCTTCCCCCCACAAATTCTGTGGCAACAACCTAGAACTTAATAACATTGCATTCATCATTTCTTTTAAGGTACAATTCTTACGTTCATCAACTCTTTTGTTGAGGCCAATAAGGCACTATGGTTTCATGAATAACTGTGTTGTGCACATAATTAACCAAAAAGTGCTTCATATTCACCACCATGATCACTCCTTAGTACTTTGAATTTTTTTGTTGAGTTGATTCTCAACTTCTGTTTTATAAAGAATAAATTTTTCTATAGCTTCATCTTTGCTTTTAAGCAAATACACATAGCAATAGTTCATGCTTTCATCAAGAAAAGTAATAAAATACTTATTACCACCCATTGTTTGAAGAAATTTCAAATCACATATATCACTATGGATTAAGTCAAGGGGTTCAGTGTTCCTTTCAATTAAAAGAAACGATGACCTAATCATTTTTGCCTCAACACAAGCCTCACACTTATACTTGGAATCTATTTGGAATGCTGGTATATGTTCCATGTTAATTAGTATATGCAATGTATTGTAATTAAGATGACCTAATCTATCATGCCACAATTTGGAAGACTTAAGCAAATAAGCAAAACAATTAATCATATTAATATTCCTAGTTTTTATAGTCATTACATTGAGCTTAAATAGCCTATGAGATACATATTCCTTTCCCACAAACATCTCATTTTTTTTATCATAACAACCTTATCATATTCAAACACCATCTGATAGCCATGCTTGTTTAGCAATGAGCCAAAAATAAGATTCTTACGGATGTTTGGCATATAAAGTAAATTTTTTGTTGTAAGCTCCTCTCCAAAGGTCATCTTTAGCTTGACCTAGCCTTGCCTTTGAATGGATGATGTGGTAGAATTTTCTCATGAAGAGCTTCTCTCCATCTTTCATTGCTTCAAAAGTAGTGAATTGCTCCTTATCTAAGCATATGTGCCTTGTTGCACGAGTACCAATCCACCACTCTTTTGGGTTTGATCTCACCAAGTTCATCTCAAAAATGAGAGCACACAAGTCAATATCAAAGATATCATGAGTAATGTCATATGTTTACCTCATGGTTTCTATTTCTTTTTGGAAACCTATAGTCTAGGGCTTTTTGCCCTGTCCTCTAATAGTTAAAGCAAATATCTCTGAAGTTTGACTTATTAAAAGTTGCTTCTCTAGGTCCCAATTTAGACCCTTTACCGATCTTTCCTTTGCCCTTATTCTTATTGTCTTTGGAACTTTGACCATGTTCCATCACATTAGCCTTAGGTGTTGATGGGATATAACCTCTTTTAAAAGAAGCTTTGTTGTCTTCTTCCACTTTGACCCTTATCGACAAGTCTTTTAAAGACACTTCCCTTCACTTGTGCTTAAGGTAGGCCTTGAATCCTATCCATGAAGATTATAACTTTTCAATAATAGCTACAACTTGAAGGTTTCACTAAGTACTATCCATTTATCATACATCTATGTTATGATATCTTGGATTTCACTTGCTTGACTACATATAGATTTAGAGTCCACCATTTTATAATTAAGAAAGCGATCAACCAAAAATTTCATGGCACTACCATTTTTAGTTTCATACTTCTAGTACAATGATTCTCCCAAGTCTTTGATTGTCTTTTCCTTACTATACTCATTGTACAAGAAATTAGTTAGACTATTCAAAACATATTTCTAACTTAGATAACATATTATAAATAATGTATTTGTCTCAAAAAATTTGTTAAATTTTTTTTTTTGTATTTGTTTATCCAAAAATTAAGGATAAAAATTATCTTAAGATTGTAATAAATAATACACGTATAAACAATTTAAGAGTAAAATTATTTTATTAAAATTAAAAGTATATATATATATATATATATATATAAATTATAAATATAAAATTTAAATAAATAATAATCGAGGTTTATGTATCATATAGTGTTTCAACGTGAATAATTGAAAATGATGAAAACTCATCATTAGAATATAATAATTAAAAAATAATAAATTTATACCATAATTTATTTATTATAACGTGAAATTTAAATTTTACGAACTCTATTAAATAAAATTAATTTTCTATATAAAATATACACACCTTTCCATACGACTCTATCTAGTTCTCTTTTTTTTTTCTTTTCTCTTTATTATTTTCTTTTCCTTTTCTTTTTTTTTCTCTTCTTTTTTCTTCTCACCTACTTCTCTTGCTTCTTCTCTGTTTTTTTTCTATTTTTTCATCTGTTTTCTTCTGTTTATATAAAAAAAATGATCCAGAAACGAAAGAAAACAAAAATAAATACAGAAACTAAAACTGAAAGAAAATTGAAGAGAAACGGCCGAAGTAAAGAGAAGATAGAAACGACAGACAATGAACGGAAAAAAAATAATTTCAGAAATGAATTAAGAACAAAAATAAATATTTTTGAATTTAAAGCAATTCTAATTCAAATATTTCAACATTTATAAATCTTATTATTAAAAAGAGTGTTAATACAAACTTAAAAAAAAAACAAGAAGAAGATGAAGACTGCACAGGTTAGTTTAAAAAAATAAAAAGAAAAAAAAAGAGAACATTTTTTTCTTTTTTTAAATAATGATTCTAAACTATTCACTTTTTTTTGTACTAATCGAAAAGTCGGCTAATGAGCTACTTTACTATCATCCTAATTAAAATAAAAGAAAAAGAAAAACTAACAAAAATATGAATGTGATAGAAAAGTAGATTTGACCGAAAAAAAAAAGAGAATTGTGTTTTTTCATTCTTTCTTTTCAACATTGACTTTGTTTATAAATCAAGATATCGTCGGATTGCAATTACTTGGATATGGTTGTGTTAACTATATGGTACAGGTTTCATGAAAAACTGACATAGAAAGAAAACATGTTTTTAAGGATAAACACATTATGTAAAATTAATATAAGAAAAAAAAGTTATCAATAGTAAATTAATTATCATCAAAACATATATAACTATGATATTATAAGTTTATTAATTATTAAAAAAATATATTAAAATTTTAAAACTTCAAAAATAACAAAAATGTATATATTGTTTTTTGAATTATTTATATTCCTTGAATCAATTATAATTAAAAATAAATAAATTTAGATAGATTTATATACATACAAAATGATTTAAAAAATATATAATAATTCATATATATATATACATGTGTTTTATTTGTTTATTATTTTTAAAATTTTAAATTTTAAATTTATTTTTTATTTGCAACACAAAATGTTTTTAAAGTTTTGATACAAAAATTTTAAAATGCTATTTCTCCCTATAAACAGTGCCAAAAATTAGGTATATACAAATTTTATATGATTTACAAAATAGCTCACAAGTGCACCAATTACTTATAAAAAATTATAAGTATACTTTTTAGATCGGTCTAAAGAGAGATCATGTGATTTTTAAATAATTCAACAAAGTCTTAAAAATAAAAACAAAACCCAAACATTATGTCACAAAGTTTTGGTTTGAAAATCTAACCTTATAATAAAGATAGATTCAATAAACATTTGAGCAATGAAATATTTACGATGCACTGAAGAATTTATGGGATTCATTAGCTCATTAATTAAACTTTCATAATATTTAAGTAGGTCATTAGAAATATGAATTAAGATTATTGATTCTCTTTTTTTAATAAGAAAATATCCAAGGCAGGGATCAAATTCTTTTGTTAATAAATTATTAACCAATGTTTTTTGGTGGGGATCGTAATTGATAATTAACTAAATTTTTCTTTATTTCTAAGGAATATAATAAAAAAATTTACTTGATGTTTTTAGCGAGGCTATCAATTTAAACTCTCACCAAGGCGTAAAAGTTAGGTTTAGGATTTAAGTATCCATAATTAACTTTTTATTTGAAAAATACTATGGAGGATATGTTGTTAGTATATTTTTTAATAATAATGCTTATAACAATCTTTGAAATAGAGCATGCCTCAAAATTGATCTAGATTGTAATTATTTAATATTTATGAGTATTACTCTAAATGAGAGTGAGATAATTTAAATCCTAAATCTAACTTTCTTTCTTATGAAAAATACTTTGTCAATATTTTTTTTATTTTACAAACTTTGTTTCAATTGTGATGAAGAAATTCAACATAATTCATTTTAGAAAAATATTAAATCCACTTTAATATTTCACAAGCGTAACAACATTACCGGCATCTCGTATTATTTATAGTCAAACATGTATAGTTTAGTAAATGATCAATAAACTAAACATATAGCATGTAAAATAAATCTTAGAAGTAATATGAAAATAATACATTTAAATAGATCTCAATAGAGTTCTGAGAATTGATTCTATTATGGAAAACCCCCAACTAGAATTGTCGTGTTGTTTATTGAATTTAAACTATAAATTATTACATAATCTAAATTTGCTTAACTCTCAATTGAGAGAAGAATCTTAAACTACTAAAATAAAGCTTAAAAGTTTAAAAGTATGAAAGTGAAAAGAATAAGAAGGATGAGGGATATTGATTACAATGAAAATAGGGTTCACTTTATTGGTTGAGGGAATGAGAAAAATATGAATTTTTAGACTGATGTTGTGGCTTACAATTGTTTCACGCTGTGGCATACACAAGATGTATATGGTTTTGGCTTTATCAATTACATTTGAGCCACAACGTTCAACTTTTTTACCTCGTGGCCCACATCATATTTGAGACATGTTGATGCTACTCATATTGTCTCGCACCACAACATATAAAGCTTTCACTCCACGACATGTTATGTTCTACATCACTTGAAACCATTTATTTCTTGTATTTCCTTTTTTCAAGATTAAAACATATGAAATTCTTTACATATGCTTTCTTTTTATTCTTCTAAGTTGTAATGGGTGCTTAAAATATAATTCTTCGAGATTAATGATTTAAATATAAGAAATATCTAAAAACTAACAAAATATACACATGATTTCGAAAAAATAGATTTTTTTTAAAATGATAGTAAAACTAAGAAAATACAAATCTATTTAATCATTAAACATGTATAAAATCATGATATATTGATTTCTTTTGAGCACTCATCAATTAACTTCTTTCACTAAATTGTCCTAGCTTTTAATATTGCTATTCTTTTAAGAACAGCCCTTTTAGAGAACCATTTTGAGCATACATGAGCCAATTATTTGTACCTACTCCTTAACCTTTGATCTAAACACATTGGTTATATCCTATAGTTTAAGAATATGTGTAGTTGCATGAAAAGAGAATAAATTCTATGAAAATGCAAGAATAAGACTTAAGAGTGTCAATTGTGCTATAATTCATTAAATGTCAAACATACAGAAATAACCTCTGCTACAATATGTCCCTAAAAAGGAAAAAAGAGAATATATATATATAATAAGAGGACAAGTTGGAAAGAATTATAAAAAGGATTGTGTGTTATTAAAAAAAAAGTGGCATAAATAATATAAAAGAAGCCAATAATGATGTTTGGGTCCAAAATAATGAAATTTGATCCTATCTTATTGGTATGATTGGTCATATGATAGTATTACTTATAGGTCTCTTTCTCTTACTCAATAGATTCCTCAACTTTTATTTTTTTTCATTTGATTGAACCAACAAACATAGCCACATATTATAACCAAATAAAAGACCTTTTGATTTAATGAATTCTTTTGGTGAATGTAGATACAATTTTAAGGAAAATAGTATGATATCTAATTGAACTCTAAAGAATAATGATATTTTGTAGTGAGGAACAATGTTTGAACTTGTTTATGTTAAATGATTTGAATATTGCTAATTGAGACTGCATCACACACACTTTTAGCATGATCCTTGTACAGTAGCTATTGCAAAGGGATGAGTAGAGATAATGACTATTATTTACTAGAATTTAAAACCTTAATATTGTTAAGTCTCTAAGATAAAATGTCAAAAAACTTACTCTTAATTATGGGTGTTGAATTTGCTCGAGAACTAGGAAAGAGTAGATATAGGGGAGTTTGATAAATGTTATTTTATACACATTTTTAGTTACTAATTCCTTTACATATATATATATATATATATATATATATATATATATATATGTATTATAATGAGGTAAACCAATTTATTTTGTATTTATTAGGAAAATATTAATATTTTAGATTTTTTGAGATTATTCTGGTAATTTTATGGGTTTTTTATGAATTTTATTTAATAGGTGGATTAACTTAGAAATGAAGTTCATATATTTCGTAGCTTATCCTATCATTTTGACAATCACAGCTTATCCTATCATTTTGATATGTGGGGTACACTAATCCTATCTCTACTAGAATACCATAGTTATATTCTGATTTGATTTTTTTCTTTTATAAATACAAAATAACAGCATACAAAATAAGGAGAGAATATCATAATACAGATTTAGAAAGATTTAAATTTTATAAAATTAAGTTGGAGGCAAAAACTAAGAACACGATTCAAGAGGCAAGTACAAGAGCTGATGATTAGATTCAAGAATATCAATCATAAGATTTTTTTCTCCTTTCTTTTATTGTTTTCATAAATAGTTTTCTTAATTTATTGTTTTCATTAATAACTAATTTTGTAATTGATTATGGGTGATTTAAAAAACCTAGACATGGATTGTAATTTTTAATAATATCTATAATATTCTATTGGACTATTCTTTTTTATTATATATTGATTCTTAGTTTTAATATTATATGAATTTATTTGATTATTTAAGTAAACAATTAAAAAGTAAAATTAATTCATCATTAATCAATTTAGTTGTTTAGGTACGTAATCGCTTAATCAATTTAGTTGATTAGGTACGTAATCGCTTAATCAATTTAAATAATTAGGGATAAACTGTTTGCAATGAGAATTAACGCTCAAAATAATTAAAATGAGTTTGTATGCTTAACCTTGATCAATCCGCTTCTTTAAAAATTAATGCTTTTGGTAGTTAAATTTAAAGAACTTATTCTAAGTTGCCTATTAAAAATAATTTGAATTAAAAATTTGTTTTGTTTAATAAATCAGTAAGAAGAGATGGATATTTTTGCATTTTTGAATTTCTCTAAGTTAGTATAATCAAAGAATAGTAGAATATGATATGTTTTTATTGATTTGCAATACATGCTAATAGTCAAGAATAATCATGCAATTGTTCTTTTATTTGAATCTTAATCATAATCTTTATATTTTATTTTTATCTTTATTAATCTTTAGTTGTTAAATTTAATTTTCACTTTACAAAACCAAAACTCTTTCCAATAAATAGTAGTTAGTTTTGAAAATCCTCTACGTGAAAGACCCTTACTTGCTATATACTAAATTATAACATCTTAAGGAATTTAACCGTTACGTTAAATTGACTTTTCATTTGAACGCATATCACTCACCCCTAGCCTAGAACTTACATTACCATCAATGTAACAATTGCAAATTAAAGATAAAAGGTAAAGAAGAAAAAATGTACACATTTACTGAATGTGTTCAAATATTGATGTGAAAATGTAGGTACATTCATCATTTCAAATATTTTAATCCATACAGGTAGAATACTATATATTTCTTACACATATCAACAAACAGTTATAAATTCAACAATTGTAAATATAATAAATATTGTTCACATAACATGAAATAAATATCAATTCTTTTTCTCTTAATTTAAATTTAAATTTTATTTTATTTACGTTATTTTATTTTATTATTTTATTTTTATTTCTTTAAATTATTTTTTGTTTAGTATTTTTGCGTACTAACTTATTTTTGGTATAATTTATTTTCTTTTACTCACTTATCTATAGTGTTTATTTTTATTTTTGTTTTTGTTTATACTTCTGATAGTACTACTATATTAGTGCTAAGTTTTCTATTATCATGCTTTTTATGATATTAATGTACAAAAGTAAAGAGATATTTGAGAAAGAAACTCGTACTTTTTGTTCAAATTCATATGTTTTGATGTGAACATTTACAGGTTCAAATAATTTTTCAAGAAAAATGGACATTTATCATTAGAAGGAAGAACAACCCCAAGTGCAAGTAGACATGGGTGATGATAGATATAAACAGAAACATTTGCGTCTGTAGCCAAAATTAACACTGTTCGAGTCTTGGTATCTCTAGTTGCAAATTTAGATTGGCCATTATATCAATTTGATGTAAAAAATGCCTTTCTACATGGAGATTTAATTGAAGAAGTATACATGGATTTACCACTAGGAATCAAGAAATCCAAAATCCATGATGAAAAGGTGTGTAAATTAAAAAAATCACTGTATGGATTGAAACAATCCCCAAGAGCATGGTTTGGTAATCACTGTATGGATTGAAACAATCCCCAAGAGCATGGTTTGGTAGGTTCACAAAATCAATGAAGGCATTTGGCTATAAGCAAAGCAATTCAGACCATACTTTATTTATGAAAAAAAGGTATGGTAAGATCACTGCATTTATTGTATATGTTGATGATATGATAGTAACAGGAAATGATCTTGAAGAAAGGAAAACTCTCCAAAGTTATTTGTCCAAGGAATTTGAAATGAAAGATCTTAGTTCCTTAAAATATTTTCTTGGAATTGAGGTTTCTCGATCAAAAGAAGGAATCTTCTTATCTCAAAGAAAGTATACCTTAGATTTATTAAAAGAAACTGGTATGTCGGCATGTCAACCAGCTAATACACCAGTAGAGGAAGGATTAAAGTTATGTGTCAAGGTTGATCAAGTTCCAACAAATAAAGAAAGATACTAAAGGCTTGTTGGAAGGTTGATGTATTTGGCACACACAAGACCAGATCTTGCCTATGCTTTAGGTATTGTCAGCCAATTTATGCATAATCCTGGAGAACAACATATGAATGCAGTTATTCGTATTTTGAGGTATTTAAAGTCTGCTCCTGGAAAAGGAGTATTGTTTACTAAAAACTCAGAGTTCCAAAGAATAAAAGTATATACTAATGCTGATTGGGCTGGATCAATAAATGATAGGTGATCTACATCAGGATACTTCACTTTTGTAGGGGGAAACCTTGTAACATGGAGAAGTAAGAAACAACATGTTGTTGCCTGCCTGCCACGTAGGCTGAATACAAAGGCATGGCACTTGGGCTTTGTGAGGCCTTGTGGTTACAATCTCTCTTGAAAGATTTGGGATATCCTTCTAAAAAATCACTTAAGTTATTTTGTGACAATAAAGCAGTATGTGATATTGCTCATAATCCAGTTCAACACGATCGTACAAAACATGTTGAAGTTGATCGGTTCTTTATTAAGGAAAAGTTAGAAGAAAATTCATTAGAATTGCCAAAAATTAAGTCAGAAGATCAATTGGCTGACATCCTCACTAAAGCAGTCTCACATCGAGTATTCACAAAAGTTTCAGTCAAGTTGGGCATGAAAGACATCTATGCACCAACTTGAGGGGGAGTGTTGAATTCAACAAACACTGCAACACAATTCAACAATCACTGCAACACAATTCAACAAACACTACACCAACGCCAAACATTTCTTCCAATATACACGGCGCCTACCAAGCAGCTATAAACCATGCAATTCAATCATGATGGTTGGTGAAATAGTAATTGATATTTGTCTATATAAACAATGTAAATATCCGATACAAATTAAGAAAATATATTCAGAAAACATTGATTTTCTCTTCTGATTTCTTCAAATATTGATTTCTTCAGATATTCACGTGAAAAATGATTGATTCAACACAAATATAATATGCTTATAAATGAATTAGTCAAATATAACACACTCATTAAATGGATGAGCATGCATCATATAAACTATAATATTTAATGAAAATGATTAAAACAATTATTCAAGTATATATGTAAAGTTAATATACAATAAAACCATAAAAATTACTATTTATAATAAATATGTTTTAGTGTTTATTAGTGTAAAAAATTAAAAAAAATAAAAAAAATAGAGGGAGAACGAGCAAAATATTATTCTTTTTTCTTTTGTTGTTGAAAAAAGATTGTGGGGGTGCCAATTAAGAACACCTAGGCAATCTTTTTTTTAAGTACAAGCCGTTGTTAACTAGTGGCTTACGACCCATTTTGAATGGAGGATGTTGAGTTCTTTGCTTAAACTTCTAACCTCCCGCCTTCAACCCAGATAAACTAGACTTTGTTCAAGCAAATAGAACGTGCAAAAGATTGATGCTCTTATATACAAAGAAAATGGAAAATACAAGAACTTAAGTATCAATTAAAATGAATTTTTAATCAGATTTTAACTTCGTGTCATTTTGATTTTGTGTGCTACTTTTCACTTTTTGTTTTTATTTTATCTTAGAGTTTTGATATCTGTTATGACCTTCAATTCGATATCTCTCTCTTTTTTTTCTTTTTTTTTTGTAAGGACCTTCAATTCGATCATGTATGAGAATGTTTGTAGACTTTTTTGCTTGATTGTTTTTCTTTTCCCACTTGATGAGAGCTTAGACTACATGACCGTGGAAATAAACGTTTTCTTGTTCACGATTTGATGCCTTAGATTACTTGTGTAATTTGGACATCCAAATTCACTTTTGATACATAATTGTTGTTCAATTTGTGATGTTGTTGTTGTTATAAGAACTGAAAATTGAGATAAGATGTTAATAAGATTTATGATACGGTCTATTAATTTTCAAATATTATCTCATCGCACTTCATTTTTAATAAGATATGGTAATGAAACGATAATAATTGAAAAAATGATGTATGATTATATATAGTGTAACTTTATTAAGAAATAATGATATAACAAATGTTTAAAGTTAGGTATAATAGGATTACAATTTAAATTAGATGAGATGATAATTAAATAAAATGATATAATAATACATAATGAGTCCATTTAAGGTTCCAAAAGGCAAAAATGGTTACTGAGGTTGCTTTTTGAAATAAGACAAGACATAAGCCTCAAGACGGTGTGACACGTGAGCTTCACTTAAAATTAAAAAAATATAAAATTATCAATAACCTATTATATAAAGTAAATTATACTAAAAGTTAGACATAAATTATAAAATGTAATAATAACATAATTAATTTAGATATAAAGTTGCAAACCATATAAATAAACGCCTAAAGCACAAGTTAAGATTCAAAAAAGTTTACAAAACAAGTTTCAAAATGAACCACAAATAACACAAAACACATGTTTATGAGTGCCACTTTTAAGGCACTCAAAACTTAAGTTTAATGTGTCTATATTTAAGTTTATTGTTATCACACCACAAAAGAAGAGAGAATCTTGATTAAAATGAAAGAATCAATTAATGGTTAACACCGATGTAGTATTTGTTATACACATGCAATATTAGAGTTCTTATGTTTCTATTATAACATAACTGTCGTTAACTCTATACCTTAACTTAGTATAGTTGGACCATTCATATGAACAATTGTGTTAATCCTTCAACTCCAATTTCTTGTTTGCACAAAACCATTAGTTTACTTTTAGTTGATTGATGAGTGCTTAAAAAATATTAAAACTACGATAATTTAATATACTTTAATTGATTAAATAGATTTATATTTGTATGATTATATCATATTTTTGTATAAATTTATCTTTTTAGAATCATGAGTATTTTTATTGTTTTACAAGTATTTTCGTTCAAAAATAACTTAAAGACTTGAAGAGAAATATGAGAGATAATACATCACAAATATATTGAGAGAAAAAATGAAAAAATTAAACAAAATGAGTTAAAACGGTTAAAAATGTCAAAAATTCCAAGTCTCACTCACACTAGAACGTATACATACAAGATGCTCAAAGATATTTACCAACACATGTTACAGAGGCCAACAAACAACCAGCAAGCATCAAACATATGATCGCCATACACGAAGTGTGTGCAATGAATACGTAAATATACGTATCGTAACAAGTAATATAATAATAAAAAAAGATCATTTCCGCGAAGATTATTTTATTAGAAACTAATTTTTAAAACAATAAAAATTAAAAATCATTTTTTTTGTGTTTTTATATTTTAAGGAAGCAAAATTAAAATAACTAAAAGTAAATAGCAATAATTAATTAAATCAAATTTGATAACTAAAAAAATATATGAGAGAATATCTAGGAATACTAACCCCCAATTTTCTATACATATGAATCTCTAAAATTCCCCCAATATAATTATCAATTAATTACATTATCAATTGAATCTAATTTAACATGTATTCCTCTATTAAGTAAACTACACACCATATAGTAATTAATTTAATTATACTCTCATACTAATTAAATTACATACTACTCATTAAGTTTATCAATTATGGATCAAGTACGAATCTTACTGAATTATTACGTTAATTATAAGAATTATTATTTTTTAACATAAAACATTAATATTAAAATAATTAAATATTTTATTTAGTAACTTAATGCTTTAAATTTTTAAAAGGTAAAAATTTTTATTACGAGAATAACAAAAAGAAAAAATGTTCAATTAATAATTATTATTATTATAAAATTAATATTATAATTATGTAATTATTGTATTATTTCATAATTTAATAAAAATAATTAAATTAATTAAATTAAAATAACATTATCAAAATAAAAATTATAAATTATTAAAAATGCATTTGCTAAAAAATTATTAATGAATTAAAATTAATTTAATAATTTCAAGTTATAATTATTAAAAATATTTAATAAAATAATTCATATATAACACAAATTTTGGAACCCGACCTCACCTTAAAAAAAGATTTAAATCAAATTAATTTTTTTAACTTTCAAACGAAATAAAATAAAAATAATAATAATAAATGATTATACATACTAAAATACTCAAAATTACTTTAAATTTTATTATAATATTAAAGGAATGAATATTTATACTAAAATAATTTAACTTTTATTATAAAAGTACTCAAAATTATTATCATTACAATTTGTATTATTATTAACAAACGTAACATTAAAAATACTACAACTTCTTTTGATGCTTAAGTAAAATTCATCCAATATTATTTAATGAAAAAGTTAACGATTTTTTCACATTCCTTAATCTATTTAATTTAAATTAGAAATATTGATTTAAATATATTCAATTATATATTAAAAATTATATATCCATCTAAAATTTAATACTTTTAAACTACTTTTATTTATCATTTAGTACTAATTTTTATTTTTATTCTTAACATGAATACATAAAATTTCCTTATTTATATTATTGTATATATTTTATTTTAAAATAAAATTAAAAAATATTAAGAATAATCTAAAATTACAAAATTAATTGAATAAATTAAAAAAAAACTATTGGGAATGCCTGACCAATAGCAAAAACTATTCTGCTACTTTTTTTCCCCCCAAAAAAACAAAAATTATTGAAAAAGAAGGAAGAGAAGACACGTAGAGAGGAAGACTTTTTTCCGAGAGCAGAAACAGTCACCATAGAACTTTTGCTTCGAAGCCTTAAGAATTTTTCTGCGAAGTTAAAGACTTTCCCATTGTAGTTTCGTAGGAAGCGTACAAATCTTCTTGACTCTTCAACCCTTCCCATTTTCTATTTAATTGTTTAAAGTATACCATATTTAGTTTCTAAGTAGCTGAAACTTTGAGAAATTTTCCGTGGCCAAGGAACTGAAATGCGCGTTATTACATTGTCCATATGCGAGATCCATTTTCTTTTCCAGTCAATGTTTTGGCGTTTTCATTCTCTTCTACTGAACTAATCAAATATGTGACTTTTCGTTCAAAATTATTCTCTGTTTTACGGCGTTTAGGAAAGTAATCTGGTCGTATTTAATAATTTCTAATTCGTGTAATAGGTATTGATTTCTGGGTTGTTTTAATTCTGGTAAAAAGAATATTACTCCTTTTGCTGCTAAGATTTTGCAGATTATCTAATAAACAGGGTTTCTGTGTAGGAGGTATTTTCCATATAAACACTAAATCTCTGTTTTCTTCTTTGTCCTCAGAGTTTAATTATTCTGGCTCTTCTTTTCTCTGTTCTGATATTTAATTAATTCAAGTTTTTGGGTTAATACTCTTTCTGTGTCCTGTTTCTATAGACGAAAGTTCTTTTATTTATGGGTTTTTCTGGGTGGTTGTGTTTATAAAAGTTGTGTATATTTGGGGAGTCATCAGAGGAGTTGTTGGTCTTGAGGAGCTACTTTCTCATTTCAATTCATTACTCTTTTCGGTTCTGCCCATATGTGTTGGTTGCAACAGTTGCATTAATTTAGTGAAGATAAGAACTTGATTGTGAGAAGAGTTTTAGTTGGCGGGTTTCCAGAATTTCTGTATTGGGTTTAGTCAGACAATAATTTGGAGAGAAGAAAATGGTAAAAATAAGGGGTAATAGAAGGAGAAAGCTGCGTTTAAGCAAGATCTACTCATTTGCCTGTGGTAGACACCATTTCAAAGACGAACATGCAAATATTGGAGGACCGGGCTTTTCCAGAGAGGTTTATTGCAATGAACCTGATTGTTTTGAAGCTGCAATTCGTAATTATGGAGATAATTATGTTAGGAGTACCAAATACACTCTTGCCACTTTCTTTCCAAAGTCCTTGTTTGAGCAGTTCAGAAGAGTGGCTAACTTCTTTTTTTTAGTCAATGGCATTTTAGCCTTCACTCCACTTGCTCCTTATACTGCTGTCAGTGCTATTATTCCTCTAATTTTCGTTGTTGGGGCCAGTATGTGCAAAGAAGGTATTGAAGATCTGCGAAGAAAGAATCAGGTACTGTTTTGTTTTTCACTGCCTTGTTCTTAGTATTCATTTGTTCTCATTCATGGGAATTGTTATTTTGTAAATTTAATATTTCAGGCAGAAAGAATTTTTCACTATTAACATAAAGAGTATTACTATATAGTGCTCAACTGCTTATTGGATCTTTGGAGACTTGCTGTTCTTCTATGAATTCCATTTTGGTTGTAATTTATTGTTTCACCTCCTATGGCTTAAAGTTTATGATATATGCAAGTAGAGATGTAAAGTGGGTTGTCTCATCTCAGGTCTCATTTAGTGTATCTAATGGGTTTGTGGTACAATATTGTCTCATTTAATATAAATATCATCTCATTTCATCTCAATTTACATCTCTATATGCAAGTTGGTTGTGATTTTTATATGTGACTGCTTGATGAAATTTGGTTTGGTTATGGGTTGGTTTTATCACGATGGTGTGAGTTTTTTGGTGTTGGTTATATGATTGTTGTCTGTTGATTTGTTTTTCAAATTTGGTTAAAACTATTTCTGGGAGATAAAAATCTGATGATTGATTCTCTAAATGTTGTAAATTTTCTAATCTGCTCTGCTTGTTCCTTCTAGTTAACTGTTGTTAGACTTGTTATGTGATTACAGAAGTGCATTTTTCTCTTTTCCAGGATAACCAGGTGAACAATAGAAAGGTGAAAGTTCATAGACATGATGGGGAGTTTGAGTACACTGAGTGGAAACGTTTGAGAGTGGGGGATGTAGTGAAGGTGGAAAAGGATGAATTTTTTCCTGCTGATCTTATCTTGCTTTCATCCAGTTTTGAGGATGCAATATGCTATGTTGAGACTATGAATCTCGATGGTGAGACAAATTTGAAGTTAAAACAAGCATTGGATGTGACTTCATTATTGCATGATGATTCTGATGTCTGCAATTTTAAGGCTGTCATTAAATGTGAAGATCCAAATGCAAATCTGTACTCTTTTGTTGGAAGTATGGAATTTGAAGAGCAACAACATCCTTTCTCTCCTCAACAACTTCTTCTAAGAGATTCCAAACTCCGTAATACGGATTACATATATGGGGTTGTGATCTTTACAGGTCATGACACAAAGGTCATTCAAAATTCTACCGATCCTCCTTCAAAAAGGAGCAAAATTGAGAAGAAAACGGATAAAATTATCTACTTTTTGTTCTCAATATTATTTCTGATGGCACTTCTTGGGTCTATATTATTTGGTATTTCTACTAAAGATGACTTAAAAGATGGGAAGATGAAAAGATGGTATCTTAAGCCAGTTAACTCTACAGTTTTCTTTGATCCCAAGAGATCAGGATTGGCAGCCGCCTCTCACTTTATGACAGTCTTAATGCTCTATAATTTCTTTATCCCTATTTCTTTGTATGTGTCAATAGAAATTGTCAAGGTTCTTCAAACCCTCTTCATCAATCACGATATTCACATGTACCATGAGGAAGCCGACAAACCAGCACATGCCCGTACCTCAAACTTGAATGAGGAACTTGGTCAGGTTGATACAATACTTTCTGATAAGACTGGGACCTTGACTTGCAATTCTATGGAGTTCGTCAAATTTTCTGTGGCTGGGAAAGCTTATGGCTGTGGAGAAACAGAGATTGAGAGGGCTATGGCAAGAAGAAAGGGCTCCCCCTTGGTCGATGAAAAGTTAAATGAATTGAGGTATGTGGATGATTCAAATGATGATAATCTTCCCATCAAAGGTTTCAATTTTAAGGATGAAAGAATCATGGAAGGAAATTGGGTTAATGAGCCGCATGCTGGTATAATTCAGCAATTCTTTCGTTTATTGGCAATTTGTCATACAGCCATACCTGAAGTAGATGAAGATACAGGACAGGTTGCATATGAAGCTGAATCACCAGATGAAGCAGCATTTGTGATTGCAGCTAGAGAACTTGGTTTTGAATTTTTTAAGAGAACGCAGACCAGCATATCATTCTATGAGTTTGATACAGCATCTGGCCAGAAAGTTGAAAGGTTAGCATTTCTCTTAACTTGAAGGAAACACCACCTTTTTCATGTCTTTGGCTTGCATCTTTATTGCATGGTTATCCTACTCCTAGTCTGCAAGGTTCTTTAATACTAGGGAAACAACATTATTTGGGGCATAAACTTCTGAGTAGTATCTTTACAAGGCAAGTTCAATTTTGCAGGTCATATAAGCTCCTGAACGCTTTAGAGTTTAATAGCACAAGAAAAAGGATGTCTGTCATTGTACAAAGTGAAGAAGGAAAAGTATTCTTACTTTCTAAAGGTGCTGACAGGTTTGTAATCAATATCCTTAACCTTGTATATTTATCTGTCTTTGATAAACAAGAAAAAGAAAAGGGTAAGGGGTGGTAATCCTTTTTTATTTCTTTTCTTTTAACCTGACAACGCCTATTAACTGTTGTGTGCAGTGTCATGTTTGAGAGGCTGGCCAAGAATGGTAGGCAATATGAAGATGCAACCCGTGCCCATGTGGATGAGTATGCAGATGCTGGCTTACGTACTTTGATACTTGCCTATCGGGAAATTGACAAAGAAGAATACAGGCAGTTTAATGAGAAGTTTTCTGAGGCCAAAAATTCAGTTAGTGCGGATCAGGAAGTCTTGATTGATGAAGTTGTAGAGAAGATTGAGAGGGATTTAATCCTTCTTGGTGCAACTGCTGTAGAGGATAAACTCCAAAATGGGGTAAGCTGGAATAATCTTAAAGGTCAGTTATTAGGATCAAGTATAAAATATACTACTGATTATTCTTTTCTCTTTGCATTTGTCAGGTTCCTGATTGCATTGATAAACTTGCCCAAGCTGGAATAAAGATATGGGTTTTAACTGGAGATAAAATGGAGACAGCCATTAATATTGGGTATGATAGTTGGATATGACATTTTCTGTTGAATATATCTCTGCTTGCTGGATTACTTGTGAAGATCTCTGACGTGAGTTTGTCAATTTTCAGTTTTGCTTGTAGTTTGCTTCGACAAGGAATGAAGCAGATAATAATCAACTTGGATACTGCAGAAATTAAAGCGCTTGAAAAGTTGGGAGAAAAGGCTGCTGTTGCTGAGGTATAATATTTCAATGTTCTAAGTAGGCAATAAACAGTAGTTTACCTGGTAAGAATTAAATGTTGCCATGATTAAAATAGTGGATTTCTTTTTAAATGTAATGAGATCTTAAATTGGCGTATAATTATGATTAGTATTCGAATGAAAATCATAGGACCATATTTTTCTGCAATCTATCATGTTGCAATGGCTTACTCAAATCTTGTAGATGTTAAAGATATATTTGTTAGAATGCCTTATTGATAGGATTTTGCTGATTCATTCCTTAGGCGTGTAAGGAAAGTGTCCTCTTCCAGATAAAAGAGGGCATGGTTCAATTCAATGCATCAAGTGGGAGGCCTCTTGCTTTAATTATTGATGGAAAATCACTTACTTATGCTCTGGAGGATGATGTGAAACAAAAGTTTCTAGATCTTGCAATTGGTTGCTCATCTGTTATTTGTTGTCGTTCGTCACCAAAGCAGAAAGCTCTGGTATATCTGTATTCTTTTAGCATATTTTCCTCTCTAGACGATATAACATTTCTCATTTTCTTATCCCAATAATCATAATATCAGATCTTCTTTTGTTTTGTTTTGTTTTGAACTGTTGCATTGAAATTACAATAAAACAGGTTACTAGACTCGTTAAATTTGGTACCGGTAAAACAACCTTAGCAATTGGTGATGGTGCTAATGATGTTGGAATGCTTCAAGAAGCAGATATCGGTGTTGGAATCAGTGGGGTTGAAGGAATGCAGGTATTTGATGGATTATTATGTTTTGTTAATTATTATAAACGTTAAGCTTTGCTTTAAATTCACATTTTGATGTTCTCTTTCAATTCAGGCTGTCATGTCAAGTGATATTGCAATTGCTCAGTTTAGATATTTGGAGCGGTTACTGCTTGTGCATGGGCATTGGTGTTATAGACGGATATCATCTATGGTAAATCTCTTATCTTTTTGCATCTTACCTCCTCCTTAAGCTAAATGTCTTGTCTGTTTCACTGGGAGTCTGTGAGTTAACCTGTGTATGGTGATTAAACATCTTCTCTGTTCTTCTATTGGCAGATATGCTACTTTTTCTACAAGAACATCACATTTGGTTTCACTCTGTTTTTGTACGAGGCATATGCCTCTTTTTCTGGACAACCTGCATACAATGATTGGTTTTTGTCTCTTTATAATGTCTTCTTCTCATCACTTCCGGTAGTTGCTATGGGAGTTTTTGATCAAGATGTATCTGCAAGGTTTTGCCTCAAGGTATGTCAAATAATGCGTACAGCTGATTTGTGTTCTTCACTCCTGAAGCAGTTAACCTCTAGTTTTCCATACTTGTTTTTGTTGAATCTAACAAATTGCAGTATTGCTCTTTCTTTATTTGGTTGGAAAAAGACTACTTGATCTAACCTGCTGGTTTTTGTTTATGCTTATATATGTACAAGTTGTACAACATGTTTCATCACTTGGTGGCTAGATCTAGAGTGTTAGTTTCTAATTAAATGCTCATGTCCTGATTCCTTCTCTTTTCCCCGTCCTTTTTGCAGTTTCCTTTATTATACCAAGAAGGAGTTGAAAATGTCCTATTTAGCTGGCGTCGAATATTTACCTGGATGCTAAATGGGTTTTCCAGTAGTGTAATAATTTTCTTCTTCTGCACGCGTGCAATGAATCTACAGGCCTTCAATGACGAGGGAAAAACTATTGGATTGGAAATTTTCGGGGCAACAATGTACACATGTGTTGTTTGGGTTGTGAATTTGCAGATGATGCTTGCGATAAATTACTTCACTTTGATACAACACATCCTAATATGGGGTACTATTGCCATCTGGTACCTCTTTCTTGTGGTATATGGGGCCATCCCTCCCAGATTTTCGAAAAATGCTTACCAAGTCTTCGTTGAAGCCCTTGCCCCTGCTCCTTATTACTGGATTATCACTATCTTGGTGTCAATATCTGCATTGGTTCCATATTTTGTGTACTCATCAATTCAGATGCGCTTCTTCCCCATGTACCATGAAATGATACAATGGATAAGGTATGTAGGGCATTCTGGGCAACTAAATGATCCCAAGTACTGTGAAATGGTGCGGCAAAGATCTTTGGGTCCAAATAGTGTTGGCTTTACAGCACGTGCTATAGCAACCAAGTCAATGGCTTAAAACAAAAACGTTATGAACAATCATAGAATTTTGTAGATCTGCATGGTTTGATATTAACAAGTGGTCACTGGTATTAGCCAGAGTTGGGACTTAAGGGCTGTTTAGCATGTGCCGTGGAACTTTCTCAAGCAGTGCTGCGGAGTTGGCAGTTGCCAGATGACTCTGTATATCATCAGCAAGTAATATATACATGGTAGGAAATGCATGATATTTGTATATTTTGACTCTTTTGCCACCTTAGGCTACCTATAATTGTTTCACTAGTGGTGTATATTTTGTATAATTGCGGCAAAGTATGTTGTATACAAATGATAAATTCAGTATGGAATCTCATAATGCTGTTCAATTTATGATTTTAACTTCCTCTTATGTTTCTTTATGTGCTATTTCTTCACCATTTGATTTTTGGTCCGTGTTTATGATTTTAATGGTCTGTTTTTACCTGCTGGAGATACCTATTTTCAGACCTTTTCGTTTCCTGGAAACTGCAATGTAGCTATGCATATTGTTATGAATTTCAAAGACTGACCCATTTTAGCCATTGAAACTTCAAATTCAGCTGCAGGGATATATATATCAAGAACAAACGATCCAAAAGCCTCCATACCTGAGTTGTTCTTTATTTATTAAGAATTTCTGCTTTCATGTCTGGCATAACGATATATACGAGCTCGTTGAACTAGACAGTTCCATTACCATTGGCATTGATGTTCAATAACAAAGATGTGGAGTCGGTTGCCGATGGCTTGATTCCAAGTGAGGAAAGAAGTTGTAAAAGTTCCATTACCAATTAGGTTGGCACTTTTGCAACATCCTTCTTTATCTAGCCGTCAACTGCAAGAATTATTAATTAGATAAAAAATTAATACAAATCAATTCTTAACAAAAACTTATAATTAAGGCATAAAAAAAAAAATAAAGTGTTAGCAAATGATGGGTATACTCAGTGTCTTAGAGAAATGATATGATTCACTTCCAGCTTATCATGAGAGCAAAGAGAACAACAGTTTATAATCATCGAAAGGAATTGAAGATTGATAAAGTTTAGAATCAAATTTTTTCGCATAATTATGTAATTATGTAATTCTTTAATTCTTTCTTCATTGATTGAGTTTCTTTTTATAAACTCATTTATTTCATTGTTAATTAACATATAATTAAAACCAATTTATATACATAATTTATCTCTTTAATTAATATCTTAATTATTCTTGTATTTAATGTTTTAATTAAATGTTCACTAATTACATAATTATAAAATTTATGTTCTATCTTAAAAAATTGAATCTGAATTATTCATATATTAACTAACATATATATTGAAATAGTACAAAAGTATGTGTAACATGTGAGTTTAATTTTTATATAAATAAAATAACATAAAAATATGATTATTTATGCAAAATCATATATGATTACTTGAAAAAAAATCAGACATTTAAGAGTATGTAGCTAGATATCATATTTAAAGAAATTTTTTAGAGATTGTTTTAAATTGCATGTCAAGTTGTTAGAAAAATCTAAAATCTTAAGTTTTTCTTATTATTGAAATTGTATATTTGAAATATCTTTAGTTTAATATTACTATTAATCATTGATAAAATTTGCTCTATTTTTAGCTTAAATATTATTGCAATTATTTATTACCAATACTCTACTACAAAACACCACACTCCTCGAGGATCGATATTGATACTCTAGCATTATATTACTTTTACGATCCATATACTTATTGAATACATGTCATGAGCCTTTCATCTGGAAAGTACTTACATCTTCCAGAAGACTCAGTGTTCATACTAAAAAAATAGGCGACCCTCAGATTTCAAATTTAATTCTATCTTCTTTATCCATGAGATCACAAGCTTCGTCCAAATAAGCATCCAAGTCATTAATAACATTTATCTCACTAGATGAGGTAGTGAGTTCACCTTTAGGTTCATCTCCCTCATCCTCGAAAAGAACAATGACAAGATATGAACCTAAACGTTGCGGGGGTGTGCCCAAAGATGGGAGGAAGATTATTCCCTCCAAGTTATGGAAGAGTGGTTCCAAGTCCTTCCTTGTCCTCATCCTTTCCAACAAAATTATCATTCCTCGAATTAATACCACTCGACCCTTCCACAGATATTCCTAAAAAATTGAAGAAAACAAAAACAGAATTAAAGAAAGTAAACTTCAGTAGAGAAGATCAAAGTAAGAAAATACATTTAAAAAATGAATAACATAAGGATGAACACCATAAAATGAGAAAAGATCCAAAAGCCTAAGAATTGAGCTAATTATGGCCAGAAAGAGCGAGAAAATCAAGAAATAAGAAAGCAAGTGAAAAAAAGAAAGAAATGTAATGGGAAAATTAGAAGCAAAATCAAAGAAAATGATCCAAATAAAGAAAGAAACCTACAAAAAAAGAGATGATTTGGAGGAATACTGGAAAGCTCACAACTGGCTCGAGAGGAATTTCGGAACTCCAAATTTGTAGAAAAGTGAAAAAGGAGAAGAGAAAATGGTCTATACCCATAACCGCTTAAAATGAATGTGAAAGATCCTTTCTCAATTCTTCATACAATGGATAGGCATCGGTGGTTAAAAAATTACCTCAAACTTGCACCCACAATGTATAAGCAATGATAACCCCATCGCACGTCCGAAAACCATTATATCCATAACCAACATGTGACAAAATCCCCACAAGGGAAAACTATCATGCCTTATTATTGAGCAGTTTGAAAAGACGAGACACCAAAGCAATCAATGAAGACTTTTGAGAATATTTTGAGAGTTTTTAGTCATCAATAACCATAAAAACTCATGAAGTAAGGGGACTCACTTTTGGTATCTACAACAGATATACTTAGAACATGGACTCCTAAATGAAGTGTTTAGCTATCGCAGGGGCCTTTTTCCTTTATCACTAGATAGTCTCGTCAATAACTCTATCCTAAAACCTCGAGTTTTTGTCATGAAAATGACAATATCTTCTTTTGTTATTGATGCTGAATTTTGATGAAAATTGTGAATTTTCAATTGGGGCTTTTGTTCGGGGTTCGGATCTTTAAATGAGAAAATTTAAATACTAATTTATATTGAACTCTTTTATTTAACCACTTAAGGTAATTAATTTTATGTAATGTGTTAATAATAAAGTGTTAATGAAATCCTTTAATAAAAATAGTTTATTTTTTTTTAATTTTGAACATTCTTAACTAACCTCAGTTTTCCCTCAAACTTTGTTTGCAACTAATAAGTTGGTTCCTTCGTCTTTATTTGTACGATAAAAAAAAGATGTAATGGATTTTGATATAGTTAAAGTTTTAATATTTTTGATAAATAATTCAACTAAACCAACCACATAACTTAAAAGAAAAAAGTTAATAAATACCATAAGTTTTAATTTTGAATCACAAATGTTAATTTTATGATTATAAATTATAAATTTTATAATAAAAATGCACGAAAAATTGAGAAATTAACTATAAGTTATTTTTATTTACAAATTAATAGTAGCAATGATAATATTATATACAATTAGGATATTTGTGATCAAGTTATAACTTTAAGGGTATTTAATTGTGATCAAATATAATATTTGGGATTATTTATGACAAAAGATGATATATTAATTTCCCTCTATACCATATATAAAGTCTAATCACACCTAAAATAATTTTAAATAAAAATATTTTTATATTTTGAAGTAATAATGTGCATTATCTTTTAAATTTTGAAAAAATCAACTCAATATTCTTGTAGGTTCATATTGTTACGTCTCGTTCAAAAATGTCTCTTAAAATTCAAAGAAATAATGTTTGTCTAAAAGATCTAGACTTTTCTACATGAGAAAGTTCTAAAGTGACCTAGAGATGTCTAGAAGGAGCTAGAGTTGGATAAACTTAACTCAAGCCTTGAAGACTCTAGAATGTTCCAGAGTATACTAGCATATACTGGAAGGTGCTAGAAGGGATTGGAATATTCTAGAATGTGCTGGATGGTTCATGAAGGATGTAGAAGTCTCTAGAAACTTACAGAACGTCCTAGAACTTGCATGAAGGAACTAGACAATCCTAGAAGACTCTAGAGTTGGTTAGAAGGTCCTAGAACCCTGTGACATGTTGTAGATAAAGCTAGAACAATCTTGTACATTCTAGACATAGAAGGATCTAGAAAGTTGTGGCATAGTCTTAAGCTTGTTGCCACACTATAAATAGACCTATTGGTCTTCATTTGTAATCATCCTAGGGAAATTGTAAGATAACCTCTCTAAAGAGCAATACAAGGCATTCTTTACAAATTCTCTTGTGTTCTTGCTTTTGCTCTTGAATCCTCTCAATCTCTAAGTTTCTTTCTAATCTCTTTGGAGTGTTTTGTTCAAGTAGGAAGGCAGGCTTAATGCAACGGACCGTGCTAAGTGCCGCACGATCGCTATTTGAAATTTAAGGTCATGATAGTTAGTATCAAAGCTTTAGGTTGAAGCATTATTATCCTTGGCATAATGAAGAACACTGCCCCAGCTACACCAAGTGTGGATGTTCCACCAATGGAACGTGGGCGTGAGGAATTTTGGAAACCACCAAAGGAGTCTCGAGCAAAGTCGAAAGACATGTTTTCTAGCTTAGAAGCACGTGTTGGGAGTGCGCAGGATAACTTAGAGGAGCTATTCGACAGGGTGGACAACTTGGAGGAACGTTGCATTGGCTTGGAGGACGAGGAGGTGGAGATCCATGTAGTAGTCAAGATGTCCCTCAATGAGCTAGATGGTGGGTTAAGGCAAGAAATCGATGGGTTGAAGGCTGAATTTGTGAAGGTAAGGGATCTTGTCCAAAGAGAAATTGCTAATGTGTTGCTTAGAGTTACTAACCACCATCATTAAGGCCAAGAAGTTGGATGTTCCCAAGCCAAAGACCTTCAATGGTGCTAGGAATTCTAGTGAATTTGAGAACTTCCTATAGAGGCTTGAACAATATTTTGAGGCTACTGGCATAACGGGCCATGTGATGAGTGCTCAAAAAACACTAAAATTACCATGATTTTATGCACATTAATTGATTAAAAATATATATATTTATATGTTTTATCATATATTTATATAAATTTGTCTTTTTCGGAATCACGGGTATTTTTATTGTTTTTCAGGTATTTTCTCTTAAAAACATCACTTAAAGACTCAAAAAGGAATACTAGAAGCAATACATCACAAATATATTTATAAATAAATGGGGAAAGGTCAACAAATATGGAAATATTGGACAAAATGGGTCAAAAAGGTCAAAAATGTCAAAAAGGAGAAAATCGCGCCCGGAGCAGCCCACCTTGCGCCAACAGTAAAATCTTGAAAGCCGTATTCTTGGTACCTTCCGCGCGCGCTGTGCGCCATTTCTCCGCGCGCCGACGCCATTTTGCCCCATTTTTCACGTGCAGCAGCCCCCATGACATCATGCTGACGTCATTAATGACCTCACTATTTTCACTACGCGTTTTCACCATTTTTTAACATTTTTTCACCCACTTTTTCTCTCCATCCTCACCTTTAAATACCTCCCTTCTCTTCACTTCATACCACACCTCAAAACACACTTCTCTCTTCTTTCTTTCTCTCCATTTCTTAGTTTTTAGTTTTTTTTAGTTTTTCTTATGTTTTAGCTAGTTTCTCTTACCTTTAGAGTTCTTCCCTTTTTGGGAAGAACTAGTTATGTTTTTGTAATTCATTAGCTTTTTGATTCAATAAATGGGAGTGCAAATTCCGCTTGGAGGTTTTCTAGCAATGGGAATAACATCGAAGTTCTGTAAGGATTTTATTTTCTTTGCAGTTATTTTTTATGCTTTATTCTTACATGTTATATTTAATTTGTCTGTGATTAAATTTAACTGTACTAGCTGTTTGTAAAAATGATATAATAATAACGTTGTTATGCTTGCGAAATATTAAATAGGTAAAAATCTCTAAAATGAATTGATTTTATTTTTATTCAAGATTTTATATTAAGAATGTTAGAGAGAAATATATTATTTTTCATTACAAACTTAAATCTGAAAATTAGATTTTAAGGTTTAGTTATCTAGCCTGATTTAGAGTAGTGCTCTTTTATTTGTTGGTACAATCGCCTGGTAGTTAGAGTGAAGCTCTATTTCAAAAGTTTTTATAAGAATTATTATATGAAAATGTATTGACAACATGTTTTCAGTAGTAGTTTTAAAACTTGAAAGTTAGTACTCGGATAACTAAATTCTTAGGTTTAATTTGGACACCTTGAATAAAGTTTAAACTGTCTAACCCCACCAAAGGTGTGCATTTAAATGGTTCATTTTCAATCTCTTAGAAAAAGGAATTAATTTAATTAACCAAATTAGTTATCAACCCCACCCATAGGTGTTAATTGATTTGTTTAGTTAACAAAGAATATCTAACCCCACCAAAGGTGGTATTCATACAAAAAAGGGAGAATCAATAAATATCAATTCATATCTTTAATAACCTAATTAATATGAGCAAGCATAATTAACTTAGTTATTATATCCATAATTACTCTACTATTTATAAAAGATAAAATTTGCATGAATGTTTATTGAATCTATGTTTAATTTTATGTTATTAGATTAAAAACACAAAACCCCAAAATATCGTGACAGGATGTTTAGGATTTAATTTCGTTTTTAAAAGTTTGAATAATAAATTAAAAACCACATACATTCCTTCCTTAGATCGACCTTGGGAGTATACTTATCATTTTCTACGAAATGATTCGTGCACTTGCGAGAGTTTTATAAATATAAAACCAAAGTGTTGGCAAGAATCGACGATGCCGATTTTCGCTCATCAAGTTTTTGGCGCCGTTGCCGGGTATGACTCCGTTGCGGGGATGGCATCAAAGTTTCTGGCGATCCCGATTCTGCTTATCACCATGCCAACAAGATCCGAACTGTTGCTATGTACTTGTCTGACATTACTATGCTATGGTGGAGACGGAGGCATAGTGATGTGCAATGAGGGGTATGCATAATTGAAACCTTTGATGATTTCAAAAGGGAGTTCAAAATCCAATTCTTCCCTGTAAATAATGAAGATGAGGCAAGGGGTCGATTGCGACGGTTAAAGCAGACAAGTAGCATAAGAGACTATGTGAAGGAATTCATAACCTTACTGTTAGAAGTCCCTGACACCTCAGACAAGGATGCATTATTCTTGTTCATGGATGGTCTTCAGTCATGGGCTAACTTGGAACTCAATCGATGTGGTGTCCAAGACTTATCTTCGACCATTGCGGCAGAGAGCCTTATTGACTACTCCACAAACAAAGAGAGCTCAAAGGCCACATATAGAAAGTTTGGTGGAAGAAAGAGTGAAGGAGGCCATACTAAAAGTCACGGTAAAAAACAAAAAAGGCTCCTCGTTCAAATCACAAGATATGGGGAAGGAAAGGGAGGATCATGGTGCCTCGAAGCCCCATGTGATGTGCTTTATATGCGATGGACTGCATTGGGCACGTGAATGTCCAAAAATAAAGGCATTGAGTGCCTTAGTTGCCTCCACGTATGACCAAGATGGAGGTGAGATTGATAAAAGCTCAAAGATGGGTTCTTTGTGGCTACTTGGTGCATTATAGAGTGCCCCGAAGACCCCCAATGGCTTGATGTTCATAGATGCAACCATCAATGGGAAGGTTGCCAAAGCTTTGGTTGAAACAGGTGCATCTCATAACTTTGTTTCATTAGAGGAAGCAAAGAGACTCGGCCTTAAGGTTGTCAACAGAGGAGGATCTCTCAAAATAGTTAACTCGGCAGCACTACCTCTCCAAGGAGTTGATCGTGGAGTTAAGGTCAGTCTTGGTGCTTGGACTGGCCAAGTGGACTTATCAGTAGCACCTATGGATGAATTATCGGTAGTATTTAGCATGGAGTTCTTAGACCAGGTTAGAGCTTTCCTTGTGCCATGCTTAAACTCTATGTGCATCATGGATGGATCAAAGGATTTTGTGGTACTCATAGAGAGGACCACCAGACCTACAACCCAAGCTCTCTCAATACTTCAATTCAAGAAGGGGTTGAAGAGGGAAGAAGAGAGTTACTTGGCCATCTTAAAGGAGTACGATGTTGATGAGGCGTCACCAAAGCCAAGCTTGCTGATGGAAGTGCAAGTTGTCTTAGAAAAGTTCCATGATGTGATGTCTGAGGCATTGCCCAAACAGTTACCTCCAAGGAGGGAGGTGGACCACAAAATTGAGTTGAAACTCGGCACAAGGCCACCAGCAATGAACCCTTATCGAATGGAAAACTCAGAGTTTGTAGAACTGTGGAGGAAACTCGATGAATTACTGGATGCTAGCTTCATAAGGCCCTCTAAAGCCCCATTTGTTGCCCCAGTGCTCTTTCAGAAGAAGAAGGATGGCTTGCTATGGATGTGCATTGACTATTGAGCTCTAAATAAGATCATAGTAAAGAACAAGTATCCTATCCCACTTATTGTTGACTTATTCAATCAATTAGGGAACGCAAGATACTTCACAAAATTGGACTTGCGGTCGGGATACTACCAGGTACGCATAGCCAAAAGGTATGAGCCCAAGACCACCTGTGTGACCAGGTATGGTGCCTATGAGTTCCTTGTCATGCCATTTAGTCTCACGAATGCACCTGCCACCTTCTGCACTTTAATGAACAAGATTTTCCATCCCTACCTCGATCGGTTCGTGGTAGTTTATCTTGAAAACATTGTAATATATAGTTGGACTTTGGAAGAACATCTGGAGCACTTGAGGAAGGTGTTCGAGGTCCTAAGGGAAAATGAGCTATATGTCAAGAAGGAAAAATGTTCCTTTTCCCAAGATGAGGTGATGTTCTTGGGGCATAGGATAAAGGATGGGAAGCTTATGATGGATGGAACCAAGGTGAAATCCATCCAAGAATGGGAACCTTCTACCAAGGTCCCTGAGTTAAGGTCTTTCTGATGAGCAGAATTGTGATCGCCAAATACTTTGATGAACGAAAACCGGCATTGCCGATCCTGCCAATACTTTGGTTTTATATTTATAAAACTCTCGCAAGTGCACGAATCATTTCGTAGAAAATGATAAGTATACTCCCAAGGTCGATTAAGGAAGGAATGTATGTGGTTTTTAATTTATTATTCAAACTTTTAAAAACGAAATTAAATCCTAAACATCCTGTCACGATATTTTGGGGTTTTTGTGTTTTTAATCTACTAACATAAAAATAAACATAGATTCAATAAACATTCATGCAAATTTTATCTTTTATAAATAGTGGAGTATTTATGGATATAATAACTAAGTTAATTATGCTTGCTCGTATTATTTAGGTTATTAAAGATATGAATTGATATTTATTGATTCTCCCTTTTTTGTATGAATACCACCTTTGGTGGGGTTAGATATTCTTTGTTAACTAAACAAATCAATTAACACCTACAAATGGGTGAACCGATAACTAATTTGGTTAATTAAATTAATTCCTTTTCTAAGAGATTGAAAATGAACCATTTAAAATGCCACCTTGGTGAGTTAGACAATTTAAACTTTATTCAACGTGTCCAAATTAAACCTAAGAATTTAGTTATCCGAGTACTAACTTTCAAGTTTTAAAACCACTACCGAAAAACGTGTTGTCATTACATTTCGATAATAATGCTTATAAAAACTTTTGAAATAGAGCTTCACTCTAACTAGGGTGATTGTACAACAAATAAAAGAGCACTACTCTAAATCGCATCGATAACAAAACCTTAAAATCTAATTTTCAGATTTAAGTTTGTAATGAAAAATAATATATTTCTTTCTAACATTCTTAATATAAAATCTTGAATAAAAATAAAATCAATTCATTTTAGAGATTTTTACCTATTTAATATTTCGCAAGCATAACAACATTATTATTATATCATGTTTACAAATAGCTAGCATGCTTAAATTTAATCACGAGACCAAATTAAATATAACATGTAAGAATAAAGCATAAAATAACTCAAAGAAAATAAAATCCTTACAGAACTTCGATGCTATTCCCGTTGCTAGAAAACCTCCAAATGGAATTTGCACTCCCATTTATTGAATCAAAAAGCTAATAAATTACAAAAAAATATAACTAGTTCTTCCCAAAAAGGGAAGAACTCTAAAACTAAGCAAAACTAAAAAAAAACTAAAAACTAAGAAATGGAGAGAAAGAAAGAAGAGAGAAGTGTGTTTTGAGGTGTGGTTTGAAGTGAAGGGAAGGGGGGTATTTATAGGTGAGGATGGAGAGAAAAAATGAGTAAAAAAATGTTAAAAGAAATGTTAAAAAATGTAAAAACGCGTAATGGAAATGCTGAGGTCATTAATGACGTGATCATGACGTCACGGGCGGTTACTGCGTGAAAAATGGGGCGAAAAGGCGTTAGCGCGCGGAGAAATTGGGCCGGCCGACACGTCATGTGTCATTGCCGCGCAACGTGGCGCAAGACGTGAACAAAGGCTGCGTGATGGGGGCGCCGGTCAGCGACGCTGGGCAATGGGGGGTGCGATTTCCGTCTCTTTGACATTTTTGACATTTTCGACCCATTTTGTCCAATTTTTTCATGTTTGTTGACCTTTTCCCACTTATTTATTTTTATATTTGTGATGTATTGCTTCAAGTATTCCTCTTTGAGTCTTTAAATTGCGTTTTTAAGCCAAAATACCTGAAAAACAATAAAAATACTCGTGATTCCGTAAAAGACAAATTTATATAAATATATGATAAAACATATAAATATATATATTTTTAATCAATGAATGTACATAAAATCATGGTTATTTTAGTGCTTTTTGAGCACTCATCACTTTCCTTGGACTTGTTTTATTTTTTAACTTAAAATTTTTGAAATGTTTTTTTTTTACTATTCATGAACGGTAAAACTTTTTTTTTTAATTCAAATTTTAAATTTCTAAATTATTTTATTATTCACGCTACAATTTTTATTTAAATTTTTTTATTTTTACTATTCATTAACGGTAAAAACGTTTTACTTCAAATTTCAAATTTCTAAATTATTGTACTATTCATGCTACAATTTTTTTTTTAAATTTTTAATTTTTTTTTATTATTTCTTATGAAATTTGAAATTTGATTAAATGTTTTATTTTTTTTTATTTTTTTACAAAAACAAAAAAAATCACAATTATTTACAGCACAAAAATATTTTTAAAATTTTGATAAATAAATTAAAAATGCTATTCCTTCCCCGGAAACGGCGCCAAAAACTTGATGAGTAGAATCGTAATCGCCAAATACTTTGATGAACGAAAACCGGCATCGTCGATCCTGCCAATACTTTGGTTTTATATTTATAAAACTCTCGCAAATGCACGAATCATTTCGTAGAAAATGATAAGTATACTCCCAAGGTCGATCTAAGGAAGGAATGTATGTGGTTTTTAATTTATTATTCAAACTTTTAAAAACGAAATTAAATCCTAAACATCCTGTCACGATATTTTGGGGTTTTTGTGTTTTTAATTCTTACTAACAAAAATAAACATAGATTCAATAAACATTCATGCAAATTTTATCTTTTATAAATAAGTGGAGTATTTATGGATATAATAACTAAGTTAATTATGCTTCTTCGTATTATTTGCGTTATTAAAGATATGAATTGATATTTATTGATTCTCCCTTTTTTGTATGAATACCACCTTTGGTGGGGTTAGATATTCTTTGTTAACTAAACAAATCAATTAACACCTATGGGTGGGGTTGATAACTAATTTGGTTAATTAAATTAATTCCTTTTTCTAAGAGATTGAAAATGAACCATTTAAATGCTACCTTTGGTGGGGTTAGACAGTTTAAACTTTATTCAAGGTGTCCAAATTAAACCTAAGAATTTAGTTATCCGAGTACTAACTTTCAAGTTTTAAAACCACTACTGAAAACGTGTTGTGAATACATTTTCAGATAATAATTCTTATAAAAACTTTTGAAATAGAGCTTCACTCTAACTACCGGCCGATTGTACCAACAAATAAAAGAGCACTACTCTAAATCAAACCGGATAACTAAACCTTAAAATCTAATTTTCAGATTTAAGTTTGTAATGAAAAATAATATATTTCTCTCTAACATTCTTAATATAAAATCTTGAATAAAAATAAAATCAATTCATTTTAGAGATTTTTTCATATTTAATATTTCGCAAGCATAACAACGTTATTATTATATTATGTATACAAATAGCTAGCACAGTTAAATTTAATCACAGAAAAATTAAATATAACATGTAAGAATAAAGCATAAAAAATAATTGTAAAGAAAATAAAATCCTTATAGAACTTCGATGCTATTCCCGTTGCTAGAAAACCTCCAAACGGAATTTGCACTCCCATTTATTGAATCAAAAAGCTAATAAATTACAAAAAACATAACTAGTTCTTCCCAAAAAGGGAAGAACTCTAAAACTAAGAAAAACTAACTAAAACATAAGAAAAACTAAAAAAAACTAAAAACTAAGAAATGGAGAGAAAGAAAGAAGAGAGAAGTGTGTTTTGAGGTGTGGTTTGAAGTGAAGGGAAGGGGGGTATTTATTGGTGAGGATGGAGAGAAAAAATGAGTTAAAAAATGTTAAGAAATGTAAAAACGCGTAATGGAAAAGCTGAGGTCATTAATGATGTGAGCATGACGTCATGGGGGCGGCTGTACGTGAAAAATGGGGCGAAAAGGCGTTGGGTGCTTGGAGGGGGGCTGCTGGGCACTGCGCGTGCGCGGGGGGCTATCGCTGCGCGCAGCTCGGCGTGTGTGAATAGTGCCAGCGTGATGGGGCGTTGGGCTGCACGCGCGGCTGGGCAGCGGGGCGCGATTTCCGTCTCTTTGACATTTTTGACCTTTTCGACCCATTTTGTCCAATTTTTCCATGTTTGTTGACCTTTTCCCACTTATTTATTAATATATTTGTGATGTATTGCTTCAAGTATTCCTCTTTGAATCTTTAAATTGCATTTTTAAGCCAAAATACCTGAAAAACAATAAAAATACCCGTGATTCCGAAAAAGACAAATATATATAAATATATGATAAAACATATAAATATATATATTTTTAATAAATTAATGTACATAAAATCATGGTTATTTTAGTGCTTTTTGAGCACTCATCACTTTCCTTGGACTTGTGAACTACTAAAAAAGGTTTATCAAGTCTTACTCAGCAAAAGCAGCCCCACTAACTGACCTGCTAAAAAAGAACAAGTCTTAGGAATGGATAAGTTAATTCCAAGCCTCATTTGAAGACTTGAAGAAGGCTATCAATGGAGAACCGGTGCTTTGCCTACCAGACCCCTCAAAGATGTACGAGCTGCATACAGATGATTCAGACTTTTTCATTGGTGGAGTGTTGATGCATGAAGGGCGTCTAATAGCTTATGAGAGCTGTAAGCTTAATGACATTGAATGTCACTACACAGTGTAGGAAAAAGGAGATTACATCTATCATCCATTGCTTAAGGGTGTGGCGACACTACTTATTGGGTTCTCACTTTGTTATCATGACGGACAATGTAGTGACTAGCTACTTTCAGACTAAAAAGAAGTTGAGTCCCAAGCAAGCTCGATGGTAAGACTTTTTGGCGGAGTTTGACTACATGTTGGAGTACAATCTCGGTAAGACCAACGTGGTGGTGGTTGATTCACTAAGTCGAAAGGTGAAGTTAGCAGCCTTGTGTAGACCAAGAAGTCCCTTGCTGGAAAGGATCAAAGAAGGGCTTGAGCATGATGCCCTGGCTCAAAACCTCCTTGCCCTTATCAAGGAAGGAAAGATAAGGCAATTTTAGTTTAGTGACAGACTACTCTACGCCAAGTAGAATCGCATCTTTGTGCTGAAGTGGGGGAACTTAAGGAAAGAGCTTATCAAGGAGTGCCATGATTCACTATGGGCTGGACACCCAGGAATGAGATGCACCCTTGCCTTAATCAAGTCCATTTACTACTAGCCTCAACTATGGGATGATGTTGAAGTCTATGTGAGGACTTGTCTTGTATGCCAATAGGACAAGATAGAGCAACATGCACCTGGAGGTTTACTAGAGCCGCTACCTATCCCAGATAGACCATGGGAAAGTGTCTCAATGGACTTCATCACTTGCTTGCCAAAATCAGAGGGTTTTGGCAGCATCATTGTGGTCATTGATCACTTCAGCAAGTATGCAACATTCATACCTACCTCAGTAGATTGCACTGCGGATGAGACGACACGGTTGTTCCTCAAGCACGTTGTGAAGTATTAGGGAATTCCATCCAACATCGTGATTGATCGAGACCCTCGATTTACTGGAAAGTTTTGGCGGGAATTGTTCAAGTTATTAGGATTAGACTTGAACTTTTCTACAAGCTTTCATCCATAGAGCGATGAAAAAAAATGCCAATGCATTGCTGGAGCTCTACCTCAGGCAATTTTTTAGTGCCAACCGACACGATTGGGCTAAGTTGTTGGATGTAGCCCAATTTTATTATAACTTGTAGAGAAGCGAGTCCACCATGAAGGGTCCCTTCGAGATCATCATGGGACAGCAACCTATGACTCTTCATGCTTTAGCCATAAGTTATGAAGGAAAGAGTCCTACTGCCTTCAAATTTTCCAAGGTGTGGCATGAGCAATCTGAGTTAGCCTGAGCCTATTTAAACAAGGCATCTAAAAAAATGAAGAAGTGGGCTAAGAAGAAAAGGAGGATGGTTGAATTTTACGAAGGAGATTTGGTCCTTGTCAAATTATTACCCCAATAGTTCAAGTCCTTGCAGAAGGTTCACAAGGGGTTGGTATGGAAGTATGAAGGGCCATTTTTAGTCCTCAAGTGAGTCGGTAAGGTGTCCTACGAACTACAACTCCCTCTGAAGCTTAAAATCTATCCAATTTTTGAAGCCTTATCATGGAGGCGAAGAAGACACAAGTCGAGGAGAATCAAAGAGGGCACTGATGAGCGAAAATTGGCATCGTCGATTCTGCCAATACTTTGGTTTTATATTTATAAAACTATCGCAAGTGCACGAATCATTTCATAGAAAATGATAAGTATACTCCCAAGGTCGATCTAAGGAAGGAATGTATGTGGTTTTTAATTTATTATTCAAACTTTTAAAAACGAAATTAAATCCTAAACATCCTATCACGATATTTGGGTTTTTTTGTTTCTAATCTACTGATATAAAAATAAACATAGATTCAATAAATATTTATGAAAATTTTATCATTTATAATAGTGGAGTATTTATGGATATAATAACTAAGTTAATTATGCTTGCTCATATTATTTAGGTTATTAAAGATATGAATTGATATTTATTGATTCTCCCTTTTTTGTATGAATACCACCTTTGGTGGGGTTAGATATTCTTTGTTAACTAAACAAATCAATTAACACCTATGGGTGGGGTTGATAACTAATTTGGTTAATTAAATTAATTCCTTTTTCTAAGAGATTGAAAATGAACCATTTAAATGCACACCTTTGGTGGGGTTAGACAGTTTAAACTTTATTCAAGGTGTCCAAATTAAACCTAAGAATTTAATTATCCGAGTACTAACTTTCAAGTTTTAAAACCACTACTGAAGGGCCATTTTTAGTCCTCAAGCGAGTCGTTAAGGTGTCCTACGAACTACAACTCTCTCTGAAGCTTAAAATCTATCCAATTTTTGAAGCCTTATCATGGAGGTGAGGAAGACACAAGTCGAGGAGAATCAAAGAGGGCGCCCACCGTAGTAGTAACCTCTTTCGATAAAGGAGTGAACTCTATCTTGGCAGACTGCCTAATTCGGTGTAGGGATGTACCAAGATATTGGGAATACTTGGTTAAGTGGAAGAATGCCTCAGACATAGAGGCAAGCTGGGAACTTGAAGACTCTTTGTGGAAGTTCAAAGATTACAAAGAGAGATTCAAGCTTGAAGGCACGACGAGGGCGTCGTGAACTTGAGTGGGGGAGGGTGTTACGTCTCGTTCAAAATGTCCCTTAAAATCCAAAGAAATGGTGCTTGTCTAAAGGATCTAGACTTTTCTACATGAGAAATTTCTAGAGTGGCCTAGAGATGTCTAGAAGGAGTTAGAGTTGGATGGACTCAACTCAAGCCTTGAAGACTCTAGAATTTTATAGAGTATACTAGCATGTGTTGGAAGGTGCTAGAAGGGGTTGGAATATTCTAGAACGTTTTGGATGGTTCATGAAGGATGTATAAGTCTCTAGAAGCTTACAGAACATCATAGAACTTGTATGAAGGAACTAGACAATCCTAGAAGATTCTAGAGTTGGCTAGAAGGTCCTAGAACCTTGTGGCATGTTGTAGATAAAGCTAGAACAATTTTGTACATTCTAGACATAGAAGGATCTAGAAAGTTATGGCATAGTCTTAAGCTTGGTGTCACACTATGAATAGACCTATCGGTCTTTGATGAGTGCTCAAAAAGCACTAAAATTACCATGATTTTATGCACATTAATTGATTAAAAAAATATATATTTATATGTTTTATCATATATTTATATAAATTTGTCTTTTTCGGAATCACGGGTATTTTTATTGTTTTTTAGGTATTTTCGCTTAAAAACGTCACTTAAAGACTCAGATAGGAATACTGGAAGCAATACATCACAAATATATTAATAAATAAATGAGGAAAGGTCAACAAATATGAAAAAATTGGACAAGATGGGTCAAAAAGGTCAAAAATGTCAAAAAGGAGAAGATCACGCCGCCTGATCGCCGCTGCCTCTTGTTCAACCGCAAAGCTGGCGCGCGTCTTGTTCATCCGCGCAAATCTACGCGTCGGTCTGTTCATCCGCGGAAAGGCTGCCTTGTGGCTGTATGCGTTCATCCGCGCACGCCCTACCAGCGCTTCGCCCGTTCGCCTCATTTTTCACGTCGTACCATCGTATGCTAACGTCATCAAATGACGTCAGCAATAACTAATCCGCATTTTTACATTTTTTTAACATTTTTTTCTCTACTTTTTCTCTCCATCCTCACTTATAAATACCCCCCTTCTCTTCACTTCATACCACATCTCAAAACACACTTCTCTCTTCTTTCTTTCTCTCCATTTCTTAGTTTTTAGTTTTTCTTATGTTTTAGCTAGTTTCTCTTAGTTTTAGAGTTCTTCCCTCTTTGGGAAGAACTAGTTATGTTTTTGTAATTTATTAGCTTTTTGATTCAATAAATGGGAGTGCAAATTCCGTTTGGAGGTTTTCAATGACGGGAATGGCATCAATCTTGTAAGGATTTTATTTTCTTTAGGTTATTTTTTATGCTTATTTCTTACATGTTATATTTAATTTATGCTGTGATTAAATTTAAGCTGTCTTTGTTGTTGTAAAAATGATATAATAATAACGTTGTTATGCTTGCGAAATATTAAATAGGTAAAAATCTCTAAAATGATATAATGATTTTAATATAAAATCTTGAATAAAAATAAAATCAATTCATTTTAGAGATTTTTACCTATTTAATATTTCGCAAGCATAACAACGTTATTATTATATCATTTTTACAAGCGACTAGCGATTAAATTTAATCATAGACAAATTAAATATAACATGTAAGAATAAAGCATAAAAAATAAGCGCAAAGAAAATAAAATCCTTACGATTGATGCCATTCCCGTTGCTAGAAAACCTCCAAACGGAATTTGCACTCCCATTTATTGAATCAAAAAGCTAATAAATTACAAAAACATAACTAGTTCTTCCCAAAGAGGGAAGAACTCTAAAACTAAGCAAAACTAACTAAAACATAAGAAAAACTAAAAACTAAGAAATGGAGAGAAAGAAAGAAGAGAGAAGTGTGTTTTGAGGTGTGTTTTGAAGTGAAGGGAGGGGGGTATTTATAGGTGAGGATGGAGAGAAAAAATGAGTAAACAAATGTTAAAAAAAATGTTAAAAAATGTAAAAACGTGTAATGGAAATGTTGAGGTAATTAATGATGTCAAGATGACGTCATCAAAGGCCGCACGTGAAAAATGGGGCGAAAAGGTGTTAAGCGTCTGGAGGGGCCTCGCTTAATCGCGCGTGCGCTGGGCCTGCAGCGCCTTCAGTCTGCGTGAATCACAGGATTAGTCGCGCGGTACATGTGGCGCGCGGACCTGGCGCAAGTCAAGGCTGTAGGCCAAATGGGCGCGATTTCCTTCCTTTTGACATTTTTGACCTTTTCGACCCATTTTGTCCAATTTTTCCATGTTTGTTGACCTTTTCCCACTTATTTATTAATATATTTGTGATGTATTGCTTCAAGTATTCCTCTTTGAGTCTTTAAATTGCGTTTTTAAGCCAAAATACCTGAAAAACAATAAAAATACCCGTGATTCCGAAAAAGACAAATTTATATAAATATATGATAAAACATATAAATATATATATTTTTAATCAATTAATGTACATAAAATCATGGTTATTTTAGTGCTTTTTGAGCACTTATCAATCATCCTAGGGAAATTGTAAGATAACCTTTCTAAAGAGCAATATAAGGCATTCTTTACAAATTCTCTTGTGTTCTTGCTTTTGCTCTTGAATTCTCTCAATCTCTAAGTATCTTTCCAATCTCTTTGGAGTGTTTTGTTCAAGTAGGAAGGCAGACTTAGTGCAACGAACCGTGCTAAGTACTGCACAATCGCTATTTGAAATTTAAGGTCATGACAATACACATCTTTGGCTGGTTTAGCAATTTCTTTTAAAAGACACTCTTATATAAGCAGCAACGATACACACTTATATATAACACTTAATATAACACATATATTAATATAACTAGTTTGAGAAAAATACAAATTATAAATTGAAAAAAAGCCATGAACTTGAAACTTTGAGCAAAAGCAAGCCAATAATACAACATTTCACATTTCATAGGTAAATTCTCATCATGAGATGAACAAAACCAAGTTAATTTAAACTGATGTCAAACATTAATAAACAAAGATGATTTTTATCTTTTATGATAAGACACTATTATGCAAAGATGAAAATTCATGCAATAGTTGCATGGTTCTCACTTTCTCAGTTGCCTTATACCACTATTGTTCCAATTCAGCCAAACTTTCTTTTACATACTTCCCATTGCTAAATGAACAACGTTCCCGACGCAAGGGAAGATTTCAAAAACAATAAAAATAGATTTCATGACATATTTAGATAAAAGATAATAATCTTGTACCAATACTATAACATAATTCAACATTTTGGATTGATGGGTGGGGACAAGGAATGGTAAAACTTGTTGAATAATTGAACATTGACAAAAGAAAATATCTGAGTGATCGCCTTTTCACTAAACTTGCACACGATATTCTTGGTGCGTAAATTGTTTAAGGAAAAAAAATTAATCAACTAAAATATAATCAATTTGGTATCCAATGGTAACTTTTAAGTTTAATACCCACTTGGATACATAATCCAAGTAATGGGGATATTTATTTCTTCAAATTTCCCCTTATCATCCCATATATCTTCTCCAGGAAGGAGTGAACTGCTGCTTAAATAGTAGAGTTGGATACTTGGTCTTAACCTACTATAAATCATCCAGCCTACCAAGGGTTCGAGCATTAAGAAATGAAGGACTTGTACTTTGTGGAGAATCCCATAACCCCTGAAACATAAACAAAAGGGAGAAAGATAAAAAACCTCCTAAATCATCTATTTTTAGGAATGGCACAAAAAGAGATATTATAGAACTACTTCATACTTGAGACTTGCTTCCAAAGAGAGATGCTAATGATGTTCTCTGTTGTTGTGGTGTCAAGCTAGCAATACTACTAGCCTTAGTGTATGTTGAAGCAGCAAGAACAAAGTCGAAGTATTTGATAACCAATTAGCTAATGAACCATTGCTATCTTGGACCATAAATTGGACAAATTGGCCAACTTTAGTAGAGATGAAACTCAGACCATCTATATAAGTTGTAAGTTGTAGTACATTACTACAAATATGGTTTGAATTATGCAATAAAAAATATTGGTTCTCTCAACTTTAAACAACCTTCAATGAAGAAGGCATTTGTAAATCACAAAAGTAGGAATTGGTCTTCCCACAGAAAATCTAAAATCTTGAAAAATACATTTTATCAGGATACTTGGTTTTCCTGAAACACAATATTAAATAGGAAGAAACAAGTTAAAAAAGAAAAGCCTTTTCTTTGTGGGATTATCCACACCCTAATATTTGGTTCAAGATCTCATGGTGCACTTACCCAGAAATAAAAAACAAACAAACAAATACAAGATAGTAAGATACTACGGTGTAAAAGGTCTAATTTCTATAGTAAGATACCCAAATCTTGGATCTCATTCTAGCTAACAACACTCGTTAATTTTCTTGGTCTATAGGTAGTGGAAACTTCATTCATTTTTAAAAATTTTCAAAAATTAACAAAGAAAATTTGATGTTGATTGCTCCTAAAAATTCCCGAGAAAAAATGAAATGAGATGTACTAATTATTAACATACCAAAATATAAAAAGTATCGCATATCATTGACTCTAACAAAGAGAATCTTAATCTTAATCAAGTAGTTCCAGTCTATGAGACTCCAAAAATGTTAGAATCAGATGAATTGAGTGCCATAAAGAATATAGAGAAACTAAGATTGGATAGAGATAAAATAGAGAAGATGTTAAAAAAAATAGTTAGAATCTTATATGAACTAGTGTGGATTAGTGTCATCATCGACGAAAGGGAAACGACCAAAAGCGTTGTGATAAGAGCTAAATTATTGCATTTTTGTTATGATTTAAATGTTGATATTTGTGTGAAAATTGTATTTATTTGATTATTTAATCCACAAATGTCATTTCACGGGTATTTCGTGTTTAAAGTGAAATTTCAGGTAAAATCATAATTTTGGAGAAGTTTGGGACAAATTTCAATGAACGAGATGAGTGCAAATAAAAAGAAAACAAAATTTCAAAATTTGGAATTTCACCGCCGGCGAAAACCTTACGGAGAAAATGTTGAAAATCATGCAGGGAGCACGGATTTTGGCAAAGCAATCTTGCTGCTGGCCACAATAATCTCGCCGCCGGTGAGATTTAGCAGAACCAAAATCGTAAGTTTTCAAGAAATCTCACAGTGGCGAGAATAATGTCACCGCCGATGAGTTTCGTCCGAAAACACATTTTTTTATGTTGTTTTGTTCCAAAATTTTCCCCCCAAACCCTAGATCTATATATACATTATGATGGAAAAAGAGGGGGACGGTAGAGAGAGTAGATCTGAGTTATTTTTGGAGGAGAAAAGAAAATTTTGGAGAGAAAGGTTGGAGAAGCTTGAAGGATCATCACCATTGTTGCTGCCAAGTCTTCATCTTCAAGAGTTTTTCATCTCTTCTCCTTAGCTTTTATTTTCTGCATTTTATTTAGGTTTTTTTATTCATGGATTCAATTGAGAATATGTTTGTTCTTATTTCTATTATGAACTAATTCGTTTTTGCTAAGGCTAAGATGTAGTTAAATCAAGAAAATCTGATTTCTTGTGTTATCGTTATATGAATTCATTGTTTTCAAGTTGAGTATTTATTTCCATGCTTAATGCGTTTAAATTTCTGATCAAGATTTAGATGATTTGTTGCATTATATTGAGACCGAGAGGAAATGTGTAATCAATGCTTCTTATGATAAATACCGTATGTTGAATGCGAGTTTGACACCTAATGCATGATGTATGTGGTTATTCTAGAAATTCCATAAATCGTAATGTACTTATTTGTGATTAAATCTTCATAGAAATATAGTTGGTTTTCATAGATAAGTAATTCTAATATAACTCGAGAGAGAGTATTAGATAAGTTTGGGTTTTTCAACCATCACTTCTAACTTTGATTTTCATATAACATGACTTGAAATTGGATTGAATTGATTTAGCGAAATCAAATGCCTTAGAGTTTTTAATCATTTGTGAACAACATTAAATTTTTTTATTTGCGTTATTTTTAAGTTAATTTACTTCTTAAACAAATTTCAAAATTCGGTTTTCAAATAAAATTAGGATTAGTCAATTTCGATACTTAGTAACGTCATTCCTTGTGGGTTCGATATCCGTACTTTTGTACACTTTATTACTTGAACGATTCATACACTTGCGAAATTACGCATCACGTTGTATGGTTTCATGGTGAGAAAGACAGAGTTATAAAAATGCGAGTGAGAAAATAGGAAAATAAATGAGGGAAAAGGATAAAAATAAAAAAATTGATAGAGAAATTTGGTGTGGTGTGAAATAGAGAAAATACATTAAATTAAATTGATAGAGAAATGAAAAAATTGTAAAATATTTTTTTTATTTTTGTAAATGAATAACACACACAATATATTATTTGATTTCAATGTTAAAAAGACGAAAAACTCTATTATTTTAATTGTATCATGGTTATTTAATAATCGTGATTATATAAGTTTGTTTATATTTAAATAATTTTTTAGTTTAACTTATGGTCAAAGTTATCGATGAAACCGAGGCTATATATATACACACTATAATCTCGATTTTTATTAGATCGTAATCATAATCGTATAACCTTTGTTTTTAAAAAGATTTGAGACCAAAATCACTACTTTAATAATATCAAATCACGAAAGTTCAAATTTTGTTAAAAATATGACATTATATCAATGTTAAGAATTATATATAGAGTTTGGATAATTTTGAGCGAAAACCGGCATCGCCAATCCTGCCAATACTTTGGTTTTATATTTATAAAACACTCGCAAGTGCACGAATCATTTCATAGAAAATGATAAGTATACTCCCAAGGTCGATCTATGGAAGAAATATTTGGTTTTTAATTTATTATTCAAACTTTTAAAAACAAAATTAAATCCTAAACATCCTGTCACGATAGTTTGGTTTTTGTGTTTCTAATCTAATAACATAAAAATAAACATAGATACAGATTCAATAAATATTTATGCAAATTTTATCATTTATAATAGTGGAGTATTTATGGATATAATTACTAAGTTAATTATGCTTGCTCATATTATCTAGGTTATTAAAGATATAAATTGATATTTATTGATTCTCTTTTTTTATGAATACCACCTTTGGTGGGGTTAGATATTCTTTGTTAACTAAAAAAAATCAATTAACACCTATGGGTGGGGTTGATAACTAATTTGGTTAATTAAATTAATTCCTTTTTTTAAGAGATTGAAAATGAACCATTTAAATGCCACCTTTGGTGAGGTTAGATAGTTTAAACTTTATTCAAGGTGTCCAAATTAAACTTAAGAATTTAATTATCCAAGTACTAACTTTCAAGTTTTAAAATCACTACTGAAAACATGTTGTCAATAAATTTTCACATAATAATTCTTATAAAAACTTTTGAAATAGAGCTTCACTCTAACTACCGGGCGATTGTACCAACAAATAAAAGAGCACTACTCTAAATCAGACCGGATAACTAAACCTTAAAATCTAATTATTAGATTTAAGTTTGTAATGAAAAATAATATATTTCTCTCTAACATTCTTATTCTTAATATAAAATCTTGAATAAAAATAAAATCAATTCACTTTAGAGATTTTTACCTATTTAATATTTCGCAAGCATAACAATATTATTATTATATCATGTTTACAAACAGCCAGCAAAGTTAAATTTAATCGCACATAAATTAAATATAACATGTAAGAATAAAGCATAAAAAATAACTGTAAAGAAAATAAAATCCTTACAGTACTTCGATGCTATTCATGTTGCTGGAAAACCTCCAAACGGAATTTGCACTCCCATTTATTGAATCAAAAAGCAAATAAATTACAAAAACATAACTAAAAACTAACTAAGAAAAGCTAAAAGCTAAGAAAAGCTTAAAAACTAAGAAATGAGAGAAAGAAAGAGAAGAGAAGAGAAGATGTGTTTTGAGGTGTGTTTAATTATGAAGAGAATGAGGGTATTTATAGGTGAGGATGGGGAGAAAAATTGGTTGAAAAAATGATAAAAAATGGTGGAAACGCAGAGTAGTGAATAATTATGTCATTTGATGACGTCAACATGACGTGGGGGGCGGCTTCGTGCGCAGATGGACGTGCGGACGGGAGAAGGGGCGCACGCGGAAGGGAGATCTGGCGCGCGCGGTGGGCGGCGCAGCTGGGAGGCTGGGCGGCGCGATTTCCTCCTTTTTGACATTTTTGACCTTTTTAAACCATTTTGTCCAATTTTTCCATATTTGTTGACTTTTCCTCATTTATTTTATGAATATATTTGTGATGTATTGCCTCCAGTATTCCTTTTTGAGTTTTTAAGTTATGTTTTTATTCAAAAATACCTGAGAAAGAATAAAAATACCCGTGATTCCGAAAAGGTAAATATATATAAATATATGATAAAATCATATAAATATATATATTTTTAATCAATTAATGTACATAAAATCATGGTAATTTTAGTAATTTTTGAGCCTTCATCACAACCCCCAACCAGTTTCTTGCTAGTCCTTTAGCAAGAGAAGCGATAAAAACCAAAAATTAAACTTTCCTAAATCACTTTCGTGAATTGACACGGTTGCATTTAGCCTATGAAACAAGCCTTTAAACCCCTAGGTTGCCTTAGTGGACGGGTTTGAGTCTCGTGAGGGTTTTCAGTAATGATACCCACAAACATTGAACTAAATGTAAAAATTAAAAGAAACAATAAAATCAACAACTTAAAAACTAAAATTACAACAAAATCAAAAATTAAATTTTAAGAATAAAAGAAAACAACATAACACAAAAATGTCTCATACTTTTTAATCTCCTTTAAGATCATAATTAAAATCTCAAGCATAAGTTATTTTAATCTTCTTAAACAATCATGATTTATTATAATAATTAGTCAAAAATCATTTTCATATTTCATATAAAAAATGTATCAATTTAATTTCACCCAATTTCAGTGTCTAGAATCCGAATTCGCTTCGACTCTATTCCTCATTTGTCAATACTCTCAAAACACTGAATCCTATGGGTTCAAACACTCATACTAATTTATATGCGAAAGAGTTGATGTATAGAAATGAACTAATATGTTTGCATATGTATAAAGAATAAAGGCTCAAAGTGTTATTTTGATGTTGATCTCATGAAATGAATCGAATGTATAAATTATAAAGATATCATATATAAAAATTATTTTCATGCATAAATCAAAATCATTAAGAAAGAATTTCAAGATATATGCCTTTTACAAATGAAGAAAGTGCAATGACTTTTTAGGGAATTACTTCCTATATCTTTTTTTTTTGTAATTAGCTTTTACTCACAACTTTGTAGGCCATGTGGGTCATAGTATGTAGGTTTTATCTCTCTATTTTTTTCTGAAGATATTTCTCAATATATATATTTTAGAGAGTCAACCCATGTACAGATTGTACATTTTTTTGGATTTTGGTGAGTGGTTAATTTTGTGGCTTTTTTATTTGATCTTGGTTTAGGTAACCTCAGATATGTCTCTATTGTTTTTGTAGTAGTCATGCATGAATGAGATATAAGCATATACTATCAATTTCTACTTAAATCATTTAATCTAAGCAAAAAAAGATAATAAAAAATATACGATATTCTATTAAGATGAGAAAAAATTCATACATTTAATGCTAATACCTATAGAGGTAATCTAAAAAATTGAAGAAATAAGAAATGTGTTTGGAGTAGAAAAAATATATATTTCACTCTGAATAAAGGAAATTAGGCTCAAATTATATTTCACAAAGGTAGTCTCCACTAAAACAAATTCATAAACAACGAATTTGGGTTTAATATAATTTTCACATCTTATCAAGAAATACTAGTTATGACAAAAAATAACTAATTATCAATAATAATTACAAAATATTTTATGGTATGTTTTTAAAAATTAATCTAATAGTAGAAAAGACTTAACTATTTACTTAAATTTGATTTAAAGAAATGATAAATTTTTGTGAGAATTTTTTTTTAATTCCAAAAATTACTAAATGACACAAAATAAAACCAAACATAAAAAATGAAAAAGTGAACATAAAAAAGAAAAAATTATTAATTTTTTATTTTTATTTTTAAATTTCTATTTTTTTATTTTTTCTAATTAAGCATGGCAACTTTTCACCACCCCCAACCTAGAACTTACATTGTCCTCAATGTAACAACTTCAAATTAAAGATAAAGAGAAAAGAGAAAAAAATTACCTATTTCCTGAGAATGTGCAAGTAGTAATGGAGAAATGCAGGTGCATCCATCATATTCATCATTAAAGTGTATACAGACAGATCGCTGTGAACTTCTAACATCTCAACAAATATTTTTAGTTTTAACAATTCAAAAATTATTCACATGTAATTAAACTAAAATAAACAATAAAATTAAGTAAATAAAACAAATAAAAGAAAATTACCTAAAATGATGGGTTGCCTCCCATCCAGTGCTTAGTTTAATGTCTTAATAAGACATAACTTGGGGATTTCATTTTAAGTAAACTCAATGTCCCCTCATCATTGAGTCAATCAAACCTATAGGTAAGACAAGGTTGTCTACCTATACTTTTTCAGTCATGCCCTATTGATTTTCAAATTTTTCTGTACTTAAAACTAGGGGCATGCTTGAGGGTTTTAGATAACCCACATCTAGGTGCAAATCAAATAATTAAGGCATCAAAACACAATTATACCTAGATCAAACAAAGCAACTAACTCCTTAGATTGTAATTAAAACTTTAAAATTTTGGAGATAGTTTCAGAATTTTTTTTGTTTAAATTATTTTTTAAGATAAAATAACATAATCAGTATTAAACAAGAGTGCTCCCAGGAAAGAATAGTGGTGCAAAGGCTACTTAAAAACCATCCTCCTAGACAGAACAACGTTCCCAGGAAAGACTAGTGGCACAAAGGCTTCCAAGAATTAATCTCCTAAACAGATTATGCAAATTTGGTTCTCTTTTTTTATGAATACAACCTTTGGTGGGGTTAGATATTCTTTGTTAACTAAAAAAATCAATTAACACCTATGGGTGGGGTTGATAACTAATTTGGTTAATTAAATTAATTCCTTTTTTTAAGAGATTGAAAATGAACCATTTAAATGACACCTTTGGTAGGGTTAGACAGTTTAAATTTTATTCAAGGTGTCTAAATTAAACCTAAGAATTTAATTATCCGAGTACTAATTTTCAAGTTTTAAAACCACTACTGAAAACATGTTGTCAATACATTTTCACATAATAATTCTTATAAAAACTTTTGAAATAGAGTTTCACTCTAACTACTGGACGATTGTACCAACAAATAAAAGAGCACTACTCTAAATTAGACCGGATAACTAAACCTTAAAATCTAATTATCAGATTTAAGTTTGTAATGAAAAATTATATATTTCTCTCTAACATTCTTAATATAAAATCTTGAATAAAACTAAGAGAAGAACTGTAAAACTAAGAGAAACTAACTAAGAAAAGCTAAAAACTAAGAAAAGCTTAAAAACTAAGAAATGAGAGAAAGAAAGAGAAGAGAAGATGTGTTTTGAGGTGTGTTTAATTATGAAGAGAATATGGGTATTTATAGGTGAGGATGGAGAGAAAAAGTGGGTGAAAAAATCATAATAAATAGTGGAAATGTGGAGTAGTGAATGATTATGTCATTTGATGACGTCAGCATGACGTGGGGGGCGACTACGCGTGCAGATGGGGTGCAGATGGGCAACGGGGCGCGTATATGGGTGAAGACTAGGCGTAGGCATGCGTGGACAGGAGCAGGGGCGCGCGCGGAAGGGAGATCTGGCGCACGCATTGTTGGGCGTGCTGTGCGTGGTGGGCAACGCGATTGGGCGACGCGATTTCCTCTTTTTTGACATTTTGACCCATTTTATCCAATTTTTCCATATTTGTTGACTTTATCTTATTTATTTTATGAATATATTTGTGATGTATTGTCTCCAATATTCCCTTTTGAGTCTTTAAGTTGCATTTTTAAACAAAAATACTTGAAAAATAATAAAAATAGCCGTGATTCCGAAATGACAAATATATATAAATATATGATAAAGTCATATAAATATATATATTTTTAATTAATTAATGTGGATAAAATCATGACAATTTTAGTGTTTTTTGAGCGTATCAAATAACTCAACTAAAAGTGAGGGAGCCTACGGATGATTTTTTAAGATTTTCATAATTATTTTTGTAATCATCTTGATTTAAATAAATATAAATATATTTTAATTTTTCCCAAAGAAAATTATATATAGATAGTTTCACATGCTTTTGTGATGGGCATAAGAATTAACAAATGGGAAAAAACGTTTGTATTTGTTCTCAGTTTGTTGGCCAAGAGGACCACTAATGTCTTGCCACATTATTATAAATAATTGAAAACGATAATAACGATTGTTTATAGAAAAAATGCTTTTTGATTAAAAAAAAAAGAAAATAGAAAAATGCTTTTTGCCACATGTATAAAATAATCACACGTGATAATCTATCTAATTAATCGTTATTGTCTATAAGCTTCTCTCATTGAATTTCTTGATGATGTTAATTAAGAGGCGATAGCGATCATCCCTATATTGGTCAAAGTGATTATCATTATTTTTTTTCCTTCATTTTCCCTGATTAACATAGAAATACTTGTGTTCTCTTTCTGTTAATAAAAGTGCTTTAGTTACGTTTGAAGGGTTGAAAGACATTCTAGGACAATATTATTCACAATACCCAGGAATGGTCAAAGTTGGTTAACTATTTCCAGCTATGCTTCTCGTATCGGAGATAAACGTTTTTTTTTTTGTTGTTGCAAAAAGAATCAATAATTGCTTGTGTACGTTTTTGAAATATAAGAGCAAAGACGCGTGTTTAGTTTTTGTTAACATATGCTTAATAATATGAACAAATTATACATATATATATCGAATTTGCTCTAAAATGTCGTAAACAATGTACACATGTATAATTTAGGTACTAATTTTATGTATAGTGAAGGAGTTGATTTGAATTTAGAATTTAGAATTTAGAATTTAGAATTTATTTTATAAGTAAATAGAGTTTAATTAAATTTTATATTAAAAATTATTTAATGATAAATAAAGTTATATTTTATACTATAGATAAATATAATATATTTTTGAAAATGTAAAAAATTATATTAATTGTTCTATTTTTATTTATTTTATTTTTATAAATATTAAAAATTATATACAAATAAAAATATTATTAAATTATCGAATCCTAACGGATCGAATTCCACCGCTAATTCCACCATGTTTATATATATATAATATTTATAATTAATATATTATTTTTTTAACCAATTGAATAATCTCTTATACTTATTATTTAATTTGACACTCATATAAATGATTATGTTAAGTTTTCTTCAATCTAAAATCGATCAAGAGTTCGGTAGTAATGTTGTTTGGGCAACCATTATCTCAATAAGATCTCATTAAATTAAGAGTTGTTTAACCTTATAAGCAGTATTGTTACCAAACTCTTGGTCTATGTGAGACTGAAGAAAACTTACTCTATACGGACATAGGTGGTCTCGAAAAACCACGATAAAACTCTTAAGGACAAAGCCCAAGTCACCGATCAAGTGAGGCTCAGCTTTGATACAATGTTAGAAACTCAGGCCTAACTCAACACAATAAGATCTCATTAAGTTTTTCGAATAAGATAAAATTAGATTGATATTAATATTTATTTATGAATTATTATGATATATAAAGTACAACATATACAAATTTAAATTTTAAATCGATATTTTTGTAATAAATATTATTATTTATAGTTACAATTAAAAAAATCAAAAGAATAAAAAATATATTTGTACAATTATTAAATTATTATTGATATTTATATTTATTTTTAAATTAAAATAATAATATAATATAATTATATTATACATTTAAATACAACATATTATAAAATAAAATATGTATTTATTTATAATATAATTATTTAGTTCGAATCGAATATAACAGATTATAAAACTTAAATTCAAATAAATTGTATAAAATTTGATACGACTATAAAATTTATCAATTAAATCTAATAAATTTGATAAATCAGATCAAACTTTTTAATTTAAATAAATTGATTAGATTATTTTATCCCTCTTACTCGTACATATTAAGAGTGAGATTTCTCTTTTATTTTCATATTTGAATATTGCAGTTATTGAAATAAGTTAACAAAATGAATTTGATAATCAATCTTTATATATATAACAAAATACATAGTAATTAATATTAATTTTAAAAACATTTTACGAACTATACGTATCTGTCCTTTCACATATAATTACATTGAATGTGTGACTGACACTTGTTTTTCCCATAGGGACTATCAAAAAGTTTTCCATACATTAATTATATTCATTGTACGTACATAATGGGTGTATCATGAAACACGTTTTCGTACTGTACATAAGACTTTAAGAAAACAGATGGCTTATATTAAGTAAATCATATCGTAATAATAATACATGGTTTATATTAAGTCAATCATATCCTAATAATACATCAAAATTAATTTGTAAAATTAAATGTTTTACTTTCTTTCTAAATAGATATAATGAGACTGGTGTTGGTTTCGGTCGAAAATAAAAAATTTAATTACACTGCTATTACTTATATTTAATAAATTCATCAAATAATAATATCTATCACTAAAATTTAGCCAATTATGTTATTGATTTTTGAACACCTAAAGGATAAACAATATTTTTATTTTAGAGAGACACTAGAAACAAAGCAAAATCAAAGGAATAATTTTAAAAATATATTTTGGATATTTTTCTAAAAGGGCAGTGACAAAATAGTGAGTTTGAGAAATACTTGTGTGTCATTATTTTGAGTTTATCTCAATTTATTGTATTGTCTCTCACTTTGTATCCATTAATTTTATTAGTGGAAGAAATATTTTTTTAAATTTGTCCTATAAACGTAGTCCAAATTAAAGGATGAACCACGCTAAATTGTTAGTGTCATTATTTTACTCTATTGAATTTATTTTATTTTTACCTGTTGTGCCTCACAACTAATATCAGTATTGGTCTAGTAAAATTCTTAGTATGTTTTGTGATAGTAGCATAGACTAATTTGTTACATCAGAAAAGATTTTATTAAGTCTAAGAAATATTTATTTATAGAAAAAAGAAACACACCGAAAAAGAAAAAAATTGTGCCAGAAGGTAGATATTGAGAAATTTAATGGCAATAATAATTTCTTTTTATGACAAAGGAGGATGAAAAATATTCTCATTCAATAAAAGATCCATAAGACGTTGGGGAAAGAAAAGAAGGCAGTAACCATCATCGATGAACAATGGGAAAAGATAGATGAGATTGTAGTAAGTACAATCCATCTAAATCTCTCAACTAGTGTCTTGCAAAATATTGAATCAAAAAATTACAAGATTGCAAAAGAAACACGAGAAACTTTAGAAAACGTGTATATGTCAAAAAATCTTGCCAATAAATTTTATTTGTGAAATGAGCTATATTAGATGAGGAAGGAAGATAATGTGAGCATAATGCAACACGTTAGTGATTTCAACACCAAGATTTCTCACTTAGTAAGATTCAATGTGAGTTTCGGCAACGAAGAGAAAGCTGTGATGTTTCTGGCATCACTAACGTCATCATATAATCATCTCACAACAACTTTGACTTATGAAAAAGACAAGATGGAGTTTGAAGTTGTTATAGAAACCTGTTGTCATATGAGAAACAAAATAAGGAGAGAAATTCATAAGCACAAGTCTTTATCATAGAGTCTAGAGAAAGAAGATAGTACAGAGAACATAAACCCAAAGGCAAGAGTAGAGGCAAATCAAACAAATATGCTAATGTTCAATGCCATCACTGTAAGAGGAAGGGTCACATCAAGCAAATTTGTCGGGTGTTCAAGAAGGAATAGGAAACGAACAAAGGCAAAGCAATGAAGAAAGATGACAATAATGATGATGAGAAAACAAATACCATAGATGAGTTTAATATCGTTTATGATGAAGATTTTGTCAATATGCATCACACGAGAATAACTGAGTGATTGATAGTGGTGCTACAATTCACACTATATCGCACAGAGAATTTTTCTCATCATACACACCTGGAAGTTTTGGTGTTGCTAGAATGGGAAATGAAGGCCTGTCAAAGGCTTTTGGCAGAGGAGATGTTTGCTTGGAACCAGACTATTTTTGAAGGATGTTAGCGATATTCCAGATTTGCGCTTGAATTTGATATCTGTACACAAACTTGCAAATGAAGGATATTTCAGCTCCTTCATTTATGACAAATGATAACTTACAAAAGACTCCTTAGTAGTGGCTAGTGGTGAGAAGCATACAACTCTATGTATAATGCAGGCGAAGCTCTCCATTGACATAGTAAATATTATGGAGAAATGTAGTGTAGCTGAATTATGGCATAGGAGACTCAGGCATATGGGTGAAAAAGGTATGAAAAGTCTAGCCAAGAAGAAGATACTATACGTAATGGATGAAGTACTTTTGGAGAAATGTGTTGATTGTCTAGCAGGAAAAGCAAAACAGAGTTGCTTTTAAGAGTTTCCCTCCTTCCAAAATGAATAATATTTAGATTTGATTCATTTAGATTTGTGTGGACCAATGCCAAAGTCACTTGGTGGTGCTCAATACTTTGTGACTTTCATTGATGATCATTTAAGGAAGACATGGGTATATCTTCTGAAGACAAAGGATCAGGTGCTAGATGTCATCAAATAATTTCATGCCTCAATTGAGAGACAAATTGGGAAGAATCTAAAGTGTATTCAGACAAATAATGGTGGAGAATACACATGACCTTTTCATGCTTACTATAAAAAGCATGGTATTCGACATAAGATGACACCTCTAAAGATATCTTAGTTGAATGGCTTAGCTGAAAGGATAAACAGAACTTTGATAGAGAGATTCAAGTGTCTACTCTCACATGCAAAGTTGCCTAAAACATTCTGGGGTGAAGCCATACTCATAGTTGCACATGTGTTGAATATTTCACCCTGTACTCTTCTCAAGATGGATGTTCTAGATAAAGTGTGGTCAGGAAAGGATGTTTCCTATAATTATCTGCAGGTGTTTGGCTACAAAGTATTTGTTCATATCCCCAAGGATGAGAGATCCAAACTTGATGCCAACATAAGACAATGTATTTTTCCTAGCTATGGTTAAGATCAATTTGGCTATAGATTTTATGATCCGGTTCCAAAGAGACTTGTTAGAAGCTGTGATGTTGTATTTTTTAAAGATGATATACCACTGAAGACATTCTCAAAATGAAGAAGGATGTTCCTAATTCTAATGGTGACTCATCAGATTTGAAATTAATTCCTCCAACATCAATGCTAAGACAAGTTGGAGATGAAGACAAAGTTTATCCACCTGATGAAGATGATGCTCCCAGAGAAGTTGGTTCGAAAGATGAGGGAGATGCTGATGTTTATTATCCAGCACCAACACCTGCGGCTTATCTTATTCCACTGAGAAGAAGTGGTAGATTGAGATGACCTTCTACCACATATCCTTTAGATGAGTATGTAACTTTTACTAATGGGGGAGAACATGAGAGTTATGAATAAGCCATGGTTAGTGAATCTAAACAAATATGGTTTGAATCCATGAAAGATGATATGAAGTCCTTGCATGAGAACAAAACTTTTGAGCTGATGAAGCTGCCTAAAAAGAAGAAGGCTTTGAAAAATAAATGGGTGTTTAGGGTGAAGCATGAAGAATATAGTTCCAATCTGTAATACAAAGCTAGACTGGTTATCAAGGGATTCAGCTAAAGAAAAAGAGTTGACTTTTATGATATTTTCTCACTAGTTGTCAAAATGAAATCCATTCGTACTGTGTTGGGGTTAGCAGCAAGTCTTGACTTGGGGGTTGAGCAAATGGATGTCAAAACTTCTTTCCTACATGGTGACTTAGAAGAAGAGATATAGCAGTTAGAGGGTTTCAAGCAAAAAGAAAAATATGATTATGTTTACAAATTGAAGAAAAGCCTATACAGCTTAAAACAGGTACTAAGATAATGGTACAAGAAGTTTGGGTCTGTTATGGGGGAGAAAGGCTACAAAAAGACTACTTCAGACCATTGTGTTTTTGTACAGAAATTCCCTGATGATGATTTTATTATTCTTGTACTCTATGTGGATGATATGTTGATTGTTGACCGAAATATTTCCAGAATCAACAACTTGAAAAAGTAGTTGAGTAAATTTTTTTGCCATGAAAGACTTAAGGCGAGTAAACTAGATTCTAGGAAAGAGTATTATTAGAGATAGAGACACCAAGAAATTATGGTTGTTATAAGGAGAAGTACATTGAGAAAGTAATTTATAGATTTCATATGGACAAGACTAAATCGATTAGTTGTCCTCTTGCTAATCACTTTAAGTTATGTTCTAAGAAGAGCCCTTCTATAGAAAAAGAGAAGGAAGAGATGGAAAAAGATCCATATGCTTCAATAATTGGAAGTTTGATGTATGCCATTGTTTGTACATGGCCAAATATCGCTCATGCAGTTGGAGTTGTGAGTAAATTCCTTTCAAATCCTGGAAAGGAACATTGGGTTGCAATGAGTGGATTTTCAGGTATCTTCGAGCCTATGTTATGGAAATGAAAAACCTGTGTTAGTTAGATACACATATACATATATGTTTGGTGATGTGGATTCCATAACATCCACTTCGTGTTACCTGATTACATTTGTAAGGAAATCTGTGTCATGGTAGTCAAAGTTACAAAAATGTGTTGCACTATTCACTACAGAAGCAGAGTTTATAGAAGTAATATAAGCAGGTAAAAAAGAGTTGTTATGGATGAAAACTTTCTTGAAAGAACTTGGGTTACAGTGATAACTATATATTATACAGTTATTTTGTCCATTTTATTAATTATAATTGCTATGTTCTTAATATTTTTAGTTAATTTTAATGTATTAAATTAATATTTACTATTAGTTTTTTAAGGAATATATTTTTAAAGAAAATTAAAGAATTTGAAGTGAAAAAGGACTTAATTGCAATTAATAAAAGCTAAAAATATAATTTGAATTAAAAGTGGGCTTAATTGCAAATATCAAAAGTTTAAAAGTTAATTTGAATTAAATTGGAGGGCCAAAATGTAGTTAAATAAACTATTTTTCTGCGCAGAAAAAGGAGGACCACACGTGCCACGCACCGTCAAATCATAAATCAACGGTGACGATTAGGCGAGTGCGATACACGCACCACCCAGGCGAGGTTACACGTTTCCCAGGTGGGACACTACTCGGTGCGTAGGCTGGCGTGCAGGGTGGGACCCATGTGTCTGTACCGACAATGTTCCCTTACGACGAGGTCCATGCTAACTGCGTGCACCCTGATATTCCACCGAATACAAAGATGCCATATGTCTTGATTATTCCTCCAGCAAGTCAGATTCTGACACGTGGCATGTGTTTTGTAAAATAAAAACACAGAAATGGCGCACGTTTTCTAGCGGCTTCTGCGTCACCCACGTGTCTGCGAAAGTAATTTTCCCGTGCGATGCGATCCACGTGTGCCCTCTCATCACAACGTATAAAAGGCTGCCACGTGTCTCATTATTTCTTCCAACCAATGAGATGCTGACACATGGCATGAGTTTTGAAAAAATGAAAACGCAGAAACGATTCACGCTATTTCTCACTTTTTAACGCGTCTACTGAAGAATAATTTTGTCTCCCACATGTATTTAAATCTTATTTTCGATGTAATATTCTGTCTTCCACGCGTGTATTAAATATTATTTTCGTTGTAATATTATGTCTTCCACGTGTCTAAATTTTTTTTTTATGATGTATTGTTTTTAGAGAGTTGGAGCTATAAATAGGGGATTATTGCGATAAAATTAAGGGGATTGGACGGAGCTACGTAGAAGCCATTTTTGGCTTATGTTGTGTTCTGCGTAGTAGAAATTATAGAGCATAAACAATTTTAATTTTCCTTTTGTTGTTCTTTATCTAATATTCCTTAATTGCTTTAATATTTGCTTATTGTAATTTTAATTTTTTTTATGAAATAATTTAATTTTTCTAGGGTTGTGTTGTAGCTAAATTTATGAAGCTTAAATAAATTATTTTTGAAAGATTTATGAGATTTTTAATTTGTTTATTCTATTTGTGCTTAATGATTTTGATTGATTGGAAGATTAATCAATTGATTTGTGAAACATAAATAAAGTTGAGAAAAACATTTTTGTGACACTTAAATAAACTTGAAAAAAGCATTTTCGTGTAATTGCTCGTGGAAAGAATAACATATATATATAAAGGATAAGAATATACCTTTATTGTACGTGTGGATATTTTAGAACTTTGAACGTAATGAATCTTGGTGAATTTAATTCTCATAGGAATATAGGGAATTATTTTAGTAAGATGTATCTATATGGAACTCGGAAGAGATGTATGGATAAAATTAGTATTTCTTGGTTGAAAAATTAAATTCAAAAATATAAATCAAGAGAAAATAATATGATTCGAGTGGATTAATTTGGTGAAACTATAATCCTAGAATTTTCTTATTTATTGTTATTAAAATCTTAATTTGTTAAACTCCCATCAATTTTCGTTTGTTTGGATAAAATCAGAGTGAAATAATTTTAGTACTCGACAAACTATAGTGACAAATCCCCGTGGGAATGATAACTTACTTATCAAATTTATTACTTGTGACCGTGTATACTTGCACATTTTCATGGTAGTCAAAGTTACAAAAATGTGTTGCACTATCCACTATAAAAGTAGAGTTTATAGTAGTAATATAAGCAGGTAAAAAAGAGTTGTTATGGATGAAAAAGTTCTTGAAAGAACTTGGGTTACAGCAAGATAGTTACCCGTTATTTTGTGATAGTTAGAGTGCTATCTACCTTGGAAAGAATGACACATTTCATTCAAGATCAAAAAATATTGATGTGAGATATCACTGGATTAGGGATGTAATGGAGAAGAAGCTACTATAACTTAAAAAGATCCATACAGAGGAAAATGGATAAGACATGTTGACAAAAATTCTTCCAAGACAGAATTTTGAATACTACTGTTTAACTGCTGGATTGGTAGAGCCCTCCATGTAGTTGAGAGGGGGAGATTTGTAGATCCCGTCTACATGAAAGAGGAAGAAAATAAAAAATTTAGGTGCAACCCCATTACTTACATTTGACAAATTCATCAAATAAAAAAAATATTTTTGGTAGGTAAAATTTGGTCAGCTACGTACTACATAAGGGTTAAGTAATGTTTTTGCCTTAGAGATAAACACCAAAATAAGAGAAGAAAAGCAAAGCCAAAGGAATAATTTCCTTAGATGAAAAATAGTATTGTATGTGTAAGAGAGTGGGAGAGAATATTTTAGAAAAATATTTGTGATATTTTTATAAAAGAGGAGTGATAAAATAGTGAGTTTGGGAAACAATTACGTGTCATTATTTTGGATTTATCTTAATTTATTGTATTATTTCTCAATTTATACTCATTAATTTTATTAATGAAAGAAATATTTTTCGTAGTTTGTGTCGTAGACATAGCGTAAATTAAAGGGTGAACCACGTTAAATTATCGGTATCATTATATTATTCTGTTGAATTTATTTTAATTTTATCACTCTGTCCGCAACAATTGGGATACACATATTCTCAATACTTATAAGATATGTTCTATGGATAGTAATAGATTCTTCATTTGTTGTAAAATATTCATATTGAACGAGTAGATATAAATATAGATACGAATGCTCGATAATTTAAATTAATAAAAATTAAAAGAAATAAACGTGTAACATGTATTTAGAATTTTAAAATATTCTGAGTCTTAAAAAATTCTATATAACATAATACATAAGTAGCTCACGATAATAACACAAATCAATTGTTATTTGTAAAAGTCAATGTTGAAAAGAAAGAAAAAAATTGCTCAAATTCTCCTCATGTATCACGAGTCATAAGCAAAATTCATATTTTTATTATTATATGAATATTTTAATTATAATCAAAATCATTAAATCATTTTCACAAACACCATTACGAAATCTATAAACTAACTATAAATAAATACCTCGTATTAATTTGCTCCCAACAGTACATCCTAAGCAACTACCAAGAAATTAAACATCAATTAGAGAAAACTTTTCCCAAAACTTCAACTAGGCCCATAAACGATTTCCCAATCTTGGTATTAATATTGTATTCAATTGAACATGTGGAATTACATAGTTTTGATTGTTACCCATTTGAAATGGGCATTTGATTTCTTGCTTTATCATTCTTTTTCAGTGAATAGTAATTCTGATAATCTTAGCATACCAGAAATTAGATGTGAAAAACAAGAACTAAGAGTAACCAAATATGAGAAGAACGTGAAAGAGAGGTGTGAAGAAAATGAAGAATGTGCAGTGTGTTTGTGCAAAATTGAAGGAGAAGAAATTGGAGAATTGAGATGTGATCATGCTTTTCATAGAGTTTGTTTAGAAAGATGGATTGGGTTCAATAAGAGCTGTCCTCTTTGTCGTGGTTCTTTGGCTCCGCCAGCACTTTTTCAAGAAGCTGATTATGATCACTTAAAAGTGCAAGTGTTGGTGTTTAAGTTTTGTTCTTTCACTTCTCAAGATCATGGAGACAATTGGTGGTTGCGCTGAAGTATCTAGCTAGCTACTTATGTAAGGAACCAGTTTATATGTCCTTCTCTAGGTGTAGAGTTGCATGTACCATCAATAACATAGTGTCATACGGTGTATCTATAAAGTTATAACTTATATCCACCACTTTCCATTTATGTAAAAGTTTAATTTCTATTATCTTAGTTAAATGCTAACATGTCATCTCATAATTGGTATTATATATATATATATATATATATATATAGAGTGAGACACAAAAGTTTGGTCCCTTGTGTAAAAGCTCATAGAAAAAAATGATAAAATTTACTTATAAAATTTATAATAATAAAATTAACACTTTTAATAATATTGAATGGGACAAAGTTTAACATTAGATAAATCGAATTGACCGTAATGATGTTTAATATAAAATAATAGGTTTGAATTTTGTTAATAGTAAAAATATATGAGAACGACGTAAATAGTAATATTTTTGTAATTACAAGTTTCAAATGTAACATCAGAGTGGTGCAATGTAATGGTGAACTGTAGTGATGGTTCGGTTTCGTCGATTACGAAACCGAGCGAGGTTCTTGATGGGAGAACCTTTATAAAGCATCAGGTCCTCTCACTATTCATTGTTTTAATTCAGATACACCATCAAAACACAGAGAATAAGTGTGAGAAACCAATGAGATCATTAAATCAAAAATCTATTGGAATTCCCGTGTAAGTGTTGAAATTTGATTAATAGCAGAATGTATGTTTTTAATCTATTTTGTTTTCGTTGTATTTAAATTTTGCGTTCATATGGTTTACTAAACGTTTCTGGATTGTTTTATGATCTTACATTTGCTATCAGAGCCATTTTTGTAAACATTTCTATTTTGCTTTATTTCACGAGGAACTAAGATTTTGGGTTTTTTATTTTGCTTGTTTTTTGATGCATATGAAAATTATAAATTTTTTCAATATTGATTTTAGAGTGATTCTATGAATTTAAACTTTAAAAACAATGAAGAAAATAAATCTAATTTACCGTGGGTATTTATTTGAATTATTAATTAACTTTTTATTTAAAATGATGTTTTTGATTCAAAATGAGACAATGAATCACTCGAAAATAAAATTTTGATAAAAAGAACGCTGAATTTTGTCGCCGGAATATAAAGATACAACCGGGTATTTGTTAGGGTCAAAACCAGGTCGGATTGACCCGACTGGAGGTTGAAGATGAAGCATTTAAAAAAAAATGGTTTCTCTAGGAATTAAACCCAAACCTCACGGTGAAGATTGAAGTGTGTTGTTCACTAGAGCAAGACACACTTTGTATTAATTTGTGCAACATAATTCGTTTTATATACATTAGGAATTTTAATTTTTTTAAATTGTTGAAGCTGGAAATTAAACCCATATTTCACTAGTGGGCATAAGAAAGGCTATCCACTTGGATGCAACCATTATTCCATCCTATATAGTATCTTACTTATTTTTATATATGTATTCGGAATTTAATTTTATTAAAGAAAAATTCTGAATATAATTTATTTAATTATTAACTTATGTTTGTCATATATAATATTTATTATATATGTGATATTTATTTAAATAATTTTTGGACACATTAAAAAAAATTATTTAAATACATTATGCTTAAATTATTTGTTTTGGTATTTGTATGTGTAAATTTTGTAATTAATTATACATATGAAAATTTGGTTAAATAATTTATACATAATGAAATTAATTGTTAATGGCTCTTTATGGATTTAATTAGTGCTTATATTATTTATTTTTACTTGTATAATTTATTGTCATATATGTATTCTTGAGATAGATAATATTTACACATTTGAAATTAAATTAATATTGCTTATGATTTTATGCAATAATTGAGCTTAAGAATTTAACTAATATTTAAATGATTCATATTGTTTAATTAATTAGGGAGTGACCACAGTATCTGTAATTAATTAAAACTATAATAAGGTTTATTTAGGATCACATTTATAAAATAAATATTAATTGTAATTAATCATATGTGATATAATAAATCTTATCTCATAAGAATTTTTATTATATTTTTGTGTGATAATTAGGATATAATGTCAAATTATATTTTCTAATTTACCCACAGGGATTAGGAAAAGGAACATAATTTGATAGTTTTATCGTAAAGTTAGCATGAATCTAATTGAATTAAAACTTTAGCCCACAAGCAAGTTTTATGTCACTAGATTCATATTTTTCATGATTTACATTGGTAAATAATTTAGGTCTAAAATTTTAATAAGCATATAATTTTTAATTACAACTTCTCAACTTGTAAATTTCTTTGATATCTGCTGTGATATTCCCGATTTGAAAAGAGATAATTATAAAATATGGAAGGAAAGAATTCTCCTTCAACTAGGGTGGATGTATATTGATTATGCTATTAGGAAAAACAAACCACCTAAAATTACTCAAACCAATACTCCAAAGAATATCATGCTTTATGAACAATGGGAGCGATCTAATCGCCTTAGCATGATGTTCATTAAGACTAAAATCTCTGCTAGGATTCGTGGTTCTGTTGATTAGCATAACAATGTTCAAGACTTGCTAAAGGCCATTGATGATCAATTCGTCACTTCAGATAAGGCTTTAGCAAGCACCTTTATTATGAAGTTCTCTTCTTTAAGACTCACTAGTGTGAAAGGTATACGCGAGAACATTATGAAAATGAGGGACATTGTGGCTCAACTTAAGCATCTCGAGATTGAGATGTCAGAATCCTTCTTGGTGCACTATATCCTTAACACTATCCCACATCAGTACGAGCCATTCAAAATCTCATACAATACACATAAGGATAAATGGTCAATCAATGAACTAATGACCATGTGTGTTCAAGAGGAAGGGAGACTTGTTATGGAATTTGGTGAAAGTGCAATGTTGGCTAAACGTACGGGAAAGGAAAATCTCAATACAAGCGAAAAGGAAAAGGGATAATTCCACCTCAGGTTGATATTAAGAAAGAATCTAAGTGTTTCTTCTGTAAAAAGAAGGGACACATGAAGAAGGATTGTATCAGATTCTAGAAATGGCTTGAGAATAAAGGTAATCCAATCCATGTTGCAAACTCATTACAGGGTATGCGAAATCTAAGGAGGCCAATGGGAAGTGAGCAATACATCTTATCTGGTAACAAGATGGGCTCACATATGGAGGCTATAGGGACATGCAATTTGATTTTAAGTAGATGTTTTATTTTAGAATTAGAAAAGACCTTTTATGTTCCAAGTTTCTCTAGAAACTTGATTTCAATTTCAAGACTTGTACCTTTTGGTTATTCCTTTCACTTTTTAGAAACATCTTTGAATTTATTTAATAAATCTGATTGTGTTCGGAATGATATTTTGTTTGATGGTCTTTACTGTATTAATTTACGAAATAATGCCACTCATAACGCTATGTATGTTCAAGGTGGCACTAAAAGATGTATTATTGACGAGGACTCTTCTATGTTATGACATAGAAGATTAGGACATATCTCCATAGAAAGAATTAAAAGATTAGTGAAAGATAGGGTACTTAGTACTCTAGATTTTATTAATTTTGAGATATGTGTGGATTGCATTAAGGGAAAACAGACTAACAAGTTAAAGAAAGGTGCCAATAGGAGTTCAAACATATTAGAAATCATACATATGGATACATGTTGTCCAGATGGACATTCAAGGTCATAAATATTTTATCACCTTTATTGATGATTTTTCTCAATATATGTATCTCTACATGATTCATAATAAGAGCGAAGTATTAGATGTCTTCAAGAGCTTTAAGGTTGAAGTAGAGAAACAATGTGGAAAGCAAATAAAAGTGGTAAGATCAGATAGAGGTGGTGAATATTATGGTAGATACACTAAGAATGGACAAGCGCGTGGTCCGTTTGCTATGTTTCTTCAAGAATATGGGATAGTTGCCCAATATACTATGCTTGGTTCACCAGACTAGAATGGTGTAGCAAAAAGGAGAAACCGACACTATTGGACATGGTGCGGAGTATGCTTAGCAACTCCAATATTCCTAAATCCTTGTGGATTGAAGCTTTAAAGATGGCTGTGTGTATATTAAATTGATTTTCAACCAAGGTTATCTCAAAGACACCATTTGAATTATGGAAAGGTTGGAAACCTAGTTTGTAACATATGCACGTTTGGGGATGCCCGTCTGAAGTTAGGATTTATAATCCATAAGAGAAGAAGCTGAACCCAAGGACCATTAGTGTGTATTTCATTGGATATGCCAAACGGTCTAAAGGTTATAGATTTCACTGTCCATCTCACAACACTAGGTTTGTGGAATCAAGAAATGCAAAATTTCTTGAGAATTACTTGATTAGTGGAGCGATCGATCCCAAGGCATTGGTTCTGAGAAAGATCATTCAGATGCTCAATGTGCCACTTCAAGTAATGGATTGATCGTTACTGTTAACAACAGACCTCAAGTACAAACGTGTGTTGAAGATCTAGTCCTGGAAGTACCACAAGCTGTTGATCCTGATCTAGTAGATGTTGAAGTTCAATAGATGCCTACGCCTATTGAACAACCAGCTGAACAACATGATCCTACTCCTCAAGAGAATGTTGATATAGTATTAAGAAGATCTACTAGAGTAAGGAAATCAGCGATTCCTAGTGATTATGTTGTGTATCTACAAGAATGTGACTATAATGTTGGAACCGAAAATGATCCTTAGATGTTTTCACAGGCCATGAGTTCTGAGGTTTTGAACTTATGGTACAATGCCATGAAAGAAGAGATGGATTCTATGGCGTCTAATCGAGTCTGGGATCTCGTCAAGTTGCCTGATGGTTTGAAAGCCATTGGATGTAAATGGGTCTTCAAAACAAAGAAAGACTCACAAGGCAACATTGAGAGACATAAGGCAAGACTCGTTGCCAAAGGATTCACTCAAAAGGAAGGAATTGAATACACAAAGAAATTTTTGATAGTATCTAAGAAAGATTCAATTCGTATAATCATGACATCGGTTGCCCATTTTGATTTGGATTTCCATCAAATGGATGTGAGAACGACTTTCTTTAATGGTAACCTAGAGGAAGAGGTTTATATGAAACAACCTAAAGGATTCTTCTCTAGTGAGGGTGGGAATTTTGTTTGTAAACTTAATAAATCCATATATGGATTAAAACAAGCTTCACATCAATGGTATTTGAAATTCCATAACGTCATCACTTCATTTGGTTTTGAAGAGAACGTCATGGATCAATGTATATACCAGAAGGTTAGTGGGAGTAAGATTTGTTTTTTGGTGCTATATGTGATGATATTTTTCTTGCAGCCAATGATAAGGGTTTGCTACATGAGGTAAAACAATTCCTCTCTAAAAATTTTGATATGAAGGATATGAGTGAGGCATCTTATGTCATTGGCATTAAGATCCATAGAGATAGACTTCGAGGAATCTTGGGTTTATCTGAGGAAACCTATATTAATAAATTTTTAGAGAGATTTTGGATGAAAGATTGTTCAACAAGTGTTGCTCCCATTATGGATGGCGATAAGTTCAATTTGGACCAATGCCCAAAGAATTATTTTGAAAGAGAATAGATGAAAACCATTCCATATGCTTCAGCCATTGGAAGCCTGATATATGCTCAGGTCTGCACCAGACCTGACATTGCATTTGTTGTTGGGATGCTAGCGAGATATCAGAGTAACCCAGGTGTTAACCATTGGAAAGCTGCAAAGAAAGTGATGAGGTACCTACAAGGAACCAAGGATTATATGCTCATGTATAAACGAACCAATGAACTGGAAGTAATTGGCTACTTCGATGCGGACTTCACTGGCTGTGTTGATTCACGAAAATCAACATCTGGTTACATTTTCATGCTTGCCGGTGGAGCTGTGTCTTGGAGGAGTGCGAAATAGTCTTTAACTGCTACTTCCACTATGGAGGCCAAGTTCATGTCATGTTTTGAGACCATATCGCATGGTGTATGATTAAAGAGTTTCGTTTCTAGGCTTAGAGTAGTTGACTCAATTTCTAGGCCATTAAGATTGTACTATGACAATTCAGCTATTGTGTTTATGGCTAAGAACAACAAAAGTGGTAGTCGTAGTAAGCACATCGACATTAAATACTTGGCCATAAGAGAACGTGTTAAAGAAAAGAAAATGGTCATTGAGCACGTAAGCACTAAGTTGATGATTGCTGATCCTTTGGCTAAAGGCATGCCACCAATGAAATTCAAGGATTATGTAGAGAAAATGGTATTTGGTTCCACTTTGTAAATGTATATATACAATTTATTAATGAAACTCTTATATATTGTGATATTTTCTCATATTCATGTGTACCTTAATTTATTTGAAAAAATATATATTTTATTGGATCAAGAATAAATATAGGATTTATTCATTGAGGTTTGTTACCACATAAAGTATAGTACTTGAGAAACTAAATACATTGTAATACATAGAAGATAATACTCGCTTTTAGAGGACCTATCACTATGATTCATGTATTTTGTTACTCAAGAGAATTTCGCTTAATGTTTGCACCAAGTGGGAGAATGTAACATTAGAGTGGTGCAACGTAATGGTGAACTGTGGTGACAGTTCAGTTCGTCGGAACCATACGTCGGGTCCTCTCACTATGCACTATTTTAATTCAGGTACACCATCAAAATGCAGTGAATAAGTGTGAGAAACCAGTGAGAAAATCAAATCGAAAATCCATTGGAATTTCCGTGTAAGTGCTGAAATTTGATCAATGACAGGAGATATGTTTTCAATCCATTTTGTTTCCACTGTATTTAAATTTTATGTTCATATAATTTATTTAACGTTTCTAGATTGTTTTATGATTTTACATCAAATGTATCATTTCGTTTCCAAAGAGTAATCTCACCCTTTATTGCTTGCTTATTTGCATGTTTTTGTCTCTTAAAGAAATTCATACAACATGTCCTAGAATCCCACCATAGTTGAAGCATTTGATCTTGTTTAAGTTACCTTTCCTAGGTTTCTTAAATTATTGATATGAGCTATCATGAATTTTAATTGATTTTAAGCCCTTTCAGCTCGAGTTTTCTTTTCCAACACCTAGCATTTGATCAATGAATAGAAGAGGAAAGTGATACTTTTCAGTGTACAAATTCTATTTTCTAAAATCTATACACATCCTTCTTTCAGTGATTATTCTAATGGGTGCTAATTCATTTTTATCATTTTACACTATTGTAATACTAGATTTATTTAGTATCACATGTATTAGACTAAGCCACCTATAATCAGCAATTGGATAAATGACTCCTACTTTTAAGAGTTTAAGGATTTCCTCTTTAACCTCCTATTGCATAATTTGGTTAAGTCTTCTCTGGCCCTCTCAAATAGGTTTAGCATCATCCTTAAGATTGATCTTATGTATACACATAGTTGGAGTAATGCCTCTTATGTCCCTGATACTCCAATTAGGGTTATAGTTGGATCAAAGATGTACTAGATTTTCCTATTAGTTTAGCCTTATCTAACAGATCATGATACCCCTCAATCTCCTCATCTAAGCCTTCTTTTACCTTTCCAGAAATTTCCATTTAATCCTTCATTCTATCCTTCCAATTTTTTTGTATAACTCTATCCATTAAGTCAACATTAAAGCATTAATCAATAGTAAAATCCCCATCTCGTACATCAATAATTTTTTTGGAAGTGGCCATAAATGGTCTCCCAAGAAATATTATAAGTTCTTTGTTTAAGGTTGGATTTTTCTCAATATCTAGAAACATAAAATCAAAAGGAAATATAAGTTTGTCTACTTGCACTAGCACATGATCAACAATTCCCTTTGGATATTTAATAGATCTATCAGTAAGTTCAAGGGACATGGTTGTAGGTTTTAAGTCTCGCAAACCTAGCTATAAGAAAATAGAGTAAGGTATTAAATTTATACTAGCAGCTAAATCTAGCCTTTCTTTAGCTACCTTTTTATTTTTCATAGTGATGTTTATTATAAAACTTCTTGGATCTCTTAAATTTTGGGGGTAGTTAGTGCTAAAGCACACCAATAGAAATTTATGATACCATAACTCTTTTATTAAGCTCATGCCTCCTTTCTTAATGTTCAATTATTTGAAGAACTTAACATAGGAGGGAATATTCTCGATCACTTCTAATAAAGGTAAATTAATATTAAATTTATAAAGCATATTAGAAAGATAAGAGGATTACTTTTCTTGTTTGGATTGGTTAAGTTGGTGTGGAAATGATATTGATTTTTGGTTTTTTTATGATGTTTTATGAATTTTGGGAATTTTAGTTGACTCTTTAATTCTTTTCTTAGAAGGTTTATCATTATTAGCCCTTTTCTCTTTAATATGGGATACAATAATTTTTCCTTCTTTATTACCTACACTAAATGATAAATCACTAGAAATTTTTGAAATTATTTTATTGACTACCATACCACTTCAAAGGATTGTGACATCTTTTGCTTGTTTTTATTAGCTGTGTAACTTTCCTTCTTCTTGGGTTTGCATTCATTTTGCTAGATTCTTAACTCAGACTTTAACTTTTTTTACAAAAGCCTCTACAAATTTCAAACTTTGATTATTTATTAACTAGTTGTCTCTATTATTTTGAACAAAAGCATTCAATATATCTTCTAAAGTTTGTTTAATTGGTTGACCTAGTAGGTAAGGTTGGTTTTCATATGGCCTTAGTGTTTGGTTTTGGGTATATGCTTGGTAAATGTTTGGTTTTGAAGAAAGGTTTGGGTAATTATAGGTGTTGAAATGAAACCTCTACATGTAACTAGCTTACTCAAGATATCAACACTATAATCACTTGCAGATGAAAAATTAAAAGAACTATGTCTAAATGAACCACAAACTTCATATGCCTCTTAATTTGACACTTGATTGATAGTGAGGAGTTGAATTTGCTTAATTAATTTTGCAAGTTGTAAGGCTATTTTGTTCCTAAAGTCAATTTCATTGACCCTTGATATCTTTCCTCTAGCATTTTTTTTATTGGGAATTAGTACTTAACATGTCATAAAGCTCATAAGTTTGCTTTGTTATCTTTTCTACCATAGGTTCTCCTACAACATTATCAGCAATGTACTGACACTATTGTATTAGTCTATCATAAAATAATTGATTCTATACTGGCAGTGTAAAGCTATAGTGTAGACATTGGATCAAAAGGAGTTTGAATCTTTCCCAAACTTCATAGAAAGGCTCTTTATCCAATTGGAAGAATATTGCTATTTTTCCCTTAAGGTGGCATTCTTTTGATGGGAATAGCACCTATACTTAAATTTGTTGTGGATTACCTCCCAAGTAGTTAATGAACCCAATTGCAAAGTCATGAACCAAGACATAGCTCTGTCCTTGAGTGTGTAAGGAAAACACCTCATTTTAGGCCGATTTTCATCAAGTCTCTGTAATGGAATCATCTACTAGTAGGATAAAATTCTCTAATAAAAATTGAAGACTCTTCATTAGGCCCATGAAACGTAGGTAACAAGGAATAATGAATATTTTTCAATTCATAATTCCTTGCAGCCTTTCACACTTGTATTCAAGAACTAGTATTAGCAATGCATACTCCATTGTCATTTTCTATTTATATCAAGCATCACTCATGTCTACTTATACATAAGAGTTGTTCTTCCTCCTGGTGATGAATGTCCATCTTTCATGAAAAATAATTTGAACTTGTAAATGTTCACAATAAAAAATAAGAGTTCCTCTTTAAAAGATCTCTTTACTTTCCATACATTAATACTACTAAAATTAAGATAACAAAGAACTTATCACTAATTATATAAGTACAATTAGAAGTATTTTCAAAAAAAGAAAAGTAAAGTTATCAAAAGAAAATAAATTGTACAAGAAATAATTTATTACTCAAAATACTATACATAAAGTAAAAGAAATAAAATAATAATAAAAGAACTAGTAAACAAATAAAAGAAAAGAAAATTAGAATAATATTAAAATTTTAAATAAGGAAAAAGAATTGTTTCAAATAAAAAGAAAATTAAATTAATTGTTATTATTTTATAAATTAAAAATAAAGAAAAGAAAGTTATTTTTTTATATTTTTAAAAGAAAATTTAAAATTTAAAACATCTAAAATTAATTTATAACCTTGATATTTTAAAATTTTAAATAAAAATCACAATATATACAACAAAAAGTGTTTAAGAATTTGATAATAAAAATTTAAAATATTATTCTTTTCGATTAACGAGACCAAAAACTTGATGACACAAAATTTAGCTAGTTTTTGATGTTATTACCAATTCTCTAACAATGACGCCAAAAACTTGATGTGTCAAAACTTGGTGTATAAATTTTGTATATTTTTAAATGGCTCTCAAATGCACGAATCACTTATAAATGTTTTTGTATATTTCTAAAGCCACTTTAAAGTGATATTACATGATTTTTAAATTTTTCAACAGATTCTTAAAGACGAAAATAAAAATCTAAACATCCATTACGATTGTTTGGCTTGGTAAATTCTAAACTAACAATATAAAATAAAGGATAGATTCAATAAAAAAAATTGGCCAATAAATATTTACATTCAATAGAGAATTTATGGGATAGATTAGTTTTGGTCTGATGTATTAGTTAATTTTAATTAAATTATGCTTCTTCTTTTATCAAGGTGTCAAAGTTAGGTTTATGAATTTAGTATTTGGAAACTAACTTTTAGATTTTAAAACTACTACAAAAAAATATGCCATCAATATATTTTTCAATAATAATTCTTATAAAAAGCTTTGAAATAGGGTCTCTAAGGATCTGAACAATGAAATCCAAAATCAAAGGGTTGACTCTAAATCAGATTTAGATAATTAAATCCTACATCTTACTCTTATCTTTATTATGAAAATTACTTTGTCACTATATTTTTCTTTTACAAACTTTGTTTAAATCTTGATTAAGAAATAAAACTTAAGTCATTTTATAAATTTTTTTACCTATTTTAATATTTTACTTTTGCTACCCCTTCTTCCTCATCTTGCATGAACAATGCTTAGTTCACATGTTGTGCATCCATTCTTGTTTCTTCTCCTATATGTAACTTCATTCCTCTTAATGAAGATCCTTATACTCTTTTGAGAAATGTTTTTCAAGAGTTGCAAATTTATAACTGAAACGTCATAGAAATGCATCATTTTCAAGCTTTTGCTTATAGTGTTGTGGCTTCTTATCATTTTGTATGCCATATTTTCATGGTTCACCAATTTTCTCTACCATAGTCAGACCTCATACGGCCCCATCCATACCTCCTCTATCTAATGTTTCTTCCCTTGGGTCAATGGTCAATACATTTACTATGTATGGTAGAGATGAGTTCAATATTCCCTTTGAGACGACCATTATTTTGTATAGTTTGCAACCAATGTTCTTAATCTATAAACTACTACACCATCAACTGCCCCTTCTATGGCTGGATGGTCTGCTCATAGTGGTGTTCATGGAAATGATCATGTTGTAGGGGGAGAAGGAGAATTTTGATCTCATTTATATTTTTCTGATTTAATATACTTCCTGTTACTTAAGTTTATTTCTAAACTTATTTTTGTAAAAGAAAGTTTGTCTAACGAGTATGAGTTTAATGGTGTTGATTGATTTGTGTTTCATTTTATCAACCTTAATTCTATTTGCTGTGTTCCACTTTTGTTAGACTTATTACATATTTGGATTCCTTTTATCCCTCATATATGAGTGTTTCTTTGATTTCTTTTGTCAAAAAGGGGGAGAATTGTTTATTGCCATACTGTGTCTTGCATGGGTGGTGAGTGTAGGATTGCACAAAATATTTTTACTTGATATGCATACACTTAAGGAGAGTGTTGCATTCAGTTAGGTAGAGTTGATACTTTTATTATGTTGTTTTCCTATCATTTTTATCTATGTAGAGATAACATGGTAGTATGTGGCTAGACTACATGTTTCTGCATGATACATTTATGGGTGTGAGTTTGTTTCATGTGTAAAGGTTACATGGGTAGATTGAAGTCATTGAGTTTCATTTGTGTTGCATGTAGTGATGTTGAGACCTTCATATTTAAGAGTGATAGAATGGATGAGTTGATATATGAAGGTGGATGGAGCCTAGAAGATGGAAGCACTTGGTTTAGGTATGTCTTTTGGTTTAGGCGTGCATCAATGTTTTATTCATGGGAACATGCATCTTTGGGAATCTTTATAACCATCCTATGCCAGATGTGAGTATGTATCTAATTGTGTAGTGTTTTGACACAAAAAGCTAAAAGGGGAGAATGTAAGTTTATTTTACTTAGTTTTCTATGTGTTAGCTTCTTTTCTTCAAAACACGGTGTCTATTTAATTTTAATCAATGTTTTGTCTTCCTCTATGTAAGGTTGGTTACTATGGATTATTAATGCACACATATATAGCTAAGAATACTATGATTAAAAGCATATTTCACACATAATGAGGTTGGTTGTTTTAGTATGCATGCTTGGTCGAGAGTGGTGGATTTTGGTTTGTTTTGGGTTTGGTATTTGTGGATTTTACTTGACATTTTTTGAAATAAAAAAACCATTTTCAGTACCTCCCCACTAACCTTTCCACCACCCTTTCTACCACCTTTGGCTCGATGGTTGGTGAGATGGATGGCCTGGTGGCCTACCAAAACTCTATAAATACCCCCATTTCTCTAAACTCTTTACCAATGTGTTTAGTGTATAAACTCTGCCAAAACTCATACTAACATTTACATCTATTTTTGAAATCATTTTGGAGATCTTACTTTCAATGGTGAGTCATTCAGTGAATTTAGTTATGAAATCTTAGTATATATGTGTACATGGCTTGACTATGTGTCTTCCATATATGATTTGAGTTCTATAGAAGATAATGTGTCCTTTGGTACCCTCGAGATCCAAAGTGACTCTCAAGGTGTATTATTCTATATATTTCATTCTACTGATATATGGCTACTAATCACACCACATTTGGTGGTGTTGGCTATAGAGGAGAGCCAGGCTCATGTACTAAACTATTTCATACAAAAGCAGCTAGTAAGAGCAACAATAAGTAGTTTAGATATAGGTACAAGTTAATAGAGGTGATAAATGCTCAAAAGCACTTAATATATTGTGATTTTATGCATGTTCAATAATTAAATAGATTTGTGTTTGTTTAGCTTTACTGTCATTTGAAGAAAATCTATCTTATTGGAATCATATGTATTTTTTTTATAATTTTTTAGGTATTTTAGCTTCAAAAAGATATTATTGATTAACACTTGAAGAATATATCTGAAAGCACCCCATTACAACTTTGAAGCTAAAAAGATAACATATTTAAAGCATTACATTTTTTTCAAACCATGAAAAAGGATATACAAGAAAATATATGTTCAAAGTTGATCAAATTAACATGGGTTAGGGCATGGAAAGTTGTTGTACTATGGTGCGAGGCTAAAGAAGTGAGAAGTTTGTGTCCAATAAATTGTTTTGGGCTATAATGAGCAAGTTTATTGTGCTATGATCCAAGTAAAATGGATCAAGTTTCAATCATGTGTAGGCTGTGTATGCCACGGTGTGAATGAAATATGTGTTGTGATAATAATCTTCTAATCCATATATTTTTCATTTTTAGCACCTACAAATCGGACCCCAGCTGAATTATAAAAAAAATCTCTTAGATCCTTATCCTTTGAGCTTCTTAGCTTTTCTTTTTATTAGTTTAAAAGTTCTTCTCTCGTTTGAGAGCTGAACAATTCTAGTTTATAACTTTAATTTCAATTCAATAAACAAATTTGGCACTTAATATGTCTTGATTTTTGATGAGTGCTCAAAAAGCACTAAAATTACCATGATTTTATGCTCATTAATTGATTAAGAATATATATATTTATATGTTTTATCATATATTTATATAATTTGTCTTTTTCGGAATCACGGGTATTTTTATTGTTTTTCAGGTATTTTGGTTTAAAAACGCAATTTAAAGACTCAAAGAGGAATACTTGAAGCAATACATCACAAATATATCAATAAATAAATGGGGAAAGGTCAACAAATATGGAAAAACTGGACAAAATGGGTCGAAAAGGTCAACAAGGAGAAAATCGCGCCGCCGCGCCACAGCGCCCAGCTCCACCCCAAGCTGTGCGCGGAACTGTTCATCCGCGGTACTGTTCATCTACGAAACTGTTCATCCGCGGCACTGTTCATCCGTGGTACTGTTCATCTACGGAACTGTTCATCCGCGGCACTGTTCATCCATGATCATCGCGGATGATTTCATCCCCGATCTTGTCGCCACCCACTGTCGCGACGTCATCAAATGACGTCAGTAATTACTAATCCGCGTTTTTACATTTTTTTAACATTTTTTTCTCTACTTTTTTTCTCCATCCTCACCTATAAATACCCCCCTTCCCTTCACTTCAAAACACACCTAAAAACACCTCCAAATACATTCTTTTCTCTCTTTTCTTAGATTTTTAGGATTCTTTAGTTTTTTCTTAGTTTTTCTTATGTTTTCTTAGTTTTTAGTTTTTCTTAGTTAATTTCTCTTAGATTTAGAGTTCTTCCCTTTTTGGGAAGAACTAGTTATGTTTTTGTAATATTTTAGCTCTTTGATTCAATAAATGGGAGTGCAAATTCCGCTTGGAGTTTTTCCAAAGAACGGGGAATAGCGTCGAAGTTCTGTAAGGATTTTATTTTCTTTATAGTTATTTTTACGCTTTATTCTTACATGTTATATTTAATTTGTCCGTGATTAAATTTAAGCTTGTCTTTGGTTGTTTAGTAAACATGATGTAATAATGACGTTGTTATGCTTGCGAAATATTAAATAGGTAAAAATCTCTAAAATGAATTGATTTTATTTTTATTCATGATTTTATATTAATAATGTTAGAGAGAAATATATTATTTTTCATTACAAACTTAAACCTGAAAATTAGATTTTAAGGATAGTTATCTGGTCTGATTTAGAGTAGTGCTCTTTTATTTGTTGGTACAATCGCCCGGTAGTTAGAGTGAAGCTCTATTTCAAAAGTTTTTATAAGAATTATTATATGAAAATGTATTGACAACATGTTTTCAGTAGTGGTTTTAAAACTTGAAAGTTAGTACTCGGATAACTAAATTCTTAGGTTTAATTTGGACACCTTGAATAAAGTTTAAACTGTCTAACCCCACCAAAGGTGGCATTTAAATGGTTCATTTTCAATCTCTTAGAAAAAGGAATTAATTTAATTAACCAAATTAGTTATCAACCCCACCCATAGGTGTTAATTGATTTGTTTAGTTAACAAAGAATATCTAACCCCACCAAAGGTGGTATTCATACAAAAAAGGGAGAATCAATAAATATCAATTCATATCTTTAATAACCTAAATAATTCGAGCAAGCATAATTAACTTAGTTATTATATCCATAAATACTCCACTATTTATAAAAGATAAAATTTGCATGAATGTTTATTGAATCTATGTTTATTTTGATGTAAGTAGATTAAAAACACAAAACCCCAAAATATCGTGAGAGGATGTTTAGGATTTAATTTCGTTTTTAAAAGTTTGAATAATAAATTAAAAACCACATACATTCCTTCCTTAGATCGACCTTGGGAGTATACTTATCATTTTCTACGAAATGATTCGTGCACTTGCGAGAGTTTTATAAGTATAAAACCAAAGTATTGGCAGGATCGGCGATGCCGGTTTTCGTTCATCAAGTTTTCGTTCATCAAAGTATTTGGCGATCACGATTCTGCTCATCAATTTTATGCATGTTAAATAATTAAATAGATTTATATTTGCTTAGTATTACTATCATTTTAAAAAAATCTATCTTTTCAAAATCACGGGTATGTTTTGTTATTTTTCAAGTATTTTAGCTTCAAAAAGTTTGATTGATCAAACAATTGAAGAACATATCTAAAAACTTCCATTACAACTCCAAAAGCTTAAAAGATAACATAAGTAAAGCATTAGTTTTATGTGCTGCACCATGAGGTGAACATATTGAGAATTATATATTCCATAGTTGATGTGGACCATGCGTGGAAATGTTGTATACTGTTGCTCTAGTGTAGTTTGTCGGGCTCCAATATATGTGCAAGTTAATAGAGGTGATAAATGCTCATGAAAGAATTGTATGCCGCTGTATAAGTCATTTGATCCATATTTCTTTCCTTTCGTTCACCTATAAATAGGACTATATTTCTATTGTAATCTATATCTTATAGCTTCATTCTTAAGCTAAACAATATTGATTTATGTAATAATTCTAGTTTCAATTCAATAAATTGTATCGATAATTTTGTTTGGAAGTTTTCTAGAATAGTAAAGATACTGAGATTTTGTTAAGGTATATTTAAATTTATTCTTTTTATATTATCTTTATGTATTATTTTAAATGATATGTTTAATTTATTGATCATTCATTAAATTATGCATGTTTGGCTATAAATAATATGAAAAATATATTGCAACTTGGACACTTTGTAAGAGCTTAAATTGATAGCCCCACCAAAAGCATCAATTAAATGTTTTATAAATTCCTTAGGTATAAAGCATAATTTACTTAAATATCAATTATTGATTCCCATCAAAAGACTTTAATTGCTAATTGATTAATAACGAGATTAATATCTACCTTAGGAAAATTTCTAATAAAAAAGGGAAGAATCAATACTCTTTATTCATATTTTTAATAACCTACTTAATATTCAATAAGCATAATAAACTAGCTAATTTATCCCATAAATTCTTCGTTATATGATAAATGTTTGATGTAGTTATTTTTATTTTAGGAAAAAAATTTTAGGTTTTATTTTCATCCTAAGAATTAGTTGAATTATTTAAAAACCACATGATTCTTCTTTAAACTAACCTAGAATGTATACTTATCATTTTATATAAGTGATTTGTGTACTTACAAGCTATTTTATAAATCATACAATTTATATGCCTAGTTTTGGCACATCAAGTTTTTGGCATCTTTACCAGTTATACTAGTGATAACACTAAAAACTAGATAACATTACAATCATCAAGTTTTTGGTGCCATTATTGGGGATGGATAACATTTTAAAATTTTTATTATCAAAATTTAAAATATCTAAGTTATTAATTAATGTTGATTATTTTAAATTTTAAAGTTTCTCATATTTTTCAAAATAAATAAATAAATAAAATATTATTTTTAAACTTTCTTTTCTTATATTCTAAAAAAATATTATTAACTTTCTTTTCTTTAACAAAATTTAATTTGGTTTTATTAAAACAATTCCTTTTCTTTTATTTTGAAATTTTAATTTAATTTAATTTTTCTTTTCTTTATTTATTAACTCTTTTATTAATTTATATCTCTTACTTTTTGATTAATTATTTTTGTAATATATAATTTATTGTAGTAACATGTGTATATTGTATTATTTTATTCTTTTAATTTCTAATTGTTTAGTATTTTTGTGTAAAAGAATGTAATATGTTATAGACTTGCATATTTATTTTATCTTTTTATTTTTAGCTTGATAGATGAATTTAATTTCTATTTTAAAAATTTTATGTGAAGTAAGAGATCCTTAGGATACCCTTTCACACCGTATGAAAATAATATACATAGAACCAATAGACTATCAAGAAGATTAGACTTTGAGGTCCCATAATCTTTTGTAGAACAAATTTGTGTACCAGACCATAACCCTTTACCTGAATCATAAAAAATGGGAGAGAATCTACCCCCTAGGGAAACCATAATGAGATAGTATTCAAGGCTAGTAACTAGCACCCCTACTACCTGAATCAAACTAGTTGAGGCTACTTGAAACTATGAATTGAAAAACCTTCATTTCTTCATCTTGCCCTCCTTCAATGGACAACCAAATGAATACTCGTTGTCTTTCATTAGGGACTTTTACTCAATAGTCCAAACATTCCCCCTATGTGTACTCACCGAGGATCAATGGAATGTGGTGTTTTCCCTATAACCTTAAAAATATGGCTGAGTCATTACTAATGTCACTTCTTCTAGGTTCCATGATGACGTGGGAGGATGGTTACAAATTAGAGTTGAGAGCTAAGATTTCAACTTTCTCTCAAATAGAAAGAGAACCTTCCAATAATGAAAGAGGTAGGTTCAAACTCTTTCTTACTCAATACCCCTATCACAGCAGTCACTCCCCAAAAAATGGGCAATTGAAATAGAAGAGCTAAATTTTAAACTATTTTAAAGGAAATTTCTATAATAATAAAAAAAATTGAATTTTATAAAAATCAATAATTTATAAATCAATGTTTTAAACAATTAGGGTGTCCTTTAGAATTTTTCTATTTAAAATACAAAATCCATTATAATATCATAAAATTAAATCTAATCAACTAAAATTCATCTGAATAGTCTCAACGTCCTTAATCATAAATTATAATGGCCAAAGAATCAAGGTTTAAAGTCAAACCTTACAATGTTGAAATTCTCCATTTACAATCATCTTATCTTCATCATAATTGTCTCAAAAAACGTAGCTAGGAAGTGAGGGAAGAGTGGGTGTAAGCTACATATAGCTTAGTAGGGGTCTACGCTAAAGTTTGTATCACAATAAATAGATATTGATGATGCATGCTCATTTTGATAAATAGATAAAAATATGCCACGTAGTACAAATCCTATGAATAATATGCACCTTAATATATATTGGTCACCAAATTCATGCGCACATGTGCGACCCAACTTCGAGATGCATGTAGGTCAACCTCTGACCCTATGTACGAGCATAATACATAAGGCACATATATCTATCAAATCACATCATATGGGCCCTCGTCTATGGGTAGGTTGACCCTAAACACATTGGAGTGTCTAACTCCAAGGCCCTTGTATAGTTAATGAATTGATAATAGATGGAAAACAAGACCAAGGGTCCAACTTCAAGGCTCATATGTGACTACAATAATCCATAGTCACATATAGACATCATAGATGAAAAATTCCAATAATACAAGGGTATGCAATGTGTACCTATAGTGTGAAAAACATTGTCTGCTACAACTAGCAGCCCATGGGTACCATACTCTGCAAGACAACTCCAAGAAGTCATATTTTCAATGTTCATTTCATATAAATAGTTGATACTTGTCCAGTTACAAAACGTTTTCAATGTATGCATAATTTATGACAAGTATATAAGTTTTAAACAACATTTATTATATTATAATAACAATAATACAATCATGGAATCTAGTTTTTAACTTTTATTTTTAACATAAGATGTATGAAATTTTATTTATAAAAATAATGCATGAATATAAAAATTTAATGTATGAACCACCACCTGAAAAGTTATTCCACCGTCAAGATTTCGAACCCAAATGCCTTGATATTTTATCCCTAAAATTCCCTCCATAATGTGCCAAAAACCCCGAACATCTTAGAGAGAGAAGGAGCTAGCGAAGAGGATAAATAGGTGTGGGAAATAGTGGGGCTAAACCAATTTTATAGGCAATCCTAGAAGCTCTCCAAAGAGCTCACCAATAGTGGTGGTGAGGTTATGGAGAGGTGTGGTGAGATGATGGCGATGTGTAGCAAGGTGTTGGCGAGGTATTGGTGAGGTACATAGAGATTTCTCAATTTTCCCCATTCAATCAGATTTTTCACATGAAAATTTGTTGATATATCCCTACTGTAAGGACTATAAGTGTTGGCTATTTTGTGGACAAAAATATTTACTTGTAAACTTATTTTTAGGCTTGCTATAAATGTCTATCAAGAAAAACCTAACAAATGCTCGAGTTTCAAATAATCATACTTCACGTATATTTTTTATAAGTATAACACATAGGATTGCATTCATGCATTTAATAGAACATATTTATAAATCTAGAATTAGTTTTGTTACTAAAATATAGAATAAGGTATATGCTAAAATATTAGATAAGATATACTCTAAATAATAGCTTAAATCTTTAGCCTAAAAGATAGCATAAAATATACTTTAAAAGAACCTTTTTCTAAATAGGAATCTTCATTATCAATGAATCTATTTTAAAAGAACACTTTTTTAAATATGACTTTTCTTAATTAGTGACTATTACTAATCCTATTTGTAATAGAAAAGATATTTATCATTCATATAAGAGTCTTCTTAATTAACGAGTATTACAAATCCTATTTGTAATCGAAAAGATATTTATCAATTACATATGATTAAGAGTTTTAATTTTTCTTATAAATAAAACTCATTGCCCATTCTTTCAATCAACCACACAAGAGCATTATTATATTCTTCTTAATTTCTCTCTCTTGTTAGAGCTCTTAAATGACCCTAGGTGAGCAATCTTTATTATCTTTATTTTATTTATTAGTTAAACTTAAAAAAAAGTAGAATCATTATTTGGCCAACAAGGTATTGGACTTATTCAACACTTACAGACATATAACCTTATTTTTAATGACTTTACTAATTTTGATATTTATTGTATAAATTATTCTACAATTTTGGCTTATACACCCACACATTTTCTTATACATGTGATGATCGATGTTGACATGAACTTATTTACATACTCACGAGCACACATATATGTTATGCTTGAAGTTTATGAATTTTCTTAAAAGACTTTAGGACATCAACTAATCTTGACTATAAAATTGTGTTGAGTTTTAATTCTTTCTTTTTAAAAATTTTTACTGTATGCAAGCACCTAGTATTGAGAGAGCTACCTACTGTGATGTGTGAAGCTACCACAGTGAGTGGAGAGGGCTACTTGATCTCCACACACAGAGTGTGTGCAATGAATACACAAGTATATGTATCATAACAAGTAATATAATGATAAGAAAAGATCGTTCTCATGGAGATTATTTTATTAGAAAATAATTTTCAAAACTTAAAAAATAAAAATCAATTTTTTTTGGTGTTTTTATATTTGAATGAAGAAAAATTAAAATAACTAAAATTAAATAGCAATAATTAATTAAATCAAACTTGGTAACTAAAAAGATAAATGAGAAAATATCTAGGAATACCTAATTCCCCAATTTTCTAAACATGCGAATCACTAATATCTCCCCAATATAATATCAATTAATTATATGATTAATTGAATCTAACCTAGCATGTATTCCTCTCTCAAGTAAACTATACGCCATATAGTAATTAATTTAATCACACTATCCATTTCTTAGTTTTTAGTTTTTTTTAGTTTTTCTTATGTTTTAGCTAGTTTCTCTTAGTTTTAGAGTTCTTCCCTTTTTGGGAAGAACTAGTTATGTTTTTGTAATTTATTAGCTTTTTGATTCAATAAATGGGAGTGCAAATTTCGCTTGGAGGTTTTCTAGCAACGGGAATAGCATCGAAGTTCTGTAAGGATTTTATTTTCTTTATAGTTATTTTTTATGCTTATTCTTACATGTTATATTTAATTTGTCTGTGATTAAATTTAATTGTGCTGGCTGTTTGTAAACATGATATAATAATAACGTTTTTATGCTTGCGAAATATTAAATAGGTGAAAATCTCTAAAATGAATTGATTTTATTTTTATTCAAGATTTTATATTAAGAATGTTAGAGAGAAATATATTATTTTTCATTACAAACTTAAATATGAAAATTAGATTTTAAGGTTTAGTTATCCGGTCTGATTTAGAGTAGTGCTCTTTTATTTGTTGGTACAATCGCTCGGTAGTTAGAGTGAAGCTCTATTTCAAAAGTTTTTATAAGAATTATTATTTGAAAATGTATTGACAACATGTTTTCAGTAGTAGTTTTAAAACTTGAAAGTTAGTACTCAGATAAGTAAATTCTTAGGTTTAATTTGGACACCTTGAATAAAGTTTAAACTGTCTAACCCCACCAAAGGTGGCATTTAAATGGTTCATTTTCAATCTCTTAGAAAAAGGAATTAATTTAATTAACCAAATTAGTTATCAACCCCACCCATAGGTGTTAATTGATTTGTTTAGTTAACAAAGAATATCTAACCCCACCAAAGGTGGTATTTATACAAAAAAGGGAGAATCAATAAATATCAATTCATATCTTTAATAACCTAAATAATATGAGCAAGCATAATTAACTTAGTTATTATATCCATAAATACTACACTATTATAAATGATAAAATTTGCATAAATATTTATTGAATCTATGTTTATTTTTCTGTAATTAGATTAAAAACACAAAAACCCCAAAATATTGTGACAGGATGTTTAGGATTTAATTTCGTTTTTAAAAGTTTGAATAATAAATTAAAAACCACATACATTCCTTCCTTAGATCGACCTTGGGAGTATACTTATCATTTTCTATGAAATGATTCGTGCACTTGCGAGAGTTTTATAAATATAAAACCAAAGTATTGGCAGAATCGGCGATGCCGGTTTTCGTTCATCAAGTTTTTGGCGCCGTTGCCGGGGATGGCATCAAAGTTTTTGGCAATCCCGATTCTGCTCATCAATCACCTACCGTGGGTTTAACGTTTTTGACGCATCATTTTCATTTTACTTACTTCTGGTTTTATTCAATAGAGCTATAAAGGAGATATTGATGCCGACGTCGGGTTTTTTATTTATATTTTCAATCAGTCTCTATTCTTCAAGAAAAATTAAGAGAAGAGAAAAAGAAAGGGGATGTGTTCACATTTTCAAAAAAAAAAACGAAACATTCGAAACATATGTGTTGCAACTTTCAACGAAGGTAACTTTTGACTCGGATATCAAAACGAAAATTATATATATCAAATCGAAGCTCCTATCAAATTAAACAATATGATTTGCTCTCGCAAAGGAATATCATTTCTGTACCCAAATTCTATTATTACATGACTTATCGAGGGTTTAAATTTTTTGATGCACAATTTTCATTTTATTTAGTTCCTGTTTTATTCAATAGAGCTATAAACGAGATATTGGTGCCATTCTAGGGTTGTTTATTTAAATTTTCAATCATTCTATATTCTTCAAAAAAAATAAGAGAAGAGAAAAAGAACGGGAATGTTGTTCACATTTTCAAAAACAACAAAATATTTAATAAATGTGTTGCAACTTTCAACGGAGATAACTTTTCACTCGGGTATTGAAACAACTATTATAATATATCAAATCGTAGCTCGTATCAAATTAGACAATATGATTTGGTCTCACAAAAGAAAGTCATTTTTGTACCCAAATTCCATCGTTTACATCACCTACCGAGGGTTTAACGTTTTTGACGCACCATTTTCATTTTACATACTTGCAGTTTTATTCAATAGAGCTATAAAATAGATATTGGTGCCAACCTTGGGTTCTATATATATGTTTTCAATCAGTGTGTATTCTTCAAAAAAAAAAAAATAAGAGAAGAGAAAAAGAATTGGGATGTTGTTCACATTTTCAAAAACAACAAAACATTTGATAAATATGTGTTGTAACTTTCAACGGATATAACTTTTCACTTGGGTATCGAAGCGACTATTATAATATTTCAAATCTTAGCTCGTATGAAATTACACAATATGATTTGTTCTAGCTATAGAAAATCATTGTTGTATCCATATTCCATCGTTTACATCACCTACCGAGGGTTTAACGTTTTTGACGCACCATTTTCATTTTATTTACTTCATGTTTTATTCAATAGAGCTATAATGGAGATATTGGTGCCAACCTAGGGTTCTATATATATGTTTTCAATCAGTCTGTATTCTTCAAAAATAAAATAAGAGAAGATAAAAAGAACGTGGATGTTATTCACATTTTCGAAAAGAACAAAACATTTGATAAATATGTGCTGCAACTTTCAACGAAGATAACTTTTCGCTCGGGTATCGAAACGAATATTATAATATATCAAATCGTAGCTCGTATCAACTTAAACAATATGATTTGGTCTAGCTATGGAAAATCATTTTTGTATCCATATTCCATCGTTTACATCACCTACCAAGGGTTTAACGTTTTTGACGTACCATTTTCATTTTACTTACTTCCTGTTTTATTCAATAGCGCTATAAAGGAGATTTTGATGCCGACCTAGGGTTGTTTATTTATATTTTCAATCAGTCTATATTCTTCAAAAAAAATAAGAGAAGAGAAAAAGGAAGGAGATGTGTTCACCTTTTCAAAAACAACAAAACATTCGAAAAATATGTGTTACAAGTTTCAATTAATGTAACTTTTGACTCGAATATCGAAACGAAAATTATAATATATCAAATCGAACCTCCTATCAAATTAAAAAATATGATTTGGTCTCGCAAAGGAAAATCATTTCTGTACCCAAATTTCATTATTACATAACTTTCCGAGGGTTTAAAGTTTTTGACGCACCATTTTCATTTTATGTACTTCCGGTTTTATTCAATTGAGCTATAAACGAGATATTGGTGCTGGTCTAGGGTTGTTTATTTATATTTTCAATCATTCTATATTCTTCAAAAAAATAAGAGAAGAGAAAAAGAACGGGGATGTTGTTAACATTTTCAAAAACAACAAAACATTTGATAAATGTGTTGCAACTTTCAACGGTTATAACTTTTCGCTCGGGTATCGAAACGACTATTATAATATATCAAATCGTAGCTCGTATCAAATTATACAATACGATTTGGTCTTGCTGTGGAAAATCATTTTTGTATCTATATTCCATCGTTTACATAACCTACTGAGGGTTTAACATTTTTGACGCACCATTTTCATTTTACATACTTTGGGTTTTATTCAATAAAGCCATAAAGGAGATATTATTGCCAACCTAGGGTTCTATATATATGTTTTCAATAAGTCTGTATTCTTCAAAAAAAAATAAGAGAAGAGAAAAGGAATGGGGACGTTGTTCACATTTTCAAAAAGAAAAAAAACATTTGATAAATATGTGTTGCAAATTTCAACGAAGATAACTTTTCACTCGGGTATCGAAATGACTATTATAATATATCAAATCGTAGTTCGTATCAAATTACATAATATGATTTGGTCTCGCTATGGAAAATCATTTTTGTAACCAAATTCCATCGTTTACATCACTAACCGAGGGTATAAAGTTTTTGACGCACCATTTTCATTTTACTTACTTCCTGTTTTATTTAATAGAGCTATAAAGGAGATTTTGATGCCGACCTAGGGTTGTTTATTTATATTTTCAATCAGTCTGTATTCTTCAAAAAAAAATAAGAGAAGAGAAAAAGAACTGGGATGTTGTTCACATTTTCAAAAACAACAAAACATTTTATAAATATGTGTTGCAACTTTCAACGGAGATAACTTTTCACTCGGGTATCGAAACGACTATTATAATATATCAAATCGTAGCACGTATCAAATTACACAATATGATTTGGTCTCTCTTTGGAAATTCATTTTTGTACCCAAATTCCATCATTTACATCACTAAGCGAGTGTTTAAAGGAGATATTGATGTCAACCTAGGGTTTTTATTTATATTTTCAATTAGTATGTATTATTCAAAAAAAATAGGAGAAGAGAAAAAGAACTGGGATGTTGTTCACATTTTCAAAAACAACAAAACATTTGATAAATATGTGTTGCAAATTTCTACGGAGATAACTTTTCACTCGGGTATCGAAACGACTATTATAATATATCAAATCTTAGCACGTATCAAATTACACAATATGATTTGGTCTCACTTTGTAAAATCATTTTTGTACACAAATTCCATCATTTACATCACTAACCGAGGGTATAAAGTTTTTGACGCACCATTTTCATTATACTTACTTCCTGTTCTATTCAATAGGGCTATAAAGGAGATTTTGATGCCGACCTAGGGTTGTTTATTTATATTTTCAATCAGTCTGTATTCTTTAAAAAAAATAAGAGAAGAGAAAAATAACTGGGATGTTGTTCACATTTTCAAAAACAACAAAACATTTGATAAATATGTGTTGCAACTTTCTATGGATATAACTTTTCACTCGAGTATCGAAACGAATATTATAATATATCAAATCGTAGATCATATCAAATTACACAATATGATTTGGTCTCGCTTGGAAAATCATTTTTGTACCCAAATTCCATCGTTTACATAACTCACCGAGGATTTAAAGTTTTTGACGCATCGTTTTCATTTTACTTACTTCCTGTTTTTATTCAATAGAGCTGTAAAGGAGATATTGATGCCAAACTAGGGTTGTTTATTTATATTTTCAATCAGTCCGTATTCTTCAAAAAAAAAATAAGAGAAGAGAAAAAGAACGGGGATGTTGTTGATGTCAACCTAGGGTTTTTATTTATATTTTCAATTAGTATGTATTATTCAAAAAAAATAAAAGAAGAGAAAAAGAACTCGGATGTTGTTCACATTTTCAAAAACAACAAAACATTTGATAAATATGTTTTGCAACTTTCAACGGATATAACTTTTCACTCGGGTATCGAAACGACTATTATAATATATCAAATCTTAGCACGTATCAAATTACACAATATGATTTGGTCTTGCTTTGGAAAATCATTTTTGTACCCAAATTCCAACGTTTACATCAGTAACCGAGGGTTTAAAGTTTTTGACGCACCATTATCATTTTACTTACTTCTTGTTTGATTCAATAGATCTATAAAGGAGATATTGATGCCAACCTAGGGTTGTTTATTTATATATTCAATCAGTCTGTATTCTTCAAAAAAAATAAGAGAAGATAAAAAGAACTGGGATGTTGTTCACATTTTCAAAAACAACAAAACATTTGATAAATATGTGTTGCAACTTTCAATGGATATAACTTTTCACTCGAGTATCGAAACGACTATTATAATATATCAAATCGTAGCTCATATCAAATTACACAATATAATTTGGTCTCGCTTGGAAAATCATGTTTGTACCCAAATTCCATCGTTTACATAACTAACCGAGGATTTAAAGTTTTTGACGCACCGTTTTCATTTTAATTACTTCCTGTTTTATTCAATAGAGCTATAAAGGAGATATTGATGCAAACCTAGGGTTGTTTATTTATATTTTCAATGATTCTGTATTCTTCAAAAAAAATAAGAGAAGAGAAAAAGAACGGGGATGTTTTTCACATTTTCAAAAACAACAAAACATTTGATAAATATGTGTTGCAAATTTCTACGGAGATAACTTTTCACTCGGGTATCGAAACGACTATTATAATATATCAAATCTTAGCACGTATCAAATTACACAATATGATTTGGTCTCACTTTGCAAAATCATTTTTGTACACAAATTCCATCATTTACATCACTAACCGAGGGTTTAAAGTTTTTGACGCACCATTTTCATTTACTTACTTTCGGTTTTATTCAATAGAGCTATAAAGGAGATATTGATGCCGACGTAGGGTTTTTATTTATATTTTCAATCAGTCTCTATTCTTCAAGCAAAATTAAGAGAAGATAAAAACAAAGTGGATGTGTTCACATTTTCAAAAACACAAAAGATTCGAAAAATATGTGTTGCAACTTTCAACGAAGGTAACTTTTGACTCGGATATCGAAACGACAATTATAATATATCAAATGGAAGCACCTATCAAATTAAACAATATGATTTGGTCTCACAAAATAAAATCATTTGTGTACCCAAATTACATTATTACATAATAAACGAGGGTTTAAAGTTTATGACGCACCATTTTAATTTTATTTACTTCCGGTTTTATTCAATAGAGCTATAAACGAGATATTGGTGCCGATCTAGGGTTGTTTATTTATAATTTAAATCATTCTATATTCTTCAAAAAAAATAAGAGAAGAGAAAAAGAACGGGGATGTTGTTCACATTTTCAAAAACAACAAAACATTTGATAAATATGTGTTGCAAATTTCTACGGAGATAACTTTTCAATCGGGTATCGAAACGACTATTATAATATATCAAATCTTAGCACGTATCAAATTACACAATATGATTTGGTCTCACTTTTCAAAATCATTTTTGTACACATATTCCATCATTTACATCACTAACCGAGGGTATAAAGTTTTTGACGCACCATTTTCATTATACTTACTTCCTGTTCTATTCAATAGGGCTATAAAGGAGATTTTGATGCTGACCGAGGGTTGTTTATTTATATTTTCAATCAGTCTTTATTCTACAACAAAATAATAAGAGAAGAGAAAAAGAACGGGGATGTTGTTCACATTTTCAAAAACCATAAAACATTTGATAAATATGTGTTGCAACTTTCAACGGAGATAACTTTTCACTCGGGTATCGAAACGACTATTATAATATATCAAATCGAACCTCCTATCAAGTTAAACAATATGATTTGGTCTCGCAATGGAAAATCATTTCTGTACCCAAATTACATTATTACATAACTTACCGACGGTTTAATGTTTTTGACGCACCATTTTCATTTTACTTACTTCCTGTTATATTCAATAGAGCTATAAAGGAGATATTGGTGCCAACCTAGGGTTCTATATATATGTTTTCAATCAGTCTATATTCTTCAAAAATAAAATAAGAGAAGATAAAAAGAACGTGGATGTTGTTCACATTTTCAAAAAGAACAAAACATTTGATAAATATGTGCTGCAACTTTCAACGAAGATAACTTTTCGCTCGGGTATCAAAACGACTATTATAATATATCAAATCGTAGCTCGTATGAACTTACACAATATGATTTGGTCTAGCCATGGAAAATCATTTTTGTATCCATATTCCATAATTTATATCACCTACCGAGCGTTTAACATTTTTGACGTACCATTTTCATTTTACTTACTTCATGTTTTATTCAATAGCGCTATAAAGGAGATTTTTATGCCGACCTAGGGTTGTTTATTTATATTTTCAATCAGTCTGTATGCTTCAAAAAAAAATAAGAGAAGAGAAAAAGGAAGGAGATGTGTTCACCTTTTTAAAAACAACAAAACATTCGAAGAATATGTGTTGCAACTTTCAACGAAGATAACTTTTGACTCGGATATCGAAATGACAATTATAATATATCAAATTGAAGCTCCTATGAAATTAAACAATATTATTTGTTATCACAAAGGAAAATCATTTCTGTACCCCAAATTACATTATTACATAACTTACCTTCGGTTTAAAGTTTTTAACGCAACATTTTCATTTTATTTACTTCCGGTTTTATTCAATAGGGCTATAAACGAGATATTGGTGCTGATCTAGGGTTGTTTATTTATATTTTCAATCAGTCTGTATTCTTCAAAAAAAATAAGAGAAGAGAAAAAGAACTGCGATGTTGTTCACATTTTCAAAAACAACAAAACATTTCATAAATATGTCTTGCAACTTTCAACTGAGATAACTTTTCATCGGGTATCGAAACGAGTATTATAATATATCAAATTGTAGATCGTATCAAATTACACAATATGATTTGGTCTAGCTATGGTAAATCATTTTTTATCCATATTCCATCGTTTACATCACCTACCGACGGTTTAACTTTTTAGACACACCATTTTCATTTTACTTACTTCCAGTTATATTCAATAGAGCTATAAAGGAGATATTGATGCCGACATAAGGTTTTTATTTATATTTTCAATCAGTTTCTATTCTTCAAGAAAAGTTAAGAGAAGAGAAAAAGGAAGGGGATGTGTTCACATTTTCAAAAACAACAAAACATTCGACAAATATGTGTTGCAATTTCAACCAAGGTAACTTTTGACTCGGCTATCAAAACAAAAATTATAATATATCAATTCGAACCTTCTATCAAATTAAACAATATGAGTTGGTCTCACAAAGGAAAATAATTTATGTACCCAAATTACATTATTAAATAACTTACCGATATTTTAAAGTTTTTGACGCACCATTTTCATTTTACTTGTTTCCTGTTTTATTCAATACAGCTATAAAGGAGATTTTGATGTCGACCTAGGGTTGTTTATTTATATTTTTAATCAGGCTGTATTCTTCAAAAAAAAAGAGAAGAGAAAAACAACTGTGATGTTGTTCACATTTTCAAAAACAACAAAACATTTGATAAATATGTGTTGCAACTTTCAACAGAGATAACTTTTCACTCGGGTATCGAAACGACTATTATAATATATCAAATCGTATATCGTATCAAATTACACAATATGATTTGTTATATCTGTTGAGAATCAGTTTTTTATCCATATTCCATCGTTTACGTCACCTACCGAGGGTTTAACGTTTTTCAAGCATCATTTTCTTTTTACTTACTTCCGGTATTATTCAATAGAGCTATAAAAGAGATATTGATGCCGACCTAGGGTTTTTTATTTATATTTTCAATCAGTCTCTATTCTTGAAGCAAAATTAAGAGAAGAGAAAAAGAAAGGGGATGTGTTCACATTTTCAAAAACAACAAAACATTCGAAAAATATGTGTCGCAACATTCAACGCAGGTAACTTTTGACTCGGATATCAAATCGATAATTATAATATATCAAATTGAAGCTCCTATGAAATTAAACAATATGATTTGTTCTCACAAAGGAAAATAATTTTTGTACCCCAAATTACATTATTACATAACTTACCGACGGTTTAACGTTTTTGACGCATCATTTTCATTTTATTTACATTCGGTTTTATTCAATAGAGAAATAAACGATATATTGGTGCCGATCTAGGGTTGTTTATTTATATTTTCAATCATTATATATTCTTCAAAAAAAATAAGAGAAGAGAAAAAGAACGGGGATGTTATTCATATTTTCAAAAACAACAAAAGATTTGATAAATATGTGTTGCAACTTTCAACTGAGATAACTTTTCACTCGGGTATCGAAACGACTATTATAATATATCAAATCGTAGATCATATCAAATTACACAATATGATTTGGGCTAGCTGTGGAAAATCATTTTCTTATCCATATTCCATCGTTTACATCACCTACCGAGGGTTTAAAGTTTTTGACGCACTATTTTCATTTACTTACTTCCTGCTTTATTCAATAGAGCTATAAAGGAGATATTGATGCCAACCTAGGGTTGTTTATTTATATTTTTAATCAGTCAGAATTCTTCAAAAAAAAAAATTACGAGAAGAGAAAAAGAAAGGGGATGTTGTTCACATTTTCAAAAACAACAAAACATTCGACAAATATGTATTGCAACTTTCAACCAACGTAAATTTTGACTCGGCTATCGAAATGACAATTATAATAGATCAAATAGATGCTCCTATTAAATTTAACAATATGATTTGGTTTCCCAAAGGAAAATCATTTATGTACCCCAATTCCATTATTACATAATTTATCGAGGGTTTAAAGTTTTTAACGCACGATTTTAATTTTATTTACTTCCGGTTTTATTCAATAGGGCTATAAATGAGATATTGGTGCCGATCTAGGGTTGTTTATTTATATTTTCAATCATTCTATATTCTTCAAAAAAAAATAAGAGAAGAGAAAAAGAACTGGGATGTTGTTCATATTTTGAAAAACAACAAAACATTTTATAAATATGTGTTGCCACTTTCAACGGAGATTACTTTTACTCGGGTATCGAAACAACTATTATAATATATAAAATCGTAGCACGTATCAAATTACACAATATGATTGGGTCTCGCTTTGGAAAATCATTTTTTTAAACAAATTCCATCGTTTACATCCCTAACCGAGGGTTTAAAGTTTTTGACGCACCATTTTCATTTTACTTACTTCCTGTTTTATTCAATAGAGCTATAAAGGAGATATTTATGCCGATGTAGGGTTTTTATTTATATTTTCAATCAGTCTTTATTCTTTAAGAAAAATTAAGAGAAGAGAAAAAGAAAGAGGATGTGTTCACATTTTCAAAAACAATAAAACATTCGAAAAATATGTGTTGCAACTTTCAACGAAGATAAATTTTGACACGGATATCGAAACAACAATTATAATATATCAAATCGAAGCTCCTATCAAATTAAACAATATGATTTGGTTTCGCAATGGAAAATCATTTCTGTACCCAAATTACATTATTACATAACTTACCGACGGTTTAAAGTTTTTGACGCACCATTTTCATTTTACTTACTTCCTGTTTTATTCAATAGGGCTATAAAGGAGATATTAGTGCCGATCTAGGGTTGTTTATTTATATTTTCAATCATTCTATATTCTTCAAAAAAAATAAGAGAAGAGAAAAAGAACTGGGATGTTGTTCACATTTTCAAAAACAACAAAAGATTTGATAAATATGTGTTGTAACTTTCAACTGAGATAACTTTTCACTCGGGTATAGAAACGACTATTATAATATATCAAATCATAGATCGTATCAAATTACACAATATGATTTGGTCTAGCTGTGGAAAACCATTTTTTTATCCATATTCCATCGTTTACATCACCTACCGAGGGTTTAACTTTTTTGACGCACAATTTTCATTTTACTTACTTCTAGTTATATTCAATAGAGCTATAAAGGAGATATTGCGGCCGACGTAGGGTTTTTATTTATATTTTCAATCAGTCTCTATTCTTCATGAAAAATTAAGAGAAGAGAAAAAGAAAGGGGATGTTGTTCACATTTTCAAAAACAACAAAACATTCGAAAAATATGTGTTGTAACTTTCAACCAAGGTAACTTTTGACTCGGCTATCGAAATGACAATTATAATATATCAAATCGATGCTCCTATCAAATTAAACAATATGATTTGGTGTCGCAAAGGAAAATCATTTATGTACCCCAATTCCATTATTACATAACTTATCGAGGGTTTAAATTTTTTAACGCACCATTTTCATTTTACTTACTTCCTGTTTTATTCAATAGAGCTATAAAGGAGATATTAGTGCCGATCTAGGGTTGTTTATTTATATTTTCAATCAGTCTGTATTCTTCAAAAAAAAAATAAGAGAAGAGAAAAAGAAATGGGATGTTGTTCACATTTTCAAAACCAACAAAACATTTTATAAATATGTGTTGTAACTTTCAACTGAGATAACTTTTCACACGGATATCGAAAAGACTATTATAATATATCAAATTGTAGATCGTATCAAATTACACAATATGATTTTGTCTAGCTATGGAAAATCAGTTTTTCATCCATATTCCATCGTTTACATCACCTACCGAGGGTTTAAAGTTTTTGACGCACTATTTTCATTTACTTACTTCCTCCTTTATTCAATAGAGCTATAAAGGAGATATTGATGCCAACCTAGGGTTGTTTATTTATATTTTTAATCAGTCAGTATTATTCAAAAAAAAATTACGAGAAGAGAAAAAGAACTGGGATGTTGTTCACATTTTTAAAAACAACAAAACATTCGACAAATATGTGTTGCAACTTTCAACCAAGGTAACTTTTGACTCGGCTATCGAAATGACAATTATAATATATCAAATCGATGCTCCTATCAAATTAAACAATATGATTTGGTGTCCCAAAGGAAAATCATTTATGTACCCCAATTCCATTATTACATAACTTATCGAGGGTTTAAAGTTTTTAACGCACCATTTTCATTTTACTTACTTCCTGTTTTATTCAATAGAGCTATAAAGGAGATATTTATGCCGATGTAGGGTTTTTATTTATATTTTCGATCAGTCTCTATTCTTCAAGAAAAATTAAGAGAAGAGAAAAAGAAAGCGGATTTGTTCACATTTTCAAAAACAACAAAACATTCGAAAAATATGTGTTGCAACTTTCAACGAAGATAACTTTTGACTCGGCTATCGAAACGACAATTATAATATATCAAATCGAAGCTCCTATCAAATTAAACAATATGATTTGATCTCGCAATGATAAATCATTTCTGTACCCAAATTACATTACTACATAACTTACCGACGGTTTAAAGTTTTCGACGCACTATTTTCATTTTACTTACTTCCTGTTTTATTCAATAGGGATATAAAGGAGATATTGTGCCGATCTAGGGTTGATTATTTATATTTTCAATCATTCTATATTCCTCAAAAAAAAAAAGAAGAGAAAAAGAACTGGGATGTTGTTCACATTTTGAAAAACAACAAAACATTTTATAAATATGTGTTGCCAATTTCAACTGAGATTACTTTTCACTCGGGTATCGAAACGACTATTATAATATATGAAATTGTAGCACGTATCAAATTACACAATATGATTTGGTCTTGCTTTGGAAAATCATTTTTGTACCCAAATTACATCGTTTACATCACTAACCAAGGGTTTAAAGTTTTTGACGCACCATTTTCATTTTACTTCCTGTTGTATTCAATAGAGCTATAAAGGATATATTTATGCCAACGTAGGGTTTTTATTTATATTTTCAATTAGTCTCTATTCTTCAAGCATAATTAAGAGAAGTGAAAAAGAAAGGGGATGTGTTCACATTCTCAAAAACAACAAAATATTCGAAAAATATGTGTTGCAACTTTCAAAGAAGATAACTTTTGACTCGGATATCGAAATGACAATTATAATATATCAAATCGAAGCTACTATCAAATTAAAAAATATGATTTGGTCTCGCAATGGAAAATCATTTCTGTACCCAAATTACATTATTACATAACTTACCGACGGTTTAAAGTTTTTGACGCACCATTTTCATTTTACTTACTACCTGTTTTATTCAATAGAGCTATAAAGGAGATATTGATGCCAACCTAGGGTTTTTTATTTATATTTTAAATCAGTGTGTATTCTTCAAAAAAAATAAGAGAAGAGAAAAAGAACTGGGATGTTCATATTTTCAAAAACAACAAAAGATTTGATAAATATGTGTTGCAACTTTCGACTAAGATAACTTTTCACTCGGGTATCGAAACGACTATTATAATATATCAAATCGTAGATCGTATCAAATTACACAATATGATTTGGGCTAGCTGTGGAAAATCATTTTTTTATCCATATTCCATCGTTTACATCACCTACCGAGGGTTTAAAGTTTTTGACGCATCATTTTCTTTTTACTTACTTCCGGTTTTATTCAATAGAGCTATAAAGGAGATATTGATGCCGACCTAGGGTTTTTTATTTATATTTTCAATCAGTCTCTATTCTGGAAACAAAATTAAGAGAAGAGATAAAGAAAGGGGATGTGTTCACATTTTCAAAAACAACAAAACATTCGAAAAGTATGTGTCTCAACTTTCAACGAAGGTAACTTTTGACTCGGATATCAAATCGATAATTATAATATATCAAATTGAAGCTCCTATGAAATTAAACAATATGATTTTTTCTCACAAAGGAAAATAATTTCTGTACCCCAAATTACATTTTTACATAACTTACTGATGAGTGCTCAAAAAGCACTAAAATAACCATGATTTTATGCACATTAATTGATTAAAAATATATATATTTATATGTTTTATCATATATTTATATAAATTTGTCTTTTTCGGAATCACGGGTATTTTTATTGTTTTTCAGGTATTTTGGCTTAAAAACGCAATTTAAAGACTCAAAGAGGAATACTTGAAGCAATACATCACAAAAATATCAATAAATAAATGGGGAAAGGTCAACAAATATGGAAAAACTGGACAAAATAGGTCGAAACGGTCAAAAATGTCAAAAAGGAGAAAAACGCGCCGCCGCGCCGCCCAGCCGCCGCGCCCAGCACCCAGCTCCGCCCCAAACTGCGCGCGAATGGTTCATTCGCGCGCCTTTGCGCGCGAGTGCTGTTCGTACGCGCGGCCTTGCGCGCGAGGTTGCATTCATGCGCGCGGCCTTTAACGCCGCGGGTTCTGTTCACGCGAGCGGCGACAGCCCGGCGCGCGCCGGCGCCCGGCGGCGCCCACCGCGCGCCCAACGCGTTTTTGACCCATTTTTCACGAGCAGCCGCCCCCATGAGGTCATGCTGACGTCACTGATGACCTCGACATGTCACTACACGTTTTTTATTTTTTATATTTTTTAACATTTTTTTACTCATTTTTCTGTCCATCCTCGGCTATAAATACCCCTCTTCCATTCACTTCAAAGCACACCTCAAAACCTCATTTCTCTCTTCTTTCTTTCTCTCATTTCTTAGTTTTTAAGTTTTTCTTAGTTTCTTTCTTAGTTTCTAAGCTTTTCTTAGTTTTTCTCTTAGTTTTTAGTTCAATTGTCTTAGGTTTAGAGTTCTTCTCTTTTTGAGAGGAACTTGTAATGTTTTTGTAATAATTTAGATTTTTGATTCAATAAATGGAAGTGCAAATTCCGCTTGGAGGTTTTCTAGCAACGGGAATAGCGTCAATCTTGTAAGGATTTTATTTTCTTCTGATTATTTTTGTGCTTTGTTCCTACATGTTATATTTAATTTGTCTGTGATTAAATTTAACCGTGCTAGCTGTTTATAATCATGATATAATAATAATGTTGTTATGCTTGCGAAATATTAAATAGGTGAAAATTTCTAAAATGAATTGATTTTATTTTTATTCAAGATTTTATATTAAGGATGTTAGAGAGAAATATATTATTTTTCATTACAAACTTAAATCTGAAAGTTAGACTTTAAGGTTTAGTTATCCGGTCTAATTTAGAGTAGTGCTCTTTTATTTGTTGGTACAATCGCCCGGTAGTTAGAGTGAAGCTCTATTTCAAAAGTTTTTATAAGAATTATTATGTGGAAATGTATTGACAACATGTTTTCAATAGTGGTTTTAAAACTTGAAAGTTAGTACTCGGATAACTAAATTCTTGGGTTTAATTTGGACACCTTGGATAAAGTTTAAACTGTCTAAGCCCACCAAAGGTGGCATTTAAATGGTTCATTTTCAATCTCTTAGAAAAAGGAATTAGTTTAATTAACCGAATTAGTTATCAACCCCAGGGATAGGTGTTAATTGATTTGTTTAGTTAACAAAGAGTATCTAAGCCCACCAAAGGTGGTATTCATATAAAAGAGAGAATCAATAAAATATCAATTTATATCTTTAATAGCCTAGATAATATGAGCAAGCATAATTAACTTAGTTATTATATCCATAAATACTCCACTAATTTAAATGATAAAATTTGCATGAATATTTATTGAATCTGTAATTATATTTATTTGTAGATAAATATTTATTGAATTTGTATCTATGTTTATTTTTTTATTTAATTAATCTGTATATATGTTTATTTAAATGTTATTAGATTAGGAACACAAAAACCAAAATATCGTGACAGGATGTTTAGGATTTAATTTCGTTTTTAAAAGTTTGAATAATAAATTAAGAACCACATACATTCCTTCCTTAGATCGACCTTGGGAGTATACTTATCATTTTCTACGAAATGATTAGGTGCACTTATGAGAGTTTTACAAATATTAAAACCAAAGTATTTGCGAGAATCGGCGATGCGGTTTTAAGCTCATCAAGTTTTTGGCGCCGTTGACTTGATGAGCTTAAAACCGCATCGCCGATTCTCGCAAATACTTTGGTTTTAATATTTGTAAAACTCTCAAGTGCACCGAATCATTTCGTAGAAAATGATAAGTATACTCCCAAGGTCGATCTAAGGAAGGAATGTATGTGGTTCTTAATTTATTATTCAAACTTTTAAAAGCGAATTAAATCCTAAACATCCTGTCACGTTATTTTGGTTTTTGTGTTCCTAATCTAATAACAATTAAATAATAATATATACAGATTAATTAAATAAAAAAATAAACATAGATACAAATTCAATAAATATTTATCTACAAATAAATATAATTACAGATTCAATAAATATTCATGCAAATTTTATCATTTAAATTAGTGGAGTATTTATGGATATAATAACTAAGTTAATTATGCTTGCTCATATTATCTAGGCTATTAAAGATATAAATTGATATTTTATTGATTCTCTCTTTTTATATGAATACCACCTTTGGTGGGTTAGATACTCTTTGTTAACTAAACAAATCAATTAACACCTATGGGTGGGGTTGATAACTAATTTGGTTAATTAAATTAATTCATTTTTCTAAGAGATTGAAAATGAACCATTTAAATGCCACCTTTGGCGGGGTTAGACGATTTAAACTTTATCCAAGGTGTCCAAATTAAACCCAAGAATTTAGTTATCCGAGTACTAACTTTCAAGTTTTAAAACCACTATTGAAAACATGTTGTCAATACATTTCCACATAATAATTCTTATAAAACTTTTGAAATAGAGCTTCACTCTAACTACCTGCGATTGTACCAACAAATAAAAGAGCACTACTCTAAATTAGACCGATAACTAAACCTTAAAGTCTAACTTTCAGATTTAAGTTTGTAATGAAAAATAATATATTTCTCTCTAACATCCTTAATATAAAATCTTGAATAAAAATAAAATCAATTCATTTTAGAAATTTTCACCTATTTAATATTTCGCAAGCATAACAACATTATTATTATATCATGATTATAAACAACTAGCACGATTAAATTTAATCATTGACAAATTAAATATAACATGTAAGAATAAAGCACAAAAATAATCAGAAGAAAATAAAATCCTTACAAGATTGACGCTATTCCCGTTGCTAGAAAACCTCCAAGCAGAATTAGAACTTCCATTTATTGAATCAAAAATCTAAATTATTACAAAAACATTACAAGTTCCTCTCAAAAAGAGAAGAACTCTAAACCTAAGACAATTGAACTAAAAACTAAGAGAAAAACTAAGAAAAGCTTAGAAACTAAGAAAGAAACTAAGAAAAACTTAAAAACTAAGAAATGAGAGAAAGAAAGAAGAGAGAAATGAGGTTTTGAGGTGTGCTTTGAAGTGAATGGAAGAGTATTTATAGGTGAGGATGAGAGAAAAATGAGTAAAAAATGTTAAAAAATATAAAAAAATAAAAACGTGTAGTGACATCTTGAATCATCAATGACGCCAAGATGACGTCATAGGGGCTGCCGCGTGAAAATGGGTCAAAAACGCGTTAGCGCTGGCTAAACTGGCGCTGGCGCTGGTCTACGCGTGAACAGAACCGCGCAGCCGCGCATGAACAAGTAACCTGTATGAACAGCGCCGCATGAACAGATACCAGCGCGCATGCGCGAATGAACGATACCAGCAGTTTAGCCATGAAGCTGAGCGCGGCGCGCGGCGCGTTTTTCTCCTTTTTGACATTTTTGACCGTTTCGACCTATTTTGTCCAGTTTTTCCATATTTGTTGACCTTTTCCCATTTATTTATTGATATTTTTGTGATGTATTGCTTCAAGTATTCCTTTTTGAGTCTTTAAATTGCGTTTTTAAGCCAAAATACCTGAAAAACAATAAAAATACCCGTGATTCCGAAAAAGACAAATTTATATAAATATATGATAAAACATATAAATATATATATTTTTAATCAATTAATGTGCATAAAATCATGGTTATTTTAGTGCTTTTTGAGCACTCATCACTTACCGACGGTTTAAACTTTTTAACGCAACATTTTCATTTTATTTACTTCCAGTTTTATTCAATAGGGCTATAAACGAGATATTGGTGCCGATCTAGGGGTGTTTATTTATATTTTCAATCTTTATATATTCTTCAAAAAAAAAATAAGAGAAGAGAAAAAGAACTGGGATGTTGTTCATATTTTCAAAAACAACAAAAGATTTGATAAATATGTGTTGCAACTTCCGACTGAGATAACTTTTCACTCGGGTATCGAAACGACTATTATAATATATCAAATCGTAGATCGTATCAAATTACACAATATGATTTGGGCTAGCTGTGGAAAATCATTTTTTTATCCATATTCCATCGTTTACATCACCTACCGAGGGTTTAAAGTTTTTGACGCACTATTTTAATCTACTTACTTCCTGCTTTATTCAATAGAGCTATAAAGGAGATATTGATGCCAACCTAGGGTTGTTTATTTATATTTTTAATCAGTCTGTATTCTTCAAAAAAAATTACAAGAAGAGAAAAAAAGGGGATGTTGTTCACATTTTCAAAAACAACAAAACATTCGACAAATATGTGTTGCAACTTTCAACCAAGGTAAATTTTGACTTGGTTATCGAAATGACAATTATAATATATCAAATCGATGCTCCTATCAAATTAAACAATATGATTTGGTGTTGCAAAGGAAAATCATTTATGTACCACAATTGCATTATTACAAACTTATAGAGGATTTAAAGTTTTGAACACACCATTTTCATTTTATTTACTTTTGGTTTTATTCAATAGGGCTATAAACGAGATATTGGTGCCAATCTAGGGTTGTTTATTTATATTTTCAATCATTCTATATTCTTCAAAAAAAATAAAAGAAGAGAAAAAGAACTGGGATGTTGTTCACATTTTGAAAAACAACAAAACATTTTATAAATATGTGTTGCACTTCCAACGGAGATTACTTTTCACTCGGGTATCGAAACGACTATTATAATATATCAAATCGTAGCATGTATTAAATTACACAATATGATTTGGTCTTGCTTCGGAAAATCATTTTTAACCAATTTCCATCGTTTACATCACTAACCGATGGTTTAAAGTTTTTGACGCACCATTTTCATTTTACTTACTTCCTGTTTTATGCAATAGAGCTATAAAGGAGATATTTATGCCGACGTAGGGTTTTTATTTATATTTTCAATCAGTCTCTATTCTTCAAGCAAAATTAAGAGAAGAGAAAAAGAAAGGGGATGTGTTCACATTCTCCAAAACAACAAAACATTCGACAATTATAATATATCAAATCGAACCTCCTATCAAATTAAACAATATGATTTGGTCTCGCAAAGGAAAATCATTTCTGTACCCAAATTACATTATTACATAACTTCCCGACGGAGATTACTTTTCACTCGGGTATCAAAACGACTATTAAAATATATAAAATCGTAGTTCGTATCAAATTACACAATATGATTTGGTCTTGCTTTGGAAAATCATTTCTGTAACCAAATTCCATAGTTTACATCACTAACCGAGGGTATAAAGTTTTTGACGCACCATTTTCATTTTACTTACTTCCAGTTATATTCAATAGAGCTATAAAGGAGATATTGATGCCGACGTAGGGTTTTTATTAATATTTTCAATCAGTCTCTATTCTTCAAGAAAAATTAAGAGAAGAGAAAAAGAAAGGGGATGTGTTCACATTTTCAAAAACAACAAAACATTCGACAAATATGTCTTGCAACTTTCAACCAAGGTAAATTTTGACTCGGCTATCGAAATGACAATTATAATATATCAAATCGATGCTCCTATTAAATTTAACAATATGATTTGGTGTTGCAAAGGAAAATCATTTCTTTACCCCAATTCCATTACTACATAACTTATCGAGGGTTTAAAGTTTTTAACGCACCATTTTCATTTTATTTACTTCCGGTTTTCTTCAATAGGGCTATAAACGAGATATTGGTGCCGATCTAGAGTTGTTTATTTATATTTTCAATCATTCTATCTTCTTCAAAAAAATAAGAGAAGAGAAAAGAACTGGGATGTTGTTCACATTTTGAAAAACAAGAAAACATTTTTGAAATATGTGTTGCCACTTTAAACGGAGATTACTTTTCACTCGGGTATCGAAACGACTATTATAATATATCAAATCGTAGCATGTATGAAATTACACAATACGATTTGGTCTCGCTTTAGAAAATCATTATTGTACCCAAATTCCATCATTTACATCACTAATCGAATGTTTAAAGTTTTTGACGCACAATTTTCATTTTACTTATTTCCTGTTTTGTTCAATAGAGCTATAAAAAAGATATTTATGCCGACGTAGGGTTTTTATTTATATTTTCAATCAGTCTCTATTGTTCAAGAAAAATTAAGAGAAGAGAAAAAGAAAGGGGATGTGTTCACATTCTCCAAAACAACAAAACATTCAATAAATATGTGTTGCAACTTTCAAAGAAGAAAAATTTTGACTCGGATATCGAAACGACAATTATAATATATCAAATTGAAGCTCCTATCAAATTAAACAATATGATTTGGTCTCGCAATGGAAAATCATTTCTGTACCCAAATTACATTATTACATAACTTACCGACGGTTTAAAGTTTTTGACGCACCATTTTCATTTTACTTATTTCCTGTTTTATTCAATAGAGCTATAAAGGAGATATTGATGCCAACCTAGGGTTTTTTATTTATATTTTCAATCAGTCTGTATTCTACAAAAAAAATAAGAGAAGAGAAAAAGAATGGGGATGTTGTTCACATTTTCAAAATCAACAAAACATTTGATAAATATGTGTTGCAACTTTCAACGGAGATAACTCTTCACTCGGGTATCAAAACGACTATTATAATATATCAAATCTTAGTTCATATCAAATTACACAATATGATTTGGTCTTGCTTTGGAAAATCATTTCTGTAACCAAATTCCATAGTTTACATCACTAACCGAGGGTATAAAGTTTTTGACGCACCATTTTCATTTTACTTACTTCCAGTTATATTCAATAGAGCTATAAAGGAGATATTGATGCCGACGTAGGGTTTTTATTAATATTTTCAATCAGTCTCTATTCTTCAAGAAAAATTAAGAGAAGAGAAAAAGAAAGGGGATGTGTTCACATTTTCAAAAACAACAAAACATTCGACAAATATGTCTTGCAACTTTCAACCAAGGTAAATTTTGACTCGGCTATCGAAATGACAATTATAATATATCAAATCGATGCTCCTATTAAATTTAACAATATGATTTGGTGTTGCAAAGGAAAATCATTTCTTTACCCCAATTCCATTACTACATAACTTATCGAGGGTTTAAAGTTTTTAACGCACCATTTTCATTTTATTTACTTCCGGTTTTCTTCAATAGGGCTATAAACGAGATATTGGTGCCGATCTAGGGTTGTTTATTTATATTTTCAATCATTCTATCTTCTTCAAAAAAATAAGAGAAGAGAAAAAGAACTGGGATGTTGTTCACATTTTGAAAAACAAGAAAACATTTTTTAAATATGTGTTGCTACTTTAAATGGAGTTTACTTTTCACTCGGGTATCGAAACGACTATTATAATATATCAAATCGTAGCATGTATCAAATTATACAATATGATTTGGTCTCGCTTTAGAAAATCATTATTGTACCCAAATTCCATCATTTACATCACTAATCGAATGTTTAAAGTTTTTGACGCACAATTTTCATTTTACTTATTTCCTGTTTTGTCCAATAGAGCTATAAAAAAGATATTTATGCCGACGTAGGGTTTTTATTTATATTTTCAATCAGTCTCTATTCTTCAAGAAAAATTAAGAGAAGAGAAAAAGAAAGGGGATGTGTTCACATTCTCCAAAACAACAAAACATTCAATAAATATGTGTTGCAACTTTCAAAAAAAGAAAAATTTTGACTCGGATATCGAAACGACAATTATAATATATCAAATTGAAGCTCCTATCAAATTAAACAATATGATTTGGTCTCGCAATGGAAAATCATTTCTGTACCCAAATTACATTATTACATAACTTACCGACGGTTTAAAGTTTTTGACGCACCATTTTCATTTTACTTATTTCCTGTTTTATTCAATAGAGCTATAAAGGAGATATTGATGCCAACCTAGGGTTTTTTATTTATATTTTCAATCAGTCTGTATTCTACAAAAAAAATAAGAGAAGAGAAAAAGAATGGGGATGTTGTTCACATTTTCAAAATCAACAAAACATTTGATAAATATGTGTTGCAACTTTCAACGGAGATAACTCTTCACTCGGGTATCAAAACGACTATTATAATATATCAAATCTTAGTTCATATCAAATTACACAATATGATTTGGTCTTGCTTTGGAAAATCATTTCTGTAACCAAATTCCATAGTTTACATCACTAACCGAGGGTATAAAGTTTTTGACGCACCATTTTCATTTTACTTATTTCCAGTTATATTCAATAGAGCTATAAAGGAGATATTGTTGCCGACATAGGGTTTTTATTATTATTTTCAATCAGTCTCTATTCTTCAAGAAAAATTAAGATAAGAGAAAAAGAAAGGGGATGTGTTCACATTTTCAAAAACAACAAAACATTCGACAAATATGTGTTGCAACTTTCAACCAAGGTAACTTTTGACTCGGCTATCGAAATGACAATTATAATATATCAAATCGATGCTCCTATTAAATTTAACAATATGATTTGGTGTTGCAAAGGAAAATCATTTCTTTACCCCAATTCCATTATTACATAACTTATCGAGGGTTTAAAGTTTTTAACGCACCAATTTCATTTTATTTACTTCCGGTTTTCTTCAATAGGGCTATAAACGAGATATTGGTGCCGATCTAGAGTTGTTTATTTATATTTTAAATCATTCTATATTCTTCAAAAAAAATAAGAGAAGAGAAATAGAACTGGGATGTTGTTCACATTTTCAAAAACAACAAAAGATTTGATAAATATGTGTTGCAACTTTCCACTGAGATAACTTTTCACTCGGGTATAGAAACGACTATTATAATATATCAAATCGTAGATCGTATCAAATTACACAATAAGATTTGCTCTTGTTATGGAAAATTATTTTTTTATCCATATTCCATCGTTTACATCACCTACTGAGGGTTTAAAGTTTTTGACGCACTATTTTCATTTACTTACTTCCTTCTTTATTCAATAGAGCTATAAAGGAGATATTGATGCCAACCTAGGGTTGTTTATTTATATTTTTAATCAGTCTGTATTCTTCAAAAAAAATTACGAGAACAGAAAAAGAAATGGGATGTTGTTCACATTTTCAAAAACAACAAAACATTCGACAAATATGTGTTACAACTTTCAACCAAGGTAACTTTTGACTCGGCTATCGAAATGACAATTATAATATATCAAATTAAACAATAAGATTTGGTGTTGCAAAGGAAAATCATTTCTTTACCCCAATTCCATTATTACATAACTTATCGAGGGTTTAAAGTTTTTAACGCACCATTTTCATTTTATTTACTTCCGGTTTTCTTCAATAGGGCTATAAATGAGATATTGGTGCCGATCTAGAGTTGTTTATTTATGTTTTCAATCATTCTATATTCTTCAAAAAAATAAGAGAAGAGAAAAGAATTGGGATGTTGTTCACATTTTGAAAAACAAGAAAACATTTTTGAAATATGTGTTGCCACTTTAAACGGAGATTACTTTTCACTCGGGTATCGAAACGACTATTATAATATATCAAATCGTAGCATGTATCAAATTACACAATATGATTTGGTCTCGCTTTGGAAAATCATTTTTGTACCCAAATTCCATCGTTTATATCACTATTCGAATGTTTAAAGTTTTTGACGCACAATTTTTATTTTACTTACTTCCTGTTTTGTTCAATAGAGCTATAAAGGAGATATTTATGCCGACGTAGGGTTTTTATTTATATTTTCAATCAGTCTCTATTCTTCAAGAAAAATTAAGAGAAGAGAAAAAGAAAGGGGATGTGTTCACATTCTCCAAAACAACAAAACATTCGATAAATATGTGTTGCAACTTTCAAAGAAGAAAACTTTTGACTCGGATATCGAAACGAAAATTATAATATATCAAATCGAAGCTCCTACCAAATTAAACAATATGATTGGGTCTCGCAATGGAAAATCATTTCTGTACCCAAATTACATTATTACATAACTTACCGACGGTTTAAAGTTTTTAACGCACCATTTTCATTTTATTTACTTCCGGTTTTCTTCAATAGGGCTATAAACGAGATATTGGTGCCGATCTAGAGTTGTTTATTTATATTTTCAATCATTCTATATTCTTCAAAAAAAAATAAGAGAAGAGAAATAGAACTGGGATGTTGTTCACATTTTCAAAAACAACAAAAGATTTGATAAATATGTGTTGCAACTTTCCACTGAGATAACTTATCACTCGGGTATCGAAACGACAATTATAATATATCAAATCGAAGCTCCTATCAAATTACTTAGTATGATTTGTTCTCGCAATGGAAAATAATTTTGTACCCAAATTCCATCGATTATATAACTAACCGAGGGTTTAAAGTTTTTGACGCACCATTTTCATTTTACTTACTTCCTGTTTTATTCAATAGAGCTATAAAGTATATATTGATGCCGACCTAGGGTTGTTTGTTTATATTTTCAATTAGTCTATATTCTACAAAAAAAATAAGAGAAGAGAAAAAGAAAGGGGATGTTGTTCACATTTTCAAAAACAACAAAACATTTGATAAATATGTGTTGCAACTTTCAACGGAGATAACTCTTCACTCGGGTATCAAAACGACTATTATAATATGTCAAATCATAGATCGTATCAAATTACACAATATGATTTGGTCTTGCTTTGGAAAATCATTTCTGTAACCAAATTCCATCGTTTACATCACTGAACGAGCGTTTAAAGTTTTTGACGCACCATTTTAATTTATTTACTTCCTGTTTTGTTCAATAGAGCTATAAAGGAGATATTTATGCCGACGTAAGGTTTTTATTTATATTTTCAATCAGTCTCTGTTCTTCAAGAAAAATTAAGAGAAGAGAAAAAGAAAAGGGATGTGTTCACATTTTCAAAAACAACAAAACATTCGAAAAATATGTGTTGCAACTTTCAACGATGATAACTTTTCACTCGGATATCGAAATGACAATTATAATATATCAAATCGAAGCTCCTATCCAATTAAACATTATGATTTGGTCTCACAATGGAATATCATTTCTGTACCCAAAATACATTATTACATAACTTACCGACGGTTTAAAGTTTTTGACGCACCATTTTCATTTTACTTACTTCCTGTTTTATTCAAAAGAGCTATAAAGGAGATATTGATGCAAACCTAGGGGTTTTTATTTATATTTTCAATCAGTTTGTATTCTTCAAAAAAAATAAGAGAAGAGAAAAAGAACTAGGATGTTGTTCACATTTTCAAAAACAAAAAAACTTTTAATAAATATGTGTTACAAATTTCAACGGAGATAACTTTTCACTCGGGTATCGAAACAACTATTATCATATATCAAATCGTAGATCGTATCAAATTACACAATATGATTTGGTCTAGCTATGGAAAAACATTTTTTTATCCATATTCCACCGTTTGCATCACCTACCGAGGGTTTAACTTTTTTGACGCACCATTTTCATTTTACTTACTTCCAGTTATATTCAATAGAGCTATAAAGGAGATATTGCAGCCGACGTAGGGTTTTTATTTATATTTTCAATAAGTCTCTATTCTTCATGAAAAATTAAGAGAAGATAAAAAGAAAGGGGATGTGTTCACATTTTCAAAAATAACAAAATATTCGACAAATATGTGTTGCAACTTTCAACCAAGGTAATTTTTGACTCGGCTATCGAAACGACAATTATAATATATCAAATCAAAGCTCCTATCAAATTACATAATATGATTTGGTCTCGCAATGGAAAATCATTTCTGTACCCAAATTACAATATTACATAACTTACCGACGGTTTAAAGTTTTTGACACACCATTTTCATTTTACTTACTTCTTGTTTTATTCAATAGAGCTATAAAGGAGATATTGATGCCAACCTAGGGTTTTTTATTTATATTTTGAATCAGTCTGTATTCTACAACAAAAATATAAGAGAAGAGAAAAAGAACTGGGATGTTGTTCACATTTTCAAAAACAACAAAAGATTTGGTAAATATGTGTTGCAACTTTCCACTGCGATAACTTTTCACTCGGGTATCGAAACGACTATTATAATATATCAAATCGTAGATCGTATCAAATTACAAAATAAGATTTAGTCTAGCTATGGAAAATTATTTTTTTATCCATATTCCATCGTTTACATCACCTACCGAGGGTTTAAAGTTTTTGACGCACTATTTTCAATTACTTACTTAATGCTTTATTCAATAGAGCTATAAAGGAGATATTGATGCCAACCTACGGTTGTTTATTTATATTTTTAATCAGTCTGTATTCTTCAAAATGTATTGCAAAGGAAAATCATTTCTTTACCCCAATTCCATTATTACATAACTTATCGAGGGTTTAAAGTTTTTAACGCACCATTTTCATTTTATTTACTTCCGGTTTTCTTCAATAGGGCTATAAACGAGATATTGGTGCCGATCTAGAGTTGTTTATTTATATTTTCAATCATTCTATATTCTTCAAAAAAATAAGAGAAGAGAAAAAGAACTGGGATGTTGTTCACATTTTGAAAAACAAGAAAACATTTTTTAAATATGTGTTGCTACTTTAAATGGAGTTTACTTTTCACTCGGGTATCGAAACGACTATTATAATATATCAAATCGTAGCATGTATCAAATTATACAATATGATTTGGTCTCGCTTTAGAAAATCATTATTGTACCCAAATTCCATCATTTACCTCACTAATCGAATGTTTAAAGTTTTTGACGCACAATTTTCATTTTACTTATTTCCTGTTTTGTTCAATAGAGCTATAAAAAAGATATTTATGCCGACGTAGGGTTTTTATTTATATTTTCAATCAGTCTCTATTCTTCAAGAAAAATTAAGAGAAGAGAAAAAGAAAGGGGATGTGTTCACATTCTCCAAAACAACAAAACATTCGATAAATATGTGTTGCAACTTTCAAAGAAGAAAAATTTTGACTCGGATATCGAAACGACAATTATAATATATCAAATCGAAGTTCCTATCAAATTAAACAATATGATTTGGTCTCCCAATGGAAAATCATTTCTGTACCCAAATTACATTATTACATAACTTACCGAGGTTTTAAAGTTTTTGACGCACCATTTTCATTTTACTAACTTCTGGTTTTATTCAATACAGCCACAAAGGAGATACTGGTGCCGACCTAGGGTTCTTTTTTTATGTGTTCAATCAGTCTATATTTTTCAAAAAAAATAAGAAAATAGAAAAAGAAAGTGAATGTTGTTCACATTTTCAAAAAACAACAAAACATTTGATAAATATGTGTTGGAACATTCAACGGAGATAACTTTTCACTCGGGTATCGAAACGACTATTATAATATATCAAATCGTAGATCGTATGAAAATACACAATATGATTTGGTATAGATGTGGAAAATCATTTTTTTATCCATATTCCATCGTTTACATCACCTACAAAGGGTTTAACGTTTTTGACGCATCATTTTCTTTTTACTTACTTCCGGTTTTATTAAATAGAGCTATAAAGGAGATATTGATGCCGACCTAGGGTTTTTTATTTATATTTTCAATCAGTCTCTATTCTTCAAGAAAAATTAAGAGAAGAGAAAAAGAAAGGGAATGTGTTCACATTTTCAAAAACACCAAAACATTAGAAAAATATGTGTCGCAACATTCAACGAAGGTAACTTTTGACTCGGATATCAAATCGGTAATTATAATATATCAAATCGAAGCTCCTATCAAATTAAACAATATGATTTGGTCTTGCAATGGAAAATCATTTCTGTACCCAAATTACATTATTACATAACTTACCGACGGTTTAAAGTTTTTGACGCACCATTTTCATTTTACTTACTTCCTGTTTTATTCAATAGAGCTATAAAGGAGATTTTGATGTCGACCTAGGGTTTTTTATTTATATTTTTAATCAGCCTGTATTCTTTAAAAAAAATAAGAGAAGAGAAAAACAACTGTGATGTTGTTCACATTTTCAAAAACAAAAAAACATTTGATAAATATGTGTTGCAACTTTCAACGGAGATAACTTTTCACTCGGGTATCGAAACGACTATTATAATATATCAAATCGTAGATCGTATGAAAATACACAATATGATTTGGTATAGATGTGGAAAATCATTTTTTTATCCATATTCCATCGTTTACATCACCTACCGAGGGTTTAACGTTTTTGACGCATCATTTTCTTTTTACTTACTTCCGGTTTTATTAAATAGAGCTATAAAGGAGATATTGATGCCGACCTAAGGTTTTTTATTTATATTTTCAATCAGTCTCTATTCTTCAAGAAAAATTAAGAGAAGAGAAAAAGAAAAGGGATGTGTTCATATTTTCAAAAACAACAAAACATTCGACAAATATGTGTTGCAACTTTCAAACAAGGTAACTTTTGACTCGGCTATCGAAACGACAATTATAATATATCAAATCGAACCTCCTATCAAATTAAACAATATGATTTGGTCTCGCAAAGGAAAATCATTTCCGTACCCAAATTACATTATTACATAACTTACCGACTGTTTAAAGTTTTTGATGCACCATTTTCATTTTACTTACTTCCTGTTTTATTCAATAGAGCTATAAAGGAGATTTTGATGTCGACCTAGGGTTTTTTATTTATATTTTTAATCAGCCTATATTCTTCAAAAAAAATAAGAGAAGAGAAAAACAACTGTGATGTTGTTCATATTTTCAAAAACAAAAAAACATTTGATAAATATGTGTTGCAACTTTCAACGGAGATAACTTTTCACTCGGGTATCGAAACGACTATTATAATATATCAAATCGTAGATCATATGAAAATACACAATATGATTTGGTATAGATGTGGAAAATCATTTTTTTATCCATATTCCATCGTTTACATCACCTACCGAGGGTTTAAAGTTTTTGACGCACTATTTTAATCTACTTACTTCCTGCTTTATTCAATAGAGCTATAAAGGAGATATTGATGCCGACCTAGGGTTTTTTATTTATATTTTCAATCAGTCTCTATTCTTCAAGCAAAATTAAGAGAAGAGAAAAAGAAAGGGAATGTGTTCACATTTTCAAAAACAACAAAACATTCGAAAAATATGTGTCGCAACATTCAACGAAGGTAACTTTTGACTCGGATATCAAATCGATAATTATAATATATCAAATCGAAGCTCCTATCAAATTAAACAATATGATTTGGTCTCGCAATGGAAAATCATTTCTGTACCGAAATTACATTATTACATAACTTACCGACGGTTTAAAGTTTTTGACGCCCCATTTTCATTTTACTTACTTCCTGTTTTATTCAATAGAGCTATAAAGGAGATATTGATGCCAACCTAGGTTTTTTTATTTCTATTTTCAAGCAGTCTGTATTCTACAACAAAAAAATAAGAGAAGAGAAAAAGAACGGGGATGTTGTTCACATTTTCAAAAACAACAAAACATTTGATAAATATGTGTTGCAACTTTCAACGGAGATAACTCTTCACTCGGGTATCAAAACGACTATTATAATATATCAAATCGTAGTTCGTATCAAATTACACAATATGATTTGGTCTTGCTTTGGAAAATCATTTCTGTAACCAAATTCCATAGTTTACATAACTTACCGACGGTTTAAAGTTTTTGACGCACCATTTTCATTTTACTTACTTCCAGTTATATTCAATAGAGCTATAAAGGAGATATTGATGCAGACGTAGGGTTTTTATTAATATTTTCAATCAGTCTCTATTCTTCAAGAAAAATTAAGAGAAGAGAAAAAGAATGGGGATGTGTTCACATTTTCAAAAACAATAAAACATTCGACAAATATGTGTTGCAACTTTCAACCAAGCTAACTTTTGACTCGGCTATCTAAAACGACAATTATAATATATCAAATCGAACCTCCTATCAAATTAAACAATATGATTTGGTCTCGCAAAGGAAAATCATTTCTGTACCCAAATTACATTATTACATAACTTACCGACGGTTTAAAGTTTTTGACGCACCATTTTCATTTTACTTACTTCCTGTTTTACTCAATAGAGCTATAAAGGAGATTTTGATGTCGACCTAGGGTTGTTTATTTATATTTTTAATCAGCTTGTATTCTTCAAAAAAAATAAGAGAAGAGAAAAAGAACTGGGATGTGGTTCACATTTTCAAAAACAACAAAACATTTTATAAATATGTGTTACAACTTTCAACGGAGATAACTTTTCACTCGGGTATCGAAACAACTATTATCATATATCAAATCGTAGATCGTATCAAATTACACAATATGATTTGGTATAAGAATGGAAATACATTGTTTTATCCATATTCCATCGTTTACATCACCTACCGAGGGTTTAACTTTTTTGACGCACCATTTTCATTTTACTTACTTCCAGTTATATTCCATAGAGCTATAAAGGAGATATTCCTGCCGACGTAGGGTTTTTATTTATATTTTCAATCAGTCTCTATTATTCAAGAAAAATTAAGAGAAGAGAAAAAGAAAGGGGATGTGTTCACATTTTCAAAAACTACAAAACATTTGACAAATATGTGTTGCAACTTTCAACCAATGTAACTTTTGACTCGGCTATCGAAACGACAATTATAATATATCAAATCGAACCTCCTATCAAGTTAAACAATATGATTTGGTCTCGCAAAGGAAAATTATTTCTGTACCCAAATTACATTATTACATAACTTACCGACTGTTTAAAGTTTTTGATGCACCATTTTCATTTTACTTACTTCCTGTTTTATTCAATAGAGCTATAAAGGAGATTTTGATGTCGACCTAGGGTTGTTTACTTATATTTTTAATCAGCCTATATTCTTCAAAAAAAAAAGAGAAGAGAAAAACAACTGTGATTTTGTTCACATTTTCAAAAACAACAAAACATTTGATAAATATGTGTTGCAACTTTCAACGGAGATAACTTTTCACTCGGATATCGAAACGACAATTATAATATATCAAATCGAAGCTCCTATGAAATTAAAAAATATGATTTGGTCTCGCAATGGAAAATCATTTTTGTACCCAAATTACATTATTACATAACTTACCGACGGTTTAATATTTTTGACGCACCATTTTCATTTTACTTACTTCCTGTTTTATTCAATAGAGCTATAAAGGAGATATTGATGCCAACGTAGGGTTTTTTATTTATGTTTTGAATCAGTCTGTATTCTACAACAAAAAAATAATAGAAGAGAAAAGGAACGGGATGTTGTTCACATTTTCAAAAACAACAAAACATTTAATAAATATGTGTTGCAACTTTCAACGGAGATAACTCTTCACTCGGGTATGAAAATGACTATTATAATATATCAAATCGTAGTTCGTATCAAATTACACAATATGATTTGGTCTTGCTTTGGAAAATCATTTCTGTAACCAAATTCCATAGTTTACATCACTAACCGAGGGTATAAAGTTTTTGACGCACCATTTTCATTTTACTTACTTCCAGTTATATTCAATAGAGCTATAAAGGAGATATTGATGCAGACGTAGGGTTTTTATTAATATTTTCAATGAGTCTCTATTCTTCAAGAAAAATTAAGAGAAGAGAAAAAGAAAGTGGATGTGTTCACATTTTCAAAAACAACAAAACATTCGACAAATATGTGTTGCAACTTTCAACCAAGGTAACTTTTGACCCGGCTATCGAAACAAAAATTATAATATATCAAATCAAACCTCCTATCAAATTAAACAATATGATTTGGTCTCGCAAAGGAAAATCATTTCTGTACCCAAATTACATTATTACATAACTTACCGACGGTTTAAAGTTTTTGACGCACCATTTTCATTTTACTTACTTCCTGTTTTATTCAATAGAGCTATAAAGGAGATTTTGATGTCGACCTAGGGTTGTTTATTTATATTTTTAATCAGCCTGTATTCTTCAAAAAAAATAAGAGAAGAGAAAAAGAACTGGGATGTTGTTCACATTTTCAAAAACAACAAAACATTTTATAAATATGTGTTACAACTTTCAACGGAGATAACTTTTCACTCGGGTATCCAAACAACTATTATCATATATCAAATCGTAGATCGTATCAAATTACACAATATGATTTGGTATAGGAATGGAAAAACATTTTTTTATCCATATTCCATCGTTTACATCACCTACCGAGGGTTTAACTTTTTTGACGCACCATTTTCATTTTACTTACTTCCAGTTATATTCAATAGAGCTATAAAGGAGATATTCCTGCCGACGTAGGGTTTTTATTTATATTTTCAATCAGTCTCTATTATTCAAGAAAAATTAAGAGAAGAAAAAAAGAAAGGGGATGTGTTCACATTTTCAAAAACTACAAAACATTTGACAAATATGTGTTGCAACTTTCAACGAAGGTAACTTTTGACTCGGCCATCGAAACGACAATTATAATATATCAAATCGAACCTCCTATCAAGTTAAACAATATGATTTGGTCTCGCAAAGGAAAATCATTTCTGTACCCAAATTACATTATTACATAACTTACCGACTGTTTAAAGTTTTTGATGCACCATTTTTATTTTACTTACTTCCTGTTTTATTCAATAGAGGTATAAAGGAGATTTTGATGTCGACCTAGGGTTGTTTACTTATATTTTTAATCAGCCTATATTCTTCAAAAAAAAAAAAGAGAAAAGAAAAACAACTGTGATTTTGTTCACATTTTCAAAAACAACAAAACATTTGATAAATATGTGTTGCAACTTTCAACGGAGATAACTTTTCACTCGGATATCGAAACGACAATTATAATATATCAAATCGAAGCTCCTATGAAATTAAACAATATGATTTGGTCTCGCAATGGAAAATCATTTTTGTACCCAAATTACATTATTACATAACTTACCGACGGTTTAATATTTTTGACGGACCATTTTCATTTTACTTACTTCCTGTTTTATTCAATAGAGCTATAAAGGATATATTGATGCCAACCTAGGTTTTTTTATTTCTATTTTCAAGCAGTCTGTATTCTACAACAAAAAAATAAGAGAAGAGAAAAAGAACGGGGATGTTGTTCACATTTTCAAAAACAACAAAACATTTGATAAATATGTGTTGCAACTTTCAACGGAGATAACTCTTCACTCGGGTATCAAATGACTATTATAATATATCAAATCGTAGTTCGTATCAAATTACACAATATGATTTGGTCTTGCTTTGGAAAATCATTTCTGTAACCAAATTCCATAGTTTACATCACTAACCGAGGGTATAAAGTTTTTGACGCACCATTTTCATTTTACTTACTTCCAGTTATATTCAATAGAGCTATAAAGGAGATATTGATGCAGACGTAGGGTTTTTATTAATATTTTCAATCAGTCTCTATTCTTCAAGAAAAATTAAGAGAAGAGAAAAAGAATGGGGATGTGTTCACATTTTCAAAAACAATAAAACATTCGACAAATATGTGTTGCAACTTTCAACCAAGCTAACTTTTAACTCGGCTATCTAAAACGACAATTATAATATATCAAATCGAACCTCCTATCAAATTAAACAATATGATTTGGTCTCGCAAAGGAAAATCATTTCTGTACCCAAATTACATTATTACATAACTTACCGACGGTTTAAAGTTTTTGACGCACCATTTTCATTTTACTTACTTCCTGTTTTACTCAATAGAGCTATAAAGGAGATTTTGATGTCGACCTAGGGTTGTTTATTTATATTTTTAATCAGCTTGTATTCTTCAAAAAAAATAAGAGAAGAGAAAAAGAACTGGGATGTTGTTCACATTTTCAAAAACAACAAAACATTTTATAAATAAGTGTTACAACTTTCAACGGAGATAACTTTTCACTCGGGTATCGAAACAACTATTATCATATATCAAATCGTAGATCGTATCAAATTACACAATATGATTTGGTATAGGAATGGAAAAACATTGTTTTATCCATATTCCCGTTTACATCACCTACCGAGGGTTTAACTTTTTTGACGCACCATTTTCATTTTACTTACTTCCAGTTATATTCCATAGAGCTATAAAGGAGATATTCCTGCCGACGTAGGGTTTTTATTTATATTTTCAATCAGTCTCTATTATTCAAGAAAAATTAAGAGAAGAGAAAAAGAAAGGGGATGCGTTCACATTTTCAAAAACTACAAAACATTCGACAAATATGTGTTGCAACTTTCAACCAATGTAACTTTTGACTCGGCTATCGAAACGACAATTATAATATATCAAATCGAACCTCCTATCAAGTTAAACAATATGATTTGGTCTCGCAAAGGAAAATTATTTCTGTACCCAAATTACATTATTACATAACTTACCGACTGTTTAAAGTTTTTGATGCACCATTTTCATTTTACTTACTTCCTGTTTTATTCAATAGAGCTATAAAGGAGATTTTGATGTCGACCTACGGTTGTTTACTTATATTTTTAATCAGCCTATATTCTTCAAAAAAAAAGAGAAGAGAAAAACAACTGTGATTTTGTTCACATTTTCAAAAACAACAAAACATTTGATAAATATGTGTTGCAACTTTCAACGGAGATAACTTTTCACTCGGATATCGAAACGACAATTATAATATATCAAATCGAAGCTCCTATGAAATTAAAAAATATGATTTGGTCTCGCAATGGAAAATCATTTTTGTACCCAAATTACATTATTACATAACTTACCGACGGTTTTATATTTTTGACGCACCATTTTCATTTTACTTACTTCCTGTTTTATTCAATAGAGCTATAAAGGAGATATTGATGCCAACCTAGGGTTTTTTATTTATATTTTGAATCAGTCTGTATTCTACAACAAAAAAATAAGAGAAGAGAAAAGGAACGGGGATGTTGTTCACATTTTCAAAAACAACAAAACATTTAATAAATATGTGTTGCAACTTTCAACGGAGATAACTCTTCACTCGGGTATTAAAATGACTATTATAATATATCAAATCGTAGTTCGTATCAAATTACAAAATATGATTTGGTCTTGCTTTGGAAAATCATTTCTGTAACCAAATTCCATAGTTTACATCACTAACCGAGGGTATAAAGTTTTTGACGCACCATTTTCATTTTACTTACTTCCAGTTATATTCAATAGAGCTATAAAGGAGATATTGATGCAAACGTAGGGTTTTCATTAATATTTTCAATCAGTCTCTATTCTTCAAGAAAAATTAAGAGAAGAGAAAAAGAAAGGGGATGTGTTAACATTTTCAAAAAAAAAAAAACATAACATCGGACAAATATGTGTTGCAACTTTCAACCAAGGTAACTTTTGACTCGGCTATCGAAACAAAAATTATAATATATCAAATTGAACCTCCTATAAAATTAAACAATATGATTTAGTCTCGCAAAGGAAAATCATTTCTGTACCCAAATTACATTATTACATAACTTACCGACGGTTTAAAGTTTTAGACGCACCATTTTCATTTTACTTACTTCCTGTTTTATTCAATAGAGCTATAAAGGAGATTTTGATGTCGACCTAGGGTTGTTTATTTATATTTTTAATCAGCCTGTGTTCTTCAAAAAAAATAAGAGAAGAGAAAAAGAACTGGGATGTTGTTCACATTTTCAAAAACAACAAAACATTTTATAAATATGTGTTACAACTTTCAACGGAGATAACTTTTCACTCGGGTATCGAAACAACTATTATCATATATCAAATCGTAGATCGTATCAAATTACACAATATGATTTGGTCTAGCTATGGAAAAACATTTTTTTATCCATATTCTATCGTTTACATCACCTACCGAGGGTTTAACTTTTTTGACGCACCATTTTCATTTTACTTAGTTCCAGTTATATTCAATAGAGCTATTAAGGAGATATTGCGGCCGACGTAGGGTTTTTATTTATATTTTCAATCAGTCTCTATTCTTCATCAAAAATTAAGAGAAGAGAAACGAAAGGGGATGTGTTCACATTTTCAAAAACAACAAAACATTTTATAAATATGTGGTGCAACTTTCAACCAAGGTAACTTTTGACTCGGCTATCGAAACGTCAATTATAATATATCAAATCGAACCTCCTATCAAATTAAACAATATGATTTGGTCTCGCAAATGAAAATCATTTCTGTACGCAAATTACATTATTACATAACTTACCGACGGTTTAAAGTTTTTGACGCACCATTTTCATTTTACTTACTTCCTGTTTTATTCTATAGAGCTATAAAGGAGATTTTGATGTCGACCTAGGGTTGTTTACTTATATTTTTAATCAGCCTATATTCTTCAAAAAAAAAGAGAAGAGAAAAACAACTGTGATTTTGTTCACATTTTCAAAAACAACAAAACATTTTATAAATATGTGTTCCAACTTTCAACGGAGATAACTTTTCACTCGGATATCGAAACGACAATTATAATATATCCAATCGAAGCTCCTATGAAATTAAACAATATGATTTGGTCTCGCAATGGAAAATCATTTCTGTACCCAAATTACATTATTACATAACTTACCGACGGTTTAATGTTTTTGACGCACCATTTTCATTTTACTTACTTCCTGTTTTATTCAATAGAGCTATAAAGGAGATATTGATGCCAACCTAGGGTTTTTTATTTATATTTTCAATCAGTCTGTATTCTACAACAAAAAAATAAGAGAAGAGAAAAAGAACGGGGATGTTGTTCACATTTTCAAAAACAACAAAACATTTGATAAATATGTGTTGCAACTTTCAACGGAGATAACTCTTCACTAGGGTATCAAAACGACTATTATAATATATCAAATCGTAGTTCGTATCAAATTACACAATATGATTTGGTCTTGCTTTGGAAAATCATTTCTGTAACCAAATTCCATAGTTTACATCACTAATCGAGGGTATAAAGTTTTTGACACACCATTTTCATTTTACTTACTTCCAGTTATATTCAATAGAGCTATAAAGGAGATATTGATGCCGACATAGGGTTTTTATTAATATTTTCAATCAGTCTCTATTCTTCAAGAAAAATTAAGAGAAGAGAAAAAGAAAGGGGATGTGTTAACATTTTCAAAAAAAAAAACATAACATCGGACAAATATGTGTTGCAACTTTCAACCAAGGTAACTTTTGACTCGGCTATCGAAACAAAAATTATAATATATCAAATTGAACCTCCTATAAAATTAAACAATATGATTTAGTCTCGCAAAGGAAAATCATTTCTGTACCCAAATTACATTATTACATAACTTACCGACGGTTTAAAGTTTTAGACGCACCATTTTCATTTTACTTACTTCCTGTTTTATTCAATAGAGCTATAAAGGAGATTTTGATGTCGACCTAGGGTTGTTTATTTATATTTTTAATTAGCCTGTGTTCTTCAAAAAAAATAAGAGAAGAGAAAAAGAACTGGGATGTTGTTCACATTTTCAAAAACAACAAAACATTTTATAAATATTTGTTACAACTTTCAACGGAGATAACTTTTCACTCGGGTATCGAAACAACTATTATCATATATCAAATCGTAGATCGTATCAAATTACACAATATGATTTGGTCTAGCTATGGAAAAACATTTTTTTATCCATATTCTATCGTTTACATCACCTACCGAGGGTTTAACTTTTTTGACGCACCATTTTCATTTTACTTACTTCCAGTTATATTCAATAGAGCTATAAAGGAGATATTGCGGCCGACGTAGGGTTTTTATTTATATTTTCAATCAGTCTCTATTCTTCATCAAAAATTAAGAGAAGAGAAACGAAAGGGGATGTGTTCACATTTTCAAAAACAACAAAACATTTTATAAATATGTGGTGCAACTTTCAACCAAGGTAACTTTTGACTCGGCTATCGAAACGACAATTATAATATATCAAATCGAACCTCCTATCAAATTAAACAATATGATTTGGTCTCGCAAATGAAAATCATTTCTGTACGCAAATTACATTATTACATAACTTACGACGGTTTAAAGTTTTTGACGCACCATTTTCATTTTACTTACTTCCTGTTTATTCAATAGAGCTATAAAGGAGATTTTGATGTCGACCTAGGGTTGTTTACTTATATTTTTAATCAGCCTATATTCTTCAAAAAAAAAGAGAAGAGAAAAACAACTGTGATTTTGTTCACATTTTCAAAAACAACAAAACATTTGATAAATATGTGTTCCAACTTTCAACGGAGATAACTTTTCACTCGGGTATCGAAACAACTATTATCATATATCAAATCGTAGATCGTATCAAATTACACAATATGATTTTGTATAGGAATGGAAAAACATTTTTTATCCATATTCCATCGTTTACATCACCTACCGAGGGTTTAACTTTTTTGACGCACCATTTTCATTTTACTTACTTCCAGTTATATTCAATAGAGCTATAAAGGAGATATTCCTGCTGACGTAGGGTTTTTATTTATATTTTCAATCAGTCTCTATTATTCAAGAAAAATTAAGAGAAGAGAAAAAGAAAGGGGATGTGTTCACATTTTCAAAAACTACAAAACATTCGACAAATATGTGTTGCAACTTTCAACCAAGGTAATTTTTGACTCGGCTATCGAAACGACAATTATAATATATCAAATCGAACCTCCTATCAAGTTAAACAATATGATTTGGTCTCGCAAAGGAAAATCATTTCTGTACCCAAATTACATTATTACATAACTTACCGACTGTTTATAGTTTTTGATGCACCATTTTCATTTTACTTACTTCCTGTTTTATTCAATAGAGGTATAAATGAGATTTTGATGTCGACCTAGGGTTGTTTACTTATATTTTTAATCAGCCTATATTCTTCAAAAAAAAAAGAGAAGAGAAAAACAACTGTGATTTTGTTCACATTTTCAAAAACAACAAAACATTTGATAAATATGTGTTGCAACTTTCAACGGAGATAACTTTTCACTCGGATATCGAAACGACAATTATAATATATCAAATCGAAGCTCCTATGAAATTAAACAATATGATTTGGTCTCGCAATGGAAAATCATTTCTGTACCCAAATTACATTATTACATAACTTACCGACGGTTTAATGTTTTTGACGCACCATTTTCATTTTACTTACTTCCTGTTTTATTCAATAGAGCTATAAAGGAGATATTGATGCCAACCTAGGGTTTTTTATTTATATTTTCAATCAGTCTGTATTCTACAACAAAAAAATAAGAGAAGAGAAAAAGAACGGGGATGTTGTTCACATTTTCAAAAACAACAAAACATTTGATAAATATGTGTTGCAACTTTCAACGGAGATAACTCTTCACTCGGGTATCAAAACGACTATTATAATATATCAAATCGTAGTTCGTATCAAATTACACAATATGATTTGGTCTTGCTTTGGAAAATCATTTCTGTAACCAAATTCCATAGTTTACATCACTAATCGAGGGTATAAAGTTTTTGACACACCATTTTCATTTTACTTACTTCCAGTTATATTCAATAGAGCTATAAAGGAGATATTGATGCCGACATAGGGTTTTTATTAATATTTTCAATCAGTCTCTATTCTTCAAGAAAAATTAAGAGAAGAGAAAAAGAAAGGGGATGTGTTCACATTTTCAAAAAAAAAAAAAACATAACATCGGACAAATATGTGTTGCAACTTTCAACCAAGGTAACTTTTGACTCGCCTATCGAAACAAAAATTATAATATATCAAATTGAACCTCCTATAAAATTAAACAATATGATTTGGTCTCGCAAAGAAAAATCATTTCTGTACCCAAATTACATTATTACATAACTTACCGACGGTTTAAAGTTTTTGACGCACCATTTTCATTTTACTTACTTCCTGTTTTATTCAATAGAGCTATAAAGGAGATTTTGATGTCGACCTAGGGTTGTTTATTTATATTTTCAATCAGTCTATATTCTTCAAAAAAAAAAAAATAAGAGGAGAGAAAAAGAAAGGGGATGTTGTTCGCATTTTCAAAAACAACAAAACATTTGATAAATATGTGTTGCAACTTTCAACGGAGATAACTCTTCACTCGGGTATCAAAACGACTATTATAATATGTCAAATTGTAGATCGTATCAAATTACACAATATGATTTGGTCTCCCATTGGAAAATAATTTCTATATTAAAATTCCATTGTTTACATCACTGAACGAGCGTTTAAAGTTTTTGACGCACCATTTTCATTTTACTTACTTCCAGTTATATTCAATAGAGCTATAAAGGAGATATTCCTGCCGACGTAGGGTTTTTATTTATATTTTCCATCAGTCTCTATTCTTCCTGAAACGACAATTATAATATATCAAATCGAAGCTCCTATCAAATTAAACAATATGATTTGGTCTCGCAAAGGAAAACCATTTCTGTACCCAAATTACATTATTACATAACTTACCGAGTGTTTAATGTTTTTGACGCAACAATTTCATTTTATTTACTTCCGGTTTTATACAATAGACCTATAAATGAGATATTGGTGCCGATCTAGGGTTGTTTATTTATATTTTCAATCATTCTATATTCTTCAAAAAAAAATAAGAGAAGAGAAAAAGAACTGGTATGTTGCTCACATTTTCAAAAACAACAAAACATTTGATAAAATTGTGTTGGAAATTTAAACGGAGATAACTTTTCACTCGGGTATCGAAACGACTATTATAACATATAAAATCATAGCACGTATCCAATTACACAATATGATTTGGTCTTGCTTTGGAAAATCATTTTAGTACGCAAATTCCATCGTTTACATCACTAATTTTCATTTTACTTACTTCCTGTTTTATTCAATAGAGCTATAAAGGAGATATTGATGCCAACCTAGGGTTGTTTATTTATATTTTAAATCAGAGTGTGTTCTTTAAATAAAATTAAAAGAGAAAAAGAACTGGGATGTGTTTCACTCGGGTATCAAAACAACTATTATCATATATCAAATCGTAGCACGTATCAAATTACACAATATGATTTGGTCTCACTTTGGAAAATAATTTTTGTACCCAAATTCCATCGTTTAAATCACTAACCAAGGGTTTAAAGTTTTTGATGCAACATTTTCATTTTACTTACTTCCTGTTTTATTCAATAGAGCTATAAAGGAGATATTGATGCCAACCTAGGGTTGTTTATTTATATTTTCAATCAGTCAATATTCTTCAAAAAAAAAAAAAATAAGAGAAGAGAAAAAGAACTGGGATGTTGTTCACATTTAAAAAAAAAACAAAACATGTGATAAATATGTGTTACAAATTTCCACTGAGATAACTTTTCACTCGGATATCGAAATGACAATTATAATATATCAAATCGTAGCACGTATCAAAGTACACAATATGATTTGGTCTCTCCTTGGAAAATCATTTTTGTACCCAAATTCCATCATTTACATCACTAATGAGGGTTTAAAGTTTTTGACGCACCATTTTCATTTACTTCCTATTTTATTCAATAGAGCTATAAAGGAGATATTGATGCCAACCTAGGGTTGTTTATTTATATTTTAAATTAGTTTGTGTTCTTCAAAAAAAATTAAGAGAAGAAAAAAAGAAAGGGGATGTTGTTCACATTTTCAAAAACAACAAAACATTTTATAAATATGTGGTGCAACTTTCAACCAAGGTAACTTTTGACTCGGCTATCGAAACGACAATTATAATATATCAAATTAAACAATATGATTTGGTCTCGCAAAGGAAAATCATTTCTGTACCCAAATTACATTATTTCATAACTTACCGACGGTATAAAGTTTTTGACGCACCATTTTCATTTTATTTACTTTTGGTTTTATTCAATAGAGCTATAAACGAGATATTGGTGCCGATCTAGGGTTGTTTATTTATATTTTCCATCATTCTATATTCTTCAAAAAAAATAAGAGAAGAGAAAAAGAACGGGGATGTTGTTCACATTTTCAAAAACAACAAAACATTTGATAAATATGTGTTGCTAATTTCAACGGAGATAAATTTTCACTCGGGTATCGAAACGACTATTATAATATATCAAATCATAAATCTTATCAAATTACACAATATGATTTGGTCTCGATATGGAAAATCATTTTTGTACGCAAATTCCATCATTTACATCACTAACCGAGGGTATAAATGTTTTGACGCACCATTTTCATTTTACGTACTTCCTGTTTTATTCAATAGAGCTATAAAGGAGATTTTGATGCCGACCTAGGGTTGTTTATTTATATTTTTAATCAGTCTGTATTCTTCAAAAAAAATAAGAGAAGAGAAAAAGAACTGGGATGTTGTTCACATTTTCAAAAACAACAAAACATTTTATAAATATGTGTTGCAACTTTCAACGGAGATAACTTTTCACTCGGGTATCGAAACGACTATTATAATATATCAAATCGTAGCACGTATCAAATTACACAATATCATTTGGTCTCTCTTTGGAAATTCATTTTTGTACCCAAATTCCATCGTTTACATCACTAACCGAGGGTTTAAAGTTTATGACGCACCATTTTCATTTTTTCTTCCTGTTTTATTCCATCGAGCTGCTGCGTAATTTCGCAATTGTACGAATCGTTCAACTTTAAAACAACGAATTCATATAACAATAACACTAGAAATCAGATTTTCTTGATTCAACTACATCATAGCCTTAGCAAAAATGAATTAGTTCATAACGAAAATAAGAACAAACATATTCTCAATTGAATCCATGAACAAACAATCTGAATAATATGCAGAAAATAAAAGCTAAGGAGAAGAGATGAAAAACTCTTGAAGAAGAAGACTTGATAGCAACAATGGTGATGACCCTTCAAGCTTCTCCAACCTTTCTCTCCAAAGTTTCCTCTTCTCCTCCAAATGTAACTCAATTATGCTCTCTATGCCTTCCCCCTCTTTCTCCATCATAATGTATATATAGATCTAGGGTTTGGGGGGAAATTTTGGAAAAAACAACAAAAAAAATGTGTTTTCGGACGAAACTCGCCGGCGGCGACATTTCTGGCAATTTAAATTTTGTTTTTCTGATTTTGGACGGCGGCCAAATTAATGTGGCTAGTGGCTAGATTATTTGGCCAGCGGCCACTTCAATGTGGCTGGTGGCGAGATGAGTTTACCAAAATTTGTGCTCTCGGGAAGATTTTCGCCAAGATTTTCGCTAGCGGCAAGATGAATATGGCTGGCGGCGAGACACTTTGGCCTGCGGCGAGATTCACTTGGCCAAAATCCGTGCTTCCTGCATGATTTTCAACATTTTCTCCATAAGGTTTTCGCCGGCGGCGAAATTCCAAATTTTGAAATTTTGTTCTTCTTTTATTTTCATTCAATCCCGATCATTGTACTTTGTCCCTAACTTTTCCAAAATCATGATTTTACCTAAAATTGCATTTTAAACACGAAATACCCGTGAAATGACATTTGTGGATTAAATAATCAAATAAACACAATTTTCACACAAATATCAACATTTAAATCATAACAAAAATGCAATAATTTAGCTCTTATCAACAACCCCCAACCAGCTTCTTGCTAGTCTCTAGCAAGAAAAGCGATCTATTTAATAAATTCAAAGGATACATTAAGAGAAACTTCAAAGAAAATTTTATTCTATTTACAAAATTACATTAAGCGTATGGAATAAGCCTTTAAACCCCTAGGTGGCCCTAGTAGGACGAGTTGTAGTCTCGTGAGGGCTTCCAGTGATGATACCCACAAACATCTTACCTATAACTATCCTAACTTAAAACAATAAAATCACACAAAAATTAATTTGCACAAATGTCTCAAAAATTGTAAATAACACACAACACATAGAATAATTAAATGTCACCTAAGCTTTAAGAAATCTCAAATGCCAATTTCACTTTTATTATTGACTCTTAAACATCCATCAAACCACAAACCAATAGCCATAATGCCCGGATAATATTATGCAGAACATCCACAAACAAAAAGGTGAAATCTCAAACTCCATAGGCTCACTCTTCAAAACTCTCTCCACTAATGAAGAAAAATACACCACTTCGGATCAATAGGACTTATTAGGCTTGTAATGTTAGGCTTAGGTATTTGGTTAAGAAAGAACGGGATGTGTCAAAATACAAATAATAGCACTTATTAGATTAAACACAACCAATTAAGTAAAAGAGTAACACCATTTAACCCAAATTGTTTCTTCCGATCATAACCCATTTTTTCAAAGATAAACAATAATTCTTCCTCAATCTTTCACCTCAGTACATCCATTACTAACACTCTTTTATTTACTAGAGTGTGAAGGCCCTTTTTTTCTTTTCTTTTCTTTTTTTTATTATTCCATCCTTACTCCAATTGCTCTTGAAAAGTTTGTGTTCAAAATTAAGTGCTCTTAACAAATAAGGTAGGAATTATATATATATATTTTTGGCTCAGTAAAAGGTAGGTTATAGAAGGCAAAAAGAAAGAAAAATAAGGCTAACAATATATTTAAATAGGCTCAAAGAGGTAACTAGTGATATAAGGATAACAAGGTAGGCTTAAAATGGCACAATCGATCCAAAAATGGCCTACATCATCTCCTAAACAGTGCAATCCCAAATTATTTCGCCTCAAGAGGTTTTCAAATGAGTTCTATAGTTCGTTGAGATCACAAAAATGTCCATGAAAAATTCGCACATAAGACTTCTCTAAGCATTTAGACTAATCAACCAAATCATACCACATACCAAAAGAGTCGCCAACTAGGTAAAATCAACATTTGAAATTATCTTTAAACCGAAGCAAAATTTAATGTCTTCTAAAAGCTACTTGTTATCACAATCACATTATTATCATCAACGTGCAAATTAAAATAAATAAAATAAAAAATAAAAATAAAAGAAATTAAATCAAAATGCAGAAAAATAAATGGAAAATCAAAATTAAACACAAATAAACACACAAACAAAACTAATAAAAATGAAGGGAATAAAAGATTTACGATTTACTGCACCCCCAACCAAAACCTTACATTGTCCTCAATGTAAGAAAGAAAAACTGTAAATGGCTTTTTTTTACCTGCAAGACAAATAAAATAAGCAAATTTAATTAAAAATAAAATTATCATAAAATGAAGTGCAGAATTTAAAATTTCTAAAATAAAATGAGATAAAAGATGAGAAAACAAATCTGATGGGTTGCCTCCCATTAAGCGCTTTAAGTTATAGTCATTAGCTAGACTTTATGTCATCTTTCTGCTTGCTGAATTCTCCGTCAAAATATGGCCTCAACTGTTGTCCATTTACCTTGAAAGTTCCCTTTGTTTCATGACTGATCTCAATTGTTCCATAAGGAAACACCTTGGTTACTAGAAAAGGTCCTGACCAACGAGATTTTAGTTTTCTTGGAAAAAGTCTGAGACGGGATTTATAAAGCAGCACTTTCTGTCCCACCTCAAAGTTTTGCCTCAAAATGTGCTTATCATGCCAAACCTTCATCTTGTCCTTGTATATTCGGTCATTCTCATAAGCATCATTCCTCATTTCATCCATCTCATTTGTTGCAGATTTCACAAGGCAAGCTTCTAGTGGTAGCAATGGAGTTCTCTCCTCAAAAGTTTCCGAGATTAACTTGTCAAGAGTGTTAATTTGAAAACAAGAATGTACCTCACTTGGAAATTTCATTGCTTCAAAAACATCAAAAGTCACTTGTTCATCTTACACCCGTAGAATGAGCTTTCCTTGCTGAACATCAATCAATGTTCTTCCAGTTGCAAGGAACGGTCTCCCCAATATCAACGGTACCTCTCTATCTTCCTCCATGTCAAGCACCACGAAATCTATAGGGAAAATAAATTTGTCAACTTTAATTAAAACATCCTCAATTACCCCTCGAGGATATTTCACTGATCGATCCGCTAATTGTAGAGAGATTGAAGTGGGTTCTACTTCTCCCAGGCCTAGTTTTCTAAAAATAGAAAGTGGTATCAAATTAATGCTTGCTTCTAAATGACATAGGACTTTATCAAAATTTCAACTTCCTATAGTACAAGGTATAGTAAAACTCCCTGGGTCTTTCAATTTCTGTGGCAGTTTTCTTTGAAGAACTGCACTGCACTCCTCATTTAGCATGACAGTTTCATAATCTCCCAGCTTCCTCTTCTTTGATAGAATTTCCTTCATGAATTTTGCATACTTGGGCATTTGTTCCAACATCTCTGCAAAAGGAATGTTAATATGCAATTTCTTAAAAATATCCAAAAATTTATCAAATTGATTATCAATCTTTTTCTTATTCAATCTTTGAGGATATGGGATAGGAGGCTCATATTTCGCATTTGGGGAAGGTTGAACATCTTGGGATGTTGATGGCTTATCTTTAGATTCTTCCATCTTTTTCTCCGATTTCCCCTGCCATTCAAGTTCTTTACCGCTTCTCAATGTGATAGCCTTTACATGCTCTTTGGGATTTATTGTGTCACTAGGCAATGATCCTTGAGACCATTCTGCAATCTGCTTTGAAAGCTGCCCCAGTTGCTTTTGGATGTCCCTATTGATTGCCTCTTGATTTTTGAAATTTGTTCTTGTCTCCTCAATGAACTTTCCCAAAATTCCTTCCAAATCTGGTTGTTTCTTCTCTTTGGGTTGGTAGGAAGATGATGGCTGTTTGAATCCCCCTTGGTTATTTCCCCATGACAAATTTGGATGATTTCTCCAACCTGGATTGTAGGTGTTCGAATATGGGTTATGTTGAGGTTTTTGGAAATTTGAAACATAATTTGCTTGCTTAGCATTTGTTGAAGCAAATGGATTTCCAACTTGGCACTCGATACTAGCATGAGTTCCACCACACCACATTGTGTAGTTCGTTTGGATTCGAATTTGGATGACAAAGAATCCATAAAGAGCAGCAACTTGAGCCGACAAAGCATTCACTGAATCAATTTCATGTACTGCTACTGGTCTTTTTGCAATTACCCGCTCTGAATGCCACTGATTGTTGTTTTTAGCCATAATCTCTAATAACTCATGAGCATCCTCCGGTGTTTTTCCCATTAAAGACCCTCCAGCTGCAGCACCAATCATTGCATGATAGTTTGAAACCAACCCATTATAAAATGTAGAGACTTGCAGCCAAATTGGTATACCATGATGTGGGCATTTTCTCAACATTTCTTTGAATCTTTCCCAAGCTTGATACAATGATTCTTGGTCATATTGTGTAAAAGATGTGATTTCATTTCTCAATTTTGCTGTCTTAGCAGAAGGAAAGAACTTGGACAAGAATTTCTGAACCAATTCATTCCATGTTGTAATTGTTCCCGGTGGTAATGAGTTTAGCCACTCCTTGGCTTTATCCGGAATGAAAAAGGAAAAACCCTCAATCTTATAGCATCTTCAGACACACCATTTATCGTGTAAAGATCACTTACCTCCAGAAAGTAAGCAATATGTGCATTTGGATCATCCTTTGACATTCCTCCAAACTGATTTGATTGAACCATTTGGATAAAGGATGGTTTTATCTCAAAGTTATTTTGTTTGAACAGTTGGCCTCCTTATACCCGAAGTAGTTCCAACAACATCAGGAACAGCATAATCCCTCAAAGCTCTATGATTTCCACCTCCCTCAACAAATGGTGGATCCATAGTTTATTGTCTATTAGAAGGTGAGGTTGAATGCCTTCTCTCTCGATTTAGACGCCTAAGTGTTCTATCAATCTCTGGATCAAATGGAAATTGGTTAAAGCTTCTTGTACGTCTCATACAACAATCCTACAACCAGAAAATTAACTAGCACAAAAACAACACAAAGTTACCTTTTTTTATGATAAATAAAATAAAAGATCAAAATAAACAAAATTAAAAAGGAAACAATGATAAAGCAAATTAACTTCAAATTAAAACTAAGATTAGGTAGTCTCGATATTAATAAAATCAAACCATTCCCCGGCAACGGCGCCAAAAACTTGATGCATAATTTTGCAAGTGTACGAATTGTTCAAGTAATAAAGTGTACAAAAGTACGGATATCGAACCCACAAGGAATGGCGTTACTAAGTACCGAAATTGACTAACCCTAATTTTATTTAAAAACCAAATTTTTTGAATTTGTTTAAAAAGTAAATTAACTTAAAACTAAACGCAAATAACAAATTTAATATTGTTCACAAATGATTAAAAACGCTAAGGCATTTGATTTCGCTAAATCAATTCAATCCGATTTCAAGTCATGTTATATGAAAATCAAAGTTAGAAGTGATGGTTGAAAAACCCAAACTTATCTAATACTCTCTCTCGAGTTATATTAGAATTACTTATCTATGAAAACCAACTATATTTCTATGAATATTTAATCACAAATAAGCACATTATGATTTATGGAATTTCTAGAATAACCACATACATCATGCATTAGGTGTAAAACTCGCATTCAACATACGGTATTTATCACAAGAAGCATTCATTACACATCTCCTCTCGGTCTCAATATAATGCAACAAATCATCTAAATCTTGATCAGAAATTTAAAAGCATTAAGCATGGAAATAAATACTCAACTTTAAAACAACGAATTCATATAACGATAACACAAGAAATCAGATTTTCTTGATTCAACTACATCATAGCCTTAGCAAAAACGAATTAGTTCATAACGAAAATAAGAACAAACATATTCTCAATTGAATCCATGAACAAACAATCTGAATAATATGCAGAAAATAAAAGCTAAGGAGAAGAGATGAAAAACTCTTGAAGATGAAGACTTGGTAGCAACAATAGTGATGATCCTTCAAGCTTCTCCAACCTTTCTCTCCAAATTTTCCTCTTCTCCTCCAAAAATAACTCAATTATGCTCCCTCTGCCATGCCCCTCTTTCTCCATCATAATGTATATATAGATCTAGGGTTTGGGGGGAAATTTTGGAACAAAACAAAAAAAAATGTGTTTTCGGACGAAACTCGCCGGCGGTGACATAATATATCAAATTGTAGCACGTATCAAATTTCACAATATGATTTGGTCTCACTTTGGAAAATCATTTTTGTACCCAAATTCCATCGTTTACATCACTAACCAAGGGTTTAAAGTTTTTGACGCAGTATTTTCATTTTACTTACTTCCTGTTTTATTCAATAGATCTATAAAGGAGATATTGATACCGACATAGGGTTGTTTGTTTTTATTTTCAATCAGTCTATATTCTTCAAAAAAAAATAGAAGAGCAAAAGAACTGTGATGTTGGTCACATTTGCATAAAAAAACAAAACATTTTATAAATATGTGTTGCAACTATCAACGGAGATAAATTTCACTCGGGTATCGAAACGACTATTATAATATATCAAATCGTAGTTCGTTTCAAATTACACAATATGATTTGGCCTCTCTTTGGAAATTCATTTTTGTACACAAATTCCATCGTTGACATCACTAACCGAGGGTTTAAAGTTTTGGACGCATAATTTTAATTTTACTTACTTCCTGTTTTATTCAATAGAGCTATAAGGAGTTATTGATGCCTACCTAGGGTTGTTTTTTTCTATTTTCAATTAGTTTGTATTCTTCAAAAAAAAAATAAGAAAAGAGAAAACGACTTGTGATGTTGTTCACATTTTCAAAAATAACAAAACATTTGATAAATATGTGTTGCAACATTCAACGGAGATAACTTTTCACTCGGGTATCGAAACAACTATTATAATATATCAAATCATAGCACATATCAATTTACACCGTATGATTTGGTCTAGCTGTAGAAAATCATTTTTGTATCCATATTCCATCGTTTACATCACTAAGCTAGTGTTTAAAGTTTTTGAGGCACCATTTTCATTTTACTTACTTCCTGTTTTATTCAATAGAGCTATAAAGGAGATATTGATGCCAACCTGGGGTTGTTTATTTATATTTTCAATTAGTTTGTATTCTTCAAAAAAAAATAAGAGAAGAGAAAAAGACTTGTGATGTTGTTCACATTTTCAAAAATAACAAAACATTTGATAAAAATGTGTTGCAACTTTCAACGGAGATAACTTTTCACTCGGGTATCGAAACGACTATTATAATATATTAAATCATAGCACGTATCCAATTACACAGTACGATTTGGTGTAGCTGTAGAAAATCATTTTTGTATCCATATTCCATCGTTTACATCACCTACCGAGGGTTTAACGTTTTTGACGCACCATTTTCATTTTACTTAGCTTCAGTTTTATTCAATAGTCCTATAAAGGAGATATGGATGCCAACCTAGGGTTGTTTATTTATATTTTCAATCATTTTCTATTTTTCAAAAAAAATAAGAAAAGAGAAAAAGAATTGGGTTGTTGTTCACATTTTCAAAAAACAACAAAACATTTGATAAATATGTGTTACAACTTTCAACAGAGATAACTTTTCACTTAGTTATCGAAACGACTATTATAATATATCAAATCGTAGTTCATATCAAATTACATAATATGATTTGGTATCGATTTGGAAAATCATTTTTGTACCCAAATTCCATCATTTACATCACTAACTGAGGGTATAAATATTTTGACGCACCATTTTCATTTTACTTACTTCTTGTTTTATTCAATAGAGCTATAAAAGAGTTATTGATGCCATCCTGGGGTTCTTTATTTATATTTTCAATTAGTTTGTATTCTTCAAAAAAAAAATAAGAGAAGAGAAAAAGAACTGTGATGTTGTTCACATTTTCAAAAACAACAAAACATTTGATAAATATGTGTTGCAAATTTCAACGGAGATAACTTATCACTCGGGTATCGAAACGATTATTATAATATATCAAATCGTAGCACGTATCAAATTACACAATATGATTTCATCTTGCTTTGGAAAATCATTTTTAACCCAAATTCCATCGTTTAAATCATCTACCGAGGGTTTAACTTTTTTGACGCACCATTTTCATTTTACTTACTTCTGGTTTTATTCAATAAAGCTATAAAGGAGATATTGATGCCAACCTAGGCTTTTTATTTATATTTTCAATCAGTCTCTATTCTTCAAGCAAAATTAAGAGAAGAGAAAAAGAAAGGGGATGTGTTCACATTTTCAAAAGTAACAAACATTCGAAAAATATGTGTTGCAACTTTAACCGAACGTAACTATTGACTCGGATATCGAAACGACAATTATAATATATCAAATCGAAGCTCCTATCAAATTAAACAATATGATTTGGTCTCGCAAAGGAAAATCAATTCTGTACCCAAATTACATTATTACATAACTTATCGAGGGTTTAAAGTTTTTAACGCATCATTTTCATTTTACTTACTTCCTGTTTTATTCAATAGAGCTATAAAGGAGATTTTGATGCCGACCTACGGTTCTTAATTTATATTTTCAATCATTCTATTTTCTTCAAAAAAATTTTGGGAAGAGAAAAAGAACGGGGATGTTGTTCACATTTTAAAAAACAAAAAAACATTTGATAAATATGTGTTGCAACTTTCAACGGAGATAAATTTTTACTCGGTTATCGAAACGACTATTATAATATATCAAATCGTAGTTCGTATCAAATTACATAATATGATTTGGTCTCACTATGAAAAATCATTTTTGTACCAAAATTCCATCGATTACATCACTACCGAGGGTATGAAGTTTTTGACGCACCATTTTCTTTTTACTTATTTCCTATTTTATTCAATAGAATTATAAAGGAGATTTTGAAGCCGACCTAGGGTTTTTTATTTATATTTTTAATCAGTCTGTATTCTTCAAAAAAAATAAGAGAAGATAAAAAGAATTGGAATGTTGTTCACATTTTCAAAAACAAAAAAATATTTTATAAATATTGTTGCAACTTTCAACGGAGATAACTTTTTACTCGGGTATCGTAACAACTATTATAATATATCAAATCGTAGCACGTATCAAATTACACAATTTGATTTGGTCCAACTTTGGAAATTCATTTTTGTACCCAAATTCCATCGTTTACATCACTAACCGAGGGTTTAGAGTTTTTGACGCACCATTTTCATTTTACTTACTTCCTGTTTTATTCAATAGAGCTATAAAGGATATTTTGATGCCGACCTAGGGTTTTTATTTATATTTTCAATCGGTCTGTATTCTTAAAAAAAATAAGAGAAGAGAAAAAGAACTGTGATGTTGTTCACATTTTCAAAAACAACAAAACATTTGATAAATATGTGTTGCAACTTTCAATAGAGATAACTTTTCACTCGGGTATCGAAACGACTATTATAATATATCAAATCGTAGCACGTATCAAATTACACAGTATGATTTCGTCTTGCTTTGGAAAATAATTTTTGTATCCATATTCCATCATTTAAATCACCTACCGTGGGTTTAACGTTTTTGACGCACCATTTTCATTTTACTTACCTTCGGTTTTATTCAATAGTGATATAAAGGAGATATTGATGCCGACGTAGTGTTGTTTATTTATATTTTCAATCATTCTATATTCTTCAAAAAAAAAATAAGAGAAGAGAAAAAGAACTGTGATGTTGTTCACATTTTCAAAAACAACAAAACATTCGAAAAATGTGTGTCGCAACTTTAACCGAATGTAACTATTGACTCGGATATCGAAACGACAATTATAATATATCAAATCGAACCTCCTATCAAATTAAACAATATGATTTGGTCTCTCAAAGGAAAATCATTTATGTACCCAAATTACATTATTACATAACTTACCGAGGGTTTAACGTTTTTGACGCTCCATTTACATTTTACTTACTTCATGTTTTATTCAATAGAGCTATAAAGGAGATTTTGATGCCAACCAAGGGTTTTTTATTTATATTTTCAATGAGTCTGTATTCTTAAAAAAATAAGAGAAGAGAAAAGAACTGGGATGTTGTTCACATTTTCAAAAACTACAAAATATTTTATAAATATGTCTTGTAACTTTAAACGGAGATAACTTTTTACTCGGGTATCGTAACGACTATTATAATATATCAAATCGTAGCACGTATCAAATTACACAATATGATTTGGTCCCGCTATGGAAATTCATTTTTGTATCCAAATTCCTTCGTTTACATCACTAACCGAGGGTTTAAAGTTTTTGATGAACCATTTTCATTTTACTTCCTGTTTTATTCAATAGAGCTATAAAGGAGATTTTGATGCCGACCTAGGGTTGTTTATTTATATTTTCAATCATTCTATATTCTTCAAAAAAAATTAATAGAAGAGAAAAAGAAGGGGGATGTTGTTCACATTTTCAAAAACAACAAAACATTTTATAAATATGTGTTGCAAATGTCCAGGGAGATAACTTTTCACTAGGGTATCGAAATGACTATTATCCATATTCCATCGTTTACATCACCTACTGAGGGTTTAACTTTTTGACGCACCATTTTCATTTTACTTACTTCCGGTTTTATTCAATTGAGCTATAAAGGAGATATTGATGCTAACGTAGGGTTTTTATTTATATTTTCAATCAGTCTCTACTCTTCAAGCAAAATTAAGAGAAGAGAAAAAGAAAGGGGATGTGTTCACATTTTCAAAAACAAAAAAACATTCGACAAATTTGTTTTGCACCTTTCAACGAATGTAACTTTTGACTCGGATATCGAAACGAAAATTATAATATAACAAATCAAAGCTCCTATCAAATTAAACAATAGGATTCGGCTCGCAAAGGAAAATCATTTCTGTACCCAAATTACATTATTACATAACTTACCGAGGGTTTAAAGTTTTTAAAGCACCATTTTCGTTTTATGTACTTCCTGTTTTATTTAATAGAGCTATAAACGTGATATTGGTGCCGATCTAGGGTAGTTTATTTATATTTTCAATCATTCTATATTCTTCAAAAAAAATAAGAGAGAGAAAAAGAACGGGGATGTTGTTCACATTTTAAAAAACAACAAAACATTTGATAAATATATGTTGTAACTTTCAACGGAGATAACTTTTCACTAGGGTATCGAAACGACTATTATAATATATCAAATCGTAGCTCATATCAAATTACACAATATGATTTGGTCTAGCTGTGGAAAATAATTTTTGTATCCTTATTCCATCGTTTACATCACCTACCGAGGGTTTAATGTTTTGACGCACCCTTTTCTTTTTACTAACTTCCTCTTTTATTCAATAGAGCTATAAAAGAGATTTTGATGCCCACCTAAGTTTGTTTATTTATATTTTTAATGTGTCTGTATTCTTCAAAAAAAAATAAAAGAAGAGAAAAAGAACTGGGATGTTGTTCACATTTTCAAAAACAACAAAACATTTTATAAATATGTGTTGCAACTATCAAAAGAAGATAACTTTTGACTCGGGTTTCGAAACGACTATTATAATATATCAAATCGTAGCTCGTATCAAATTACGCAATATGATTTGGTCTAGCTGTCGAAAATCATTCTTGTATCTATATTCCATCGTTTACATCACCTACCGAAGGTTTAACCTTTTTGACGTACCATTTTCATGTTACTTACTTCCGGTTTTATTCAATAGTGCTATAAAAGAGTTATTGGTTCCAACCTAGGGTTGTTTATTAATATTTTAAATCAGTCTTTATAATTCAAAAAAAATGAGAGAAGACAAAAAAAGGGGATGTTGTTCACATTTTCAAAAAGAACAAAACATTTGATAAATACGTGTTGCAACTTTCAACGGAGATAACTTTTAACTCCGGTATCGAAACGACTATTATAATATATCAAATCGTAGCTCATATCAATTTACACAATATGATTTGGTCTAGCTGTGGAAAATAATTTTTGTATCTATATTCCATTGTTTACATCACCTACCGAGGGTTTAACGTTTTTGACGCATCATTTTCATTTTATTTACTTCCGGTTTTATTCAATAGAGCTATAAAGGAGATTTTGACGCCGACCTAGGGTTGTTTATTTATATTTTCAATCAGTCTATTTCTTCAAAAACAAAAATAAAAGAAGAGAAAAAGAACTTGGATGTTGTTCACATTTTAAAAAACAACAAAACATTTTATAAATATGTGTTGCAACTGTCAACGGAGATAACTTTCACTCGGGTATTGAAGCGACTATTATAATATATTAAATCGTAGCACGTAATAAAAACACAATATGATTTGGTCTCACTTTGGAAACTCTTTTTTGTACCAAAATTACATCGTTTACATCACTTACCTAAGGTTTAAAGCTTTTCACGCACCATTTTTATTTTACCTACTTCCGGTTTTATTCAATAGAGCTATAAAGGAGATATTGGTTCTGACCTAGGGTTCTTTATTAATATTTTCAATCAGTCTCTATTATTCAAAAAATTTAAGAGAAGAGAAAAAAAAGGGGATGTTGTTCACATTTTCAAAAAGAACAAAACATTTGATAAATACGTGTTGCACCTTTCAACGGAGATAACTTTTAACTCCGGTATCGAAACGACTATTATAATACATCAAATCGAAGAATGTATCAAATTACACAAAATTATTTGGTCTCACTTGGGAATATTGTTTTTGTACCCAAATTCTATCGTTTACATCACTAACCGAGGGTTTAAAGTTTTTGACGCACCATATTCTTTTTACATACTTCTTGTTTTATTCAATAGAGCTATAAAGGAGATTTTGATGCCAACCTAGGGTGGTTTATTTATATTTTCAATCAGTCTATATTCTTCAAAAAAAATAAAAGAAGAGAAAAAGAACTTGGATGTTATTCACATTTTCAAAAACAACAAAACATTTTATAAATATGTGTTGGAACTGTCAACGGAGATAACTTTTCACTAGGGTAACGAAGCGACTATTATAATATATCAAATCGTAGCACATAAATAATACACAATATGATTTGGTCTCACTTTGGAAAATCTTTTTCGTACCAAAATTACATCGTTTACATCACTAACCGAGGGTTTAAAGTTTTTGACGCACCATTTTCATATTACATACTTCTTATTTAATTCAATAGAGATATAAAGGAGATATTGAAGCCAACCTAGAGTTTTTTATTTATATTTTCAATCAGTCTGTATTCTTCAAAAAAAAATAAAAGAAGAGAAAAAGAAGTGGGATGTTGTTCACATTTTCAAAAACAACAAAACATTTTATAAATATGTGTTGCAACTGTCAAAAGAAGATAACTTTTGACTCGGGTATCGAAGCGACTAATATAATATATCAAATCGCAGCTCGTATCAAATTACGCAATATGATTTGTCTAACTGTGGAAAATCATACTTGTATCTATATTCCATCGTTTACATCACCTACCGAAGGTTTAACCTTTTTGACGCACCCTTTTCATTTTATTTACTTCCTGTTTTATTAAATAGAGCTATAAAGGAGATATTGATGCCAACCTAGGGTTGTTTATTTATATTTTCAATCAGTATGTATTCTTCAAAAAAAATAAGAGAAGAGAAAAAGAACTAGGATGTTGTTCACAATTTCAAAAACAACAAAACATTTAATAAATATGTGTTGCAACTTTCAACAGAGATAAGTTTTCACTCGGGTATCGAAACGACTATTATAATATATCAAATCATAGCACGTATCAAATAACACAATATGATTTGGTCTAGCTGTGAAAAATAATTTTTGTATCCTTATTCCATCGTTTACATCACCTAACGAGGGTTTAACGTTTTTAAAGCATCATTTTCATTTTACTTACTTCCTGTTTTATTCAATAGAGCTATAAAGGAGATTTTGACGTCGACCTAGGGTCGTTTATTTATATTTTCAATCAGTCTATATTCTTCAAAAAAAATAAAAGAAGAGAAAAAGAACTTGGATGTTGTTCACATTTTAAAAAACAACAAAACATTTTATATATATGTGTTGCAACTGTCAACGGAGATAACTTTTCACTCGGGTATTGAAGTGACTATTATAATATATCAAATCGTAGCACGTATCAAATTACACAATATGATTTGGTCTGGCTGTGGAAAATAATTTTTGTATCCTTATTCCATCGTTTACATCACCAACCGAGGGTTTAACGTTTTTAACGCATCATTTTCATTTTACTTACTTCCTGTTTTATTCAATAGAGCTATAAAAGAGATTTTGACGCCGACCTAGGGTTGTTTATTTATATTTTCAATCAGTCTATATTCTTCAAAAAAAATAAAAGAAGAGATAAAGAACTGGGATGTTGTTCACATTTTCAAAAACAACAAAACATTTTATAAATATGTGTTACAACTGTCAAAAGAAGATAACTTTTGACTCGTGTATCAAAACGACTATTATAATATATCAAATCGCAGCTCGTATCAAATTACGCAATATGATTTTGTCTAGCTGTGGAAAATCATACTTGTATCTATATTCCATCGTTTACATCACCTACCGAAGGTTTAACCTTTTTGACGCACCATTTTCATTTTACTTACTTCCTGTTTTATTAAATAGCGGTATAAAGGAGATATTGATGCCAACCTAGGGTTGTTTATTTATATTTTCAATCAGTCTGTATTCTTCAAAAAAAATAAGAGAAGAGAAAAAGAACTAGGATATTGTTCACAATTTCAAAAACAACAAAACATTTGATAAATATGTGTTGCAACTTTCAACGGAGATAAGTTTTCACTCGTGTATCGAAACGACTATTATAATATATGAAATCATAGCACGTATCAAATAACACAATATGATTTGGTCTGGCTGTGGAAAATAATTTTTGTATCCTTATTCCATCGTTTACATCACCAACCGAGGGTTTAACGTTTTTAACGCATCATTTTCATTTTACTTACTTCCTGTTTTATTCAATAGAGCTATAAAAGAGATTTTGACGCCGACCTAGGGTTATTTATTTATATTTTCAATCAGTCTATATTCTTCAAAAAAAAATAAAAGAAGAGAAAAAGAACTAGGATGTTGTTCACATTTTCAAAAACAACAAAACATTTTATAAATATGTGTTGCAACTGTCAAAAGAAGATAACTTTTGACTCGTGTATCAAAACGACTATTATAATATATCAAATCGCACTTCGTATCAAATTACGCAATATGATTTTGTCTAGCTGTGGAAAATCATTTCTGTACCCAAATTACATTATTACATAACTTACCGATGGTATAAAGTTTTTGACGCACCATTTTCATTTTATTTACTTTTGGTTTTATTCAATAGAGCTATAAACGAGATATTGGTGCCGATCTAGGGTTTTTTATTTATACATTCCATTATTCTATATTCTTCAAAAAAATAAGAGAAGAGAAAAAGAACTGGGATGTTGTTCACATTTTCAAAAACAACAAAACATTTGATAAATATGTGTTGCAAATTTCAACGAGGATAAGTTTTCACTCGGGTATCGAAACGACTATTATAATATATCAAATCGTAGCACGTATCAAATTACACAATATGATTTGGTCTAGCTGTGGAAAATAATTTTTGTATCCTTATTCCATCGTTTACATCACCTACTGAGGGTTTAACGTTTTTAACGCATCATTTTCATTTTACTTACTTCCTGTTTTATTCAATAGAGCTATAAAGGAGATTTTGACGCCCACCAAGGGTTGTTTATTTATATTTTCAATCAGTCTATATTCTTCAAAAAAAAAGAAGAGAAAAAGAACTTGGATGTTGTTCACATTTTAAAAAACAACAAAACATTTTATAAATATGTGTTGCAACTGTCAACGGAGATAACTTTTCACTCGGGTATTGAAGCGACTATTATAATATATCAAATCGTAGCACGTAAAAAATACACAATATGATTTGGTCTCACTTTGGAAAATCTTTTTTGTACCAAAATTACACCGTTTACATCACTAACCGAGGGTTTAAAAGGTTTGACGCACCATTTTCATTTTACTTACTTCCTGTTTTATTCAATAGAGCTATAAAGGAGATTTTGAAGCCGACCTAGGGTTGTTTATTTATATTTTCAATCAGTCTATATTCTTCAAAAAAAATGAAGAGAAGAGAAAAAAGAAAGGGGATGTTGTTCACATTTTCAAAAAGAACAAAACATTTTACATATATGTGTTGCAACTTTCAACGGAGATAATTTTTCACTCGGGTATCGAAACGAATATTATAATATATCAAATCGTAGCACGTATCAAATTACCCCATATGATTTGGTCTCACTTTGGAAAATTGTTTTTGTACCCAAATTCTATCGTTTACATCACTAACCGAGGGTTTAAAGTTTTTGACGCACCATATTCTTTTTACATACTTCTTGTTTTATTCAATAGAGCTATAAAGGAGATTTTGATACCGACCTAGGGTGGTTTATTTATATTTTCAATCAGTCAATATTCTTCAAAAAAAAAAAATAAAAGAAGAGAAAAATAACTTGGATGTTATTCACATTTTCAAAAACAACAAAACATTTTATAAATATGTGTTGCAACTATCAACGGAGATGACTTTTCACTAGGGTATCGAAGCGACTATTATAATATATCAAATCGTAGCACATAAATAATACACAATATGATTTGGTCTCACTTGGGAAAATCTTTTTTGTACCAAAATTACATCGTTTACAGCACTAACCGAGGGTTTAATGTTTTTGACGCACCATTTTCATATTACATACTTCTTATTTTATTCTATAGAGCTATAAAGGAGATATTGAAGCCGACCTAGGATTGTTTATTTATATTTTCAATCAGTCTGTATTCTTCAAAAAAAAAATAAAAGAAGAGAAAAAGAAATGGGATGTTGTTCACATTTTCAAAAACAACAAAACATTTTATAAATATGTGTTGCAACTGTCAAAAGAAGATAACTTTTGACTCGGGTATCGAAACGACTAATATAATATATCAAATCGCAGCTCGTATCAAATTACGCAATATGATTTGGTCTAACTGTGGAAAATCATACTTGTATCTATATTCCATCATTTACATCACCTACCGAAGGTTTAACCTTTTTGACGCACCATTTTCATTTTATTTACTTCCTGTTTTATTAAATAGAGCTATAAAGGAGATATTGATGCCAACCTAGGGTTGTTTATTTATATTTTCAATCAGTATGTATTCTTCAAAAAAAATAAGAGAAGAGAAAAAGAACTGGGATGTTGTTCACATTTTCAAAAACAACAAAACATTTGATAAATATGTGTTGCAAATTTCAACGGCGATAACTTTTCACTCGGGTATCGAAACGACTATTATAATATATCAAATCGTAGCACGTATCAAATTACACAATATGATTTGGTCTGGCTGTGGAAAATAAATTTTGTATCCTTATTCCATCGTTTACATCACCAACCGAGGGTTTAACGTTTTTAACGCATCATTTTCATTTTACTTACTTCCTGTTTTATTCAATAGAGCTATAAAAGAGATTTTGACGCCGACCTAGGGTTGTTTATTTATATTTTCAATCAGTCTATATTCTTCAAAAAAAATAAAAGAAGAGATAAAGAACTGGGATGTTGTTCACATTTTCAAAAACAACAAAACATTTTATAAATATGTGTTGCAACTGTCAAAAGAAGATAACTTTTCACTCGTGTATCAAAACGACTATTATAATATATCAAATCACAGCTCGTATCAAATTACGCAATATGATTTTGTCTAGCTGTGGAAAATCATACTTGTATCTATATTCCATCGTTTACATCACCTACCGAAGGTTTAACCTTTTTGACGCACCATTTTCATTTTACTTACTTCCTGTTTTATTAAATAGCGGTATAAAGGAGATATTGATGCCAACCTAGGGTTGTTTATTTATATTTTCAATCAGTCTGTATTCTTCAAAAAAAATAAGAGAAGAGAAAAAGAACTAGGATGTTGTTCACAATATCAAAAACAACAAAACATTTGATAAATATGTGTTGCAACTTTCAACGGAGATAAGTTTTCACTCGTGTATCGAAACGACTATTATAATATATGAAATCATAGCACGTATCAAATAACACAATATGATTTGGTCTGGCTGTGGAAAATAATTTTTGTATCCTTATTCCATCGTTTACATCACCAACCGAGGGTTTAACGTTTTTAACGCATCATTTTCATTTTACTTACTTCCTGTTTTATTCAATAGAGCTATAAAAGAGATTTTGACGCCGACCTAGGGTTATTTATTTATATTTTCAATCAGTCTATATTCTTCAAAAAAAAAAATAAAAGAAGAGAAAAAGAACTAGGATTTTGTTCACATTTTCAAAAACAACAAAACATTTTATAAATATGTGTTGCAACTGTCAAAAGAAGATAACTTTTGACTCGTGTATCAAAACGACTATTATAATATATCAAATCGCACTTCGTATCAAATTACGCAATATGATTTTGTCTAGCTGTGGAAAATCATTTCTGTACCTAAATTACATTATTACATAACTTACCGACGGTATAAAGTTTTTGACGCACCATTTTCATTTTATTTACTTTTGGTTTTATTCAATAGAGCTATAAACGAGATATTGGTGCCGATCTAGGGTTTTTTATTTATACATTCCATCATTCTATATTCTTCAAAAAAATAAGAGAAGAGAAAAAGAACTGGGATGTTGTTCACATTTTCAAAAACAACAAAACATTTGATAAATATGTGTTGCAAATTTCAACGAGGATAAGTTTTCACTCGGGTATCGAAACGACTATTATAATATATCAAATCGTAGCACGTATCAAATTACACAATATGATTTGGTCTAGCTGTGGAAAATAATTTTTGTATCCTTATTCCATCGTTTACATCACCTACTGAGGGTTTAACGTTTTTAACGCATCATTTTCATTTTACTTACTTCCTGTTTTATTCAATAGAGCTATAAAGGAGATTTTGACGCCCACCTAGGGTTGTTTATTTATATCTTCAATCAGTCTATATTCTTCAAAAAAAAAATAAAAGAAGAGAAAAAGAACTTGGATGTTGTTCACATATTAAAAAACAACAAAACATTTTATAAATATGTGTTGCAACTGTCAACGGAGATAACTTTTCACTCGGGTATTGAAGCAACTATTATAAAATATCAAATCGTAGCACGTAAAAAATACACAATATGATTTGGTCTCACTTTGGAAAATCTTTTTTGTACCAAAATTACATCGTTTACATCACAAACTGAGGGTTTAAAGTTTTTCACGCACCATTTTTATTTTACTTACTTCCGGTTTTATTCAATAGAGCTATAAAGGAGATATTGGTTCCGACCTAGGGTTGTTTATTAATATTTTCAATCAGTCTCTATTATTCAAAAAATTTAAGAGAAGAGAAAAAAAATGGGATGTTGTTCACTTTTTCCAAAAGAACAAAACATTTGATAAATACGTGTTGCACATTTCTACGTAGATAACTTTTAACTCGGGTATCAAAACGACTATTATAATATATCAAATCGAAGAATGTATCAAATTACACAATATGATTTGGTCTCACTTGGGAAAATTGTTTTTGTACCCAAATTCTATCGTTTACATTACTAACCGAGTGTTTAAAGTTTTTGACGCACCATATTCTTTTTACATACTTCTTGTTTTATTCAATAGAGCTATAAAGGAGATTTTGATACCGGCCTAGGGTGGTTTATTTATATTTTCAATCAGTCAATATTCTTCAAAAAAAAAAATAAAAGAAGAGAAAAAGAACTTGGATGTTATTCACATTTTCAAAAACAACAAAACATTTTATAAATATGTGTTGCAACTGTCAACAGAGATAACTTTTCACTAGGGTATCGAAGCGACTATTATAATATATCAAATCGTAGCACAAAAATAATACACAATATGATTTGGTCTCACTTGGGAAAATCTTTTTTGTACCAAAATTACATCGTTTACATCACTAACCGAGGGTTAAAAGTTTTTGACGCACCATTTTCATATTACATACTTCTTATTTTATTCTATAGAGCTATAAAGGAGATATTGAAGCCAACCTAGGGTTGTTTATTTATATTTTCAATCAGTCTGTATTCTTCAAAAAAAAATAAAAGAAGAGAAAAAGAACTGGGATGTTGTTCACATTTTCAAAAACAACAAAACATTTTATAAATATGTGTTGCAACTGTCAAAAGAAGATAACTTTTGACTCGGGTATCGAAACGACTATTATAATATATAAAATCGCAGTTCGTATCAAATTACGCAATATGATTTGGTCTAGCTGTGGAAAATCATACTTGTATCTATATTCCATCGTTTACATCACCTACCGAAGGTTTAACCTTTTTGACGCACCATTTTCATTTTACTTACTTCCTATTTTATTAAATAGAGCTATAAAGGAGATATTGATGCCAACCTAGGGTTGTTTATTTATATTTTCAATCAGACTGTATTCTTCAAAAAAAATAAGAGAAGAGAAAAAGAACTAGGATGTTGTTCACATTTTCAAAAGAACAAAACTTTTGATAAATACGTGTTGCAACTTTCAACGGAGATAAGTTTTAACTCGCGTATCGAAACGACTACTATAATATATCAAATCGAAGAACGTATCAAATAACACAATATGATTTGGTCTAGCTGTGGAAAATAATTTTTGTATCCTTATTCCATCGTTTAGATCACCAACCGAGGGTTTAACGTTTTTAACGCATCATTTTCATTTTACTTACTTCCGGTTTTGTTCAATAGAGCCATAAAAGAGATTTTGACGCCGACCTAGGGTTGTTTATTTATATTTTCAATCAGTCTATATTCTTCAAAAAAAAAATAAAAGAAGAGAAAAAGAACTGGGATGTTGTTCACATTTTCAAAAACAACAAAACATTTTATAAATATGTGTTGCAACTAGCAAAAGAAGATAACTTTTGACTCGTGTATCAAAATGACTATTATAATATATCAAATCGCAGCTCGTATCAAATTACGCAATATGATTTTGTCTAGCTATGGAAAATCATTTCTGTACCCAAATTACATTATTACATAACTTACCGACGGTATAAAGTTTTTGACGCACCATTTTCATTTTATTTACTTTTGGTTTTATTCAATAGAGCTATAAACGAGATATTGGTGCCGATCTAGGGTTGTTTATTCATATTTTCCATCATTCTATATTCTTCAAAAAAAATAATAGAAGAGAAAAAGAACTGGGATGTTGTTCACATTTTCAAAAACAACAAAACATTTTATAAATATGTGTTGCAACTGTCAACGGAGATAACTTTTCACTAGGGTATCGAAGCGACTATTATAATATATCAAATCATAGCACGTATCAAATAACACAATATGATTTGGTCTAGCTGTGGAAAATAATTTTTCTATCCTTATTCCATCGTTTACATCACCAACCGAGGGTTTAACGTTTCTAACGCATCATTTTCATTTTACTTACTTCCTGTTTTATTCAATAGAGCTATAAAAGAGATTTTGACGCCGACCTAGGGTTGTTTATTTATATTTTCAATCAGCCTATATTCTTCAAAAAAAAATAAAAGAAGAGAAAAAGAACTGGGATGTTGTTCACATTTTCAAAAACAACAAAACATTTTATAAATATGTGTTGCAACTATCAAAAGAAGATAACTTTTGACTCGGGTATCGAAACGACTATTATAATATATCAAATCGTAGCTCGTATCAAATTACGCAATATGATTTGGTCTAGCTGTGGAAAATCATTCTTGTATCTATATTCCATCGTTTACATCACCTACCGAAGGTTTAACCTTTGTGACGTACCATTTTCGTTTTACATACTTCCTGTTTTATTAAATAGAGCTATAAAGGAGATATTGCTGCCAACCTAGGGTTGTTTATTTATATTTTCAATCAGTCTGTATTCTTCAAAAAAAATAAGAGAAGAGAAAAAGAACTGGGATGTTGTTCACATTTTCAAAAACAACAAAACATTTGATAAATATGTGTTGCAAATTTCAACGGAGATAACTTTTCACTCGGGTATCGAAACGACTATTATAATATATCAAATCATAGCACGTATCAAATAACACATTATGATTTGGTCTAGCTGTGGAAAATAATTTTTGTATCCTTATTCCATCGTTTACATCACCTACCGAGGGTTTAACGTTTTTAACGCATCATTTTCATTTTACTTACTTCCTGTTTTATTCAATAGAGCTATAAAGGAGTTTTTGACGCCGACCTAGGGTTGTTTATTTATATTTTCAATCAGTCTGTATTCTTCAAAAAAATAAAAGAAGAGAAAAAGAACTGGGATGTTGTTCACATTTTCAAAAACAACAAAACATTTTATAAATATGTGTTGCAACTGTCAAAAGAAGATAACTTTTGACTCGGGTATCAAAACGACTATTATAATATATCAAATCGCAGCTCGTATCAAATTAGGCAATATGATTTTGTCTAGCTGTGGAAAATCATTCTTGTATCTATATTCCATCGTTTACATCACCTACCGAAGGTTTAACCTTTTTGACGCACCATTTTCATTTTACTTACTTCCTGTTTTATTAAATAGAGCTATAAAGCAGATATTGATGCCAACCTGGGGTTGTTTATTTAAATTTTCAATCAGTCTGTAGTCTTCAAAAAAAATAAGAGAAGAGAAAAAGAACTGGGATGTTGTTCACATTTTCAAAAACAACAAAACATTTGATAAATATGTGTTGCAAATTTCAACGGAGATAAGTTTTCACTCGGGTATCGAAACGACTATTATAATATATCAAATCGTAGCACGTATCAGATTAACAATATGATGTGGTCTAGCTGTGGAAAATAATTTTTGTATCCTTATTCCATCATTTACATCACCTACCGAGGGTTTAACGTTTTTAACGCATCATTTTAATTTTACTTACTTCCTGTTTTACTTAATAGAGCTATAAAGGAGATTTTGACGCCGACCTAGGGTTGTTTATTTATATTTTCAATCAGTCTGTATTCTTCAAAAAAAATAAAAGAAGAGAAAAAGAACTGGGATATTGTTCACATTTTCAAAAACAACAAAACATTTTATAAATATGTGTTGCAACTGTCAAAAGAAGATAACTTTTGACTCGGGTATCAAAACGACTATTAAAATATATCAAATCGCAGCTCGTATCAAATTACGCAATATGATTTTGTCTAGCTGTGGAAAATCATTTCTGTACCCAAATTCTATCGTTTACATCACTAACCGAGGGTTTAAAGTTTTTGACGCACCATATTCTTTTTACATACTTCTTGTTTTATTCAATAAAGCTATAAAGGAGATTTTGATGCCGACCTAGGGTGGTTTATTTATATTTTCAATCAGTCTATATTCTTCAAAAAAAATTTAGAGAAGAGAAAAAAGAAAGGGGATGTTGTTCACATTTTCAAAAAGAACAAAACATTATATATATATGTGTTGCAACTTTCAACGGAAATAACTTTTCACTCGGGTATCGAAACGACTATTATAATATATCAAATCGTAGCACGTATCAAATTACCCCATATGATTTGGTCTCACTTGGGAATATTGTTTTTGTACCCAAATTCTATCGTTTACATCACTAACCGAGGGTTTAAAGTTTTGACGCACCATATTCTTTTTACATACTTCTTGTTTTATTCAATAGAGCTATTAAGGAGATTTTGATGCCGACCTAGGGTGGTTTATTTATATTTTCAATCAGTCTATATTCTTCAAAAAAAATAAAAGAAGAGAAAAAGAACTTGGATGTTGTTCACATTTTAAAAAACAACAAAACATTTTATAAATATGTGTTGCAACTGTCAACGGAGATAACTTTTCACTAGGGTAACGAAGCAACTATTATAATATATCAAATCGTAGCACATAAATAATACAAAATATGATTTGGTCTCACTTTGGAAAATCTTTTTCGTACCAAAATTACATCGTTTACATCACTAACCGAGGGTTTAAAGTTTTTGACGCACCATTTTCATATTACATACTTCTTATTTTATTCTATAGAGCTTTAAAGGAGATATTGAAGCTGACCTAGGGTTTTTTATTTATATTTTCAATCAGTCTGTATTCTTCAAAAAAAATAAAAGAAGAGGAAAAGAACAGGGATGTTCTTCACATTTTCAAAAACAACAAAACATTTTATAAATATGTGTTGCAACTGTCAAAAGAAGATAACTTTTGACTCGGGTATCGAAATGACTATTATAATATATCAAGTCACAGCTCGTATCAAATTACGCAATATGATTTGGTCTAACTGTGGAAAATCATACTTGTATCTATATTCCATCGTTTACATCACCTACCGAAGCTTTAACCTTTTTGACGCACCATTTTCATTTTACTTACTTCCTGTTTTATTAAATAGAGCTATAAAGGAGATATTGATGCCAACCTAGGGTTGTTTATTTATATATTCAATAAGTCTGTATTCTTCAAAAAAAAATAAGAGAAGAGAAAAAGAACTGGGATGTTGTTCACATTTTCAAAAACAACAAAAAATTTGAAAAATATGTGTTGCAAATTTTAACGGAGATAACTTTTCACTCGGATATCGAAACGACTATTATAATATATCAAATCGTAGCACGTATCAAATTACACAATATGATTTGGTCTAGCTGTGGAAAATAATTTTTGTATCCTTATTCCATCGTTTACATCACCTACCGAGGGTTTAACGTTTTTAACGCATCATTTTTCATTTTACTTACTTCCTGTTTTATTCAATAGAGCTATAAAGGAGATTTTGACGCCGACCTAGGGTTGTTTATTTATATTTTCAATCAGTCTATATTCTTCAAAAAAATAAAAGAAGAGAAAAAGAACTTGGATGTTGTTCACATTTTAAAAAACAACAAAACATTTTATAAATATGTGTTGCAACTGTCAACGGAGATAACTTTTCACTAGGTTATTGAAGCGACTATTATAATATATCAAATCGTAGCACGTAAAAAATACTTAATATGATTTGGTCTCACTTTGGAAAATCATTTTTGTACCCAAATTATATCCATTACTTCACTTACCGAGGGTTTAAAGTTTTTGACGCACCATTTTTATTTTACTTACTTCCGGTTTTATTAAATAGAGCTACAAAGGAGATAGTGGTTTTTCCCTAGGGTTGTTTATTAATATTTTCAATCAATCTCTATTATTAAAAAAAATTAAGAGAAGAGAAATAAAAGGGGATGTTGTTCACATTTTCAAAAAGAACAAAACATTTGATAAATACGTTTTGCACCTTTCAACGGAGATGACTTTTAACTACGGTATCGAAACGACTATTATAATATAACAAATCGTAGCACGTATCAAATTACCCCATAAGATTTGGTCTCACTTGGGAATATTATTTTTGTACCCAAATTCTATCGTTTACATCACTAACCGAGGGTTTAAAGTTTTTGACGCACCATATTCTTTTTACATACTTCTTGTTTTATTCAATAGAGCTATAAAGGAGATTTTGATGCCGACCTAGGGTGGATTATTTATATTTTCAATAAGTCTATATTCTTCAAAAAAAATAAAAGAAAAGAAAAAGAACTTGGATGTTATTCACATTTTCAAAAACAACATAACATTTTATAAATGTGTTGCAACTCTCAACGGAGATAACTTTTCACTAGGGTATCGAAGCGACTATTATAATATATCAGATCGTAGCACATAAATAATACACAATATAATTTGGTCTCACTTTGGAAAATCTTTTTCGTACCAAAATTACATCGTTTACATCACTAACCGAGGGTTTAACGTTTCTAACGCATCATTTTCATTTTACTTACTTCCTGTTTTATTCAATAGAGCTATAAAGGAGATATTGAAGCCAACCTAGAGTTTTTTATTTATATTTTCAATCAGTCTGTATTCTTCAAAAAAAATAAAAGAAGAGAAAAAGAACTGGGATGTTGTTCACATTTTCAAAAACAACAAAACATTTTATAAATATGTGTTGCAACTGTCAAAAGAAGATAACTTTTGACTCGGGTATCGAAACGACTATTATAATATATAAAATCACAGCTCGTATCAAATTACGCAATATGATTTGTTCTAGCTGTGGAAAATCATTATTGTATCTATATTTCATCGTTTACATCACCTACCGAAGGTTTAACCTTTTTGACGCACCATTTTCATTTTACTTACTTCCTGTTTTATTAAATAGAGCTATAAAGGAGATATTGATGCCAACCTAGGGTTGTTTATTTATATTTTCAATAAGTCTGTATTCTTCAAAAAAAATAAGAGAAGAGAAAAAGAACAGGGATGTTGTTCACATTTTCAAAAACAACAAAACATTTTATAAATGTGTTGCAACTGTCAAAAGAAGATAACTTTTGACTCGGGTATCAAAACGACTATTATAATATATCAAATCGCAGCACGTATCAAATTACACAATATGATTTGGTCTAGCTGTGGAAAATAATTTTTGTATCCTTATTCCATCGTTTACATCACCTACCGAGGGTTTAACGTTTTTAACGCATCATTTTTCATTTTACTTACTTTATGTTTTTTTCAATAGAGCTATAAAGGAGATTTTGACGCTGACCTAGGGTTGTTTATTTATATTTTCAATCAGTCTATATTCTTCAAAAAAAAATAAAAGAAGAGAAAAAGAACTTGGATGTTGTTCACATTTTAAAAAACAACAAAACATTTTATAAATATGTGTTGCAACTGTCAACGGAGATAACTTTTCACTAGGTTATTGAAGCGACTATTATAATATATCAAATCGTAGCACGTAAAAAATACTTAATATGATTTGGTCTCACTTTGGAAAATCTTTTTTGTACCAAAATTACATCGTTTACATCACTAACCGAGGGTTTAAAAGTTTTGACGCACCATTTTCATTTTACTTACTTCCTGTTTTATTCAATAGAGCTATAAAGGAGATTTTGAAGCCGGCCTACGGTTGTTTATTTATATTTTCAATCAGTCTATATTCTTCAAAAAAAATTAAGAGAAGAGAAAAAAGAAAGGGGATGTTGTTCACATTTTCAAAAAGAACAAAACATTTTATATATATATGTTGCAACTTTCAACGGAAATAACTTTTCACTCGGGTATCGAAACGACTATTATAATATATCAAATCGTAGCACGTATCAAATTACCCCATAAGATTTGGTCTCACTTGGGAATATTATTTTTGTACGCAAATTCTATCGTTTACATCACTAACCGAGGGTTTAAAGTTTTTGACGCACCATATTCTTTTTACATACTTCTTGTTTTATTCAATAGAGCTATAAAGGAGATTTTGATGCCGACCTAGGGTGGATTATTTATATTTTCAATAAGTCTATATTCTTCAAAAAAAATAAAAGAAAAGAAAAAGAACTTGGATGTTATTCACATTTTCAAAAACAACATAACATTTTATAAATATGTGTTGCAACTCTCAACGGAGATAACTTTTCACTAGGGTATCGAAGCGACTATTATAATATATCAGATCGTAGCACATAAATAATACACAATATAATTTGGTCTCACTTTGGAAAATCTTTTTCGTACCAAAATTACATCGTTTACATCACTAACCGAGGGTTTAACGTTTCTAACGCATCATTTTCATTTTACTTACTTCCTGTTTTATTCAATAGAGCTATAAAGGAGGTATTGAAGCCGACCTAGGGTTGTTTATTTATATTTTCAATCAGTCTGTATTCTTCAAAAAAAAAATAAAAGAGGAGAAGAAGAACTGGGATGTTGTTCACATTTTCAAAAACAACAAAACATTTTATAAATATGTGGTGCAACTGTCAAAAGAAGATAACTTTTGACTCGGGTATCGAAACGACTATTATAATATATAAAATCACAGCTCGTATCAAATTACGCAATATGATTTGTTCTAGCTGTGGAAAATCATTATTGTATCTATATTTCATCGTTTACATCACCTACCGAAGGTTTAACCTTTTTGACGCACCATTTTCATTTTACTTACTTCTTGTTTTATTCAATAGAGCTATAAAGGAGATATTGCTGCCAACGTAGGGTTTTTATTTATATTTTCAATCAGTCTCTATTCTTCAAGTAAAATTAAGAGAAGGGAAAAAGAACTGGGATGTTGTTCACATTTTCAAAAACAACAAAACATTTGATAAATATGTGTTGCAACTTTCAACGGAGATAACTTTTCACTCGGGTATCGAAACGACTATTATAATATATCAAATCGTAGCACGTATCAAATTACACAATATGATTTGGTCTAGCTGTGGAAAATAATTTTTCTATCCTTATTCCATCGTTTACATCACCAACCGAGGGTTTAACGTTTCTAACGCATCATTTTCATTTTACTTACTTCCTGTTTTATTCAATAGAGCTATAAAAGAGATTTTGACGCCCACCTAGGGTTGTTTATTTATATTTTCAATCAGTCTATATTCTTCAAAAAAAAATAAAAGAAGAGAAAAAGAACTGGGATGTTGTTCACATTTTCAAAAACAACAAAACATTTTATAAATATGTGTTGCAACTATCAAAAGAAGATAACTTTTGACTCGGGTTTCGAAACGACTATTATAATATATCAAATCGTAGCTCGTATCAAATTACGCAATATGATTTGGTCTAGCTGTCGAAAATCATTCTTGTATCTATATTCCATCGTTTACATCACCTACCGAAGGTTTAACCTTTTTGACGTACCATTTTCGTTTTACATACTTCCTGTTTTATTAAATAGAGCTATAAAGGAGATATTGCTGCCAACCTAGGGTTGTTTATTTATATTTTCAATCAGTCTGTATTCTTCAAAAAAAATAAGAGAAGAGAAAAAGAACTGGGATGTTGTTCACATTTTCAAAAACAACAAAACATTTGATAAATATGTGTTGCAAATTTCAACGGAGATAACTTTTCACTCGGGTATCGAAACGACTATTATAATATATCATATCATAGCACGTATCAAATAACACAATATGATTTGGTCTAGCTGTGGAAAATAATTTTTGTATCCTTATTCCATCGTTTACATCACCTAACGAGGGTTTAACGTTTTTAACGCATCATTTTCATTTTACTTACTTCCTGTTTTATTCAATAGAGCTATAAAGGAGTTTTTGACGCCGACCTAGGGTTGTTTATTTATATTTTCAATTAGTCTGTATTCTTCAAAAAAAATAAAAGAAGAGAAAAAGAACTGGGATGTTGTTCACATTTTCAAAAACAACAAAACATTTTATAAATATGTGTTGCAACTGTCAAAAGAAGATAACTTTTGACTCGGGTATCAAAACGACTATTATAATATATCAAATCGCAGCTCGTATCAAATTAGGCAATATGATTTTGTCTAGCTGTGGAAAATCATTCTTGTATCTATATTCCATCGTTTACATCACCTACCGAAGGTTTAACCTTTTTGACGCACCATTTTCATTTTACTTACTTCCTGTTTTATTAAAAAGCGCTATAAAGCGTATATTGATGCCAACCTGGGGTTGTTTATTTATATTTTCAATCAGTCTGTAGTCTTCAAAAAAAAATAAGAGAAGAGAAAAAGAACTGGGATGTTGTTCACATTTTCAAAAACAACAAAACATTTGATAAATATGTGTTGCAAATTTCAACGGAGATAAGTTTTCACTCGGGTATCGAAACGACTATTATAATATATCAAATCATAGCACGTATCAGATTACACAATATGATGTGGTCTAGCTGTGGAAAATAATTTTTGTATCCTTATTCCATCGTTTACATAACCTACCGAGGGTTTAACGTTTTTAACGCATCATTTTAATTTTACTTACTTCCTGTTTTACTTAATAGAGCTATAAAGGAGATTTTGACGCTGACCTAGGGTTGTTTATTTATATTTTCAATCACCAGATTCTTCAAAAAAATAAAAGAAGAGAAAAAGAACTGGGATGTTGTTCACATTTTCAAAAACAACAAAACAATTTATAAATATGTGTTGCAACTGTCAAAAGAAGATAAATTTTGACTCGGGTATCAAAACGACTATTATAATATTTGAAATCGCAGCTCGTATCAAATTACGCAATATGATTTTGTCTAGCTGTGGAAAATCATTTCTGTACCCAAATTCTATCGTTTACATCACTAACCGAGGGTTTAAAGTTTTTGACGCACCATATTCTTTTTACATACTTCTTGTTTTATTCAATAAAGCTATAAAGGAGATTTTGATGCCGACCTAGGGTGGTTTATTTATATTTTCAATCAGTCTATATTCTTCAAAAAAAATTTAGAGAAGAGAAAAAAGAAAGGGGATGTTGTTCACATTTTCAAAAAGAACAAAACATTTTATATATATGTGTTGCAACTTTCAACGGAAATAACTTTTCACTCGGGTATCGAAACGACTATTATAATATATCAAATCGTAGCACGTATCAAATTACCCCATATGATTTGGTCTCACTTGGGAATATTGTTTTTGTACCCAAATTCTATCGTTTACATCACTAACCGAGGGTTTAAAGTTTTTGACGCACCATATTCTTTTTACATACTTCTTGTTTTATTCAATAGAGCTATAAAGGAGATTTTGACGCCGACCTAGGGTTGTTTATTTATATTTTCAATCAGTCTATATTCTTCAAAAAAAATAAAAGAAGAGAAAAAGAACTTGGATGTTGTTCACATTTTAAAAAACAACAAAACATTTTATAAATATGTGTTGCAATCACAACGGAGATAACTTTTCACTAGGTTATCAAGCGACTATTATAATATATCAAATCGTAGCACGTAAAAAATACTTAATATGATTTGGTCTCACTTTGGAAAATCTTTTTTGTACCAAAATTACATCGTTTACATCACTAACCGAGGGTTTAAAAGTTTTGACGCACCATTTTTATTTTACTTATTTTCGGATTTATTCAATACAGCTATAAAGGAGATATTGGTTCCAACTTAGGGTTGTTTATTAATACTTTGAATGAGTCTCTATTATTCAAAAAAATTATATGAAGACAAAAAAAAAGGGGATGTTGTTCACATTTTCAAAAAGAACAAAACATTATATATATATATGTTGCAACTTTCAACGGAAATAACTTTTCACTCGGGTATCGAAACGACTATTATAATATATCAAATCGTAGCACGTATCAAATTACCCCATATGATTTGGTCTCACTTGGGAATATTGTTTTTGTACCCAAATTCTATCGTTTACATCACTAACCGAGGGTTTAAAGTTTTTGACGCACCATATTCTTTTTACATACTTCTTGTTTTATTCAATAGAGCTATAAAGGAGATTTTGATGCCAACCTAGGGTGGTTTATTTATATTTTCAATCAGTCTATATTCTTCAAAAAAAATAAAAGAAGAGAAAAAGAACTTGGATGTTATTAACATTTTCAAAAACAACAAAACATTTTATAAATATGTGTTGCAACTGTCAACGGAGATAACTTTTCACTAGGGTAACGAAGCGACTATTATAATATATCAAATCGTAGCACATATATAATACACAATATGATTTGGTCTCACTTTGGAAAATCTTTTCGTACCAAAATTACATCGTTTACATCACTAACCGAGGGTTTAAAGTTTTTGACGCACCATTTTCATATTACATACTTCTTATTTAATTCAATAGAGCTATAAAGGAGATATTGAAGCCAACCTAGAGTTTTTTATTTATATTTTCAATCAGTCTGTATTCTTCAAAAAAAATAAAAGAAGAGAAAAAGAAAGGGGATGTTGTTCACATTTTCAAAAACAACAAATAATTTTATAAATATGTGTTGCAACTGTCAAAAGAAGATAACTTTTGACTCGGGTATCGAAACGACTATTATAATATATAAAATCACAGCTCGTATCAAATTACGCAATATGATTTGTTCTAGCTGTGGAAAATCATTATTGTATCTATATTTCATCGTTTACATCACCTACCGAAGGTTTAACCTTTTTGACGCACCATTTTCATTTTACTTACTTCCTGTTTTATTAAATAGAGCTATAAAGGAGATATTGGTTCCGACCTAGGGTTGTTTATTAATATTTTCAATCAGTCTCTATTATTCAAAAAATTTAAGAGAAGAGAAAAAAAAGGAGATGTTGTTCAAATTATTAAAAAAAACAAAACATTTGAAAAATACCTGTTGCAACTTTCAACGGAGATAAGTTTTAACTCGGGTAACGAAACGACTACTATAATATATCAAATCGAAAAACGTATCAAATTACACAATATGATTTGGTCTAGCTGTGGAAAATAATTTTTCTATCCTTATTCCATCGTTTACATCACCAACCGAGGGTTTAACGTTTCTAACGCATCATTTTCATTTTACTTACTTCCAGTTTTATTCAATAGAGCTATAAAAGAGATATTAGTGCTTACCTAGAGTTCTTTATATATATATTCAATCAGTCTATATTCTTCAAAAAAAAAATAAGAGAAGAGAAAAGGAAATGGGATGTTGTTCACATCTTCAAAAACAACAAAACATTTTACAAATTTGTGTTGCAACTATCAAAAAGAAGATAACTTTTGACTCGGGTTTCAAACGACTATTATAATATATCAAATCGTAGCTCGTATCAAATTACGCAATATGATTTGGTCTAGCTGTCGAAAATCATTCTTGTATCTATATTCCATCGTTTACATCACCTACCGAAGGTTTAACCTTTTTGACGTACCATTTTCGCTTTACATACTTCTGCTTTATTAAATAGAGCTATAAAGGAGATATTGCTGCCAACCTAGGGTTGTTTATTTATATTTTCAATCGCCATTATTCTTCAAAAAAAATAAGAGAAGAGAAAAAGAACTGGGATGTTGTTCACATTTTCAAAAACAACAAAACATTTGATAAATATGTGTTGCAAATTTCAACGGAGATAACTTTTCACTCGGGTATCGAAACGAATATTATAATATATCATATCATAGCACGTATCAAATAACACAATATGATTTGGTCTAGCTGTGGAAAATAATTTTTGTATCCTTATTCCATCGTTTACATCACCTAACGAGGGTTTAACGTTTTTAACGCATCATTTTCATTTTACTTACTTCCTGTTTTATTCAATAGAGCTATAAAGGAGTTTTTGACGCCGACCTAGGGTTGTTTATTTATATTTTCAATCAGTCTGTATTCTTCAAAAAAAAATAAAAGAAGAGAAAAAGAACTGGGATGTTGTTCACATTTTCAAAAACAACAAAACATTTTATAAATATGTGTTGCAACTGTCAAAAGAAGATAACTTTTGACTCGGGTATCAAAACGACTATTATAATATATCAAATCGCAGCTCGTATCAAATTAGGCAATATGATTTTGTCTAGCTGTGGAAAATCATTCTTGTATCTATATTCCATCGTTTACATCACCTACCGAAGGTTTAACCTTTTTGACGCACCATTTTCATTTTACTTACTTCCTGTTTTATTAAATAGAGCTATAAAGCAGATATTGATGCCAACCTGGGGTTGTTTATTTATATTTTCAATCAGTCTGTAGTCTTCAAAAAAAAATAAGAGAAGAGAAAAAGAACTGGGATGTTGTTCACATTTTCAAAAACAACAAAACATTTGATAAATATGTGTTGCAAATTTCAACGGAGATAAGTTTTCACTCGGGTATCGAAACGACTATTATAATATATCAAATCATAGCACGTATCAGATTACACAATATGATGTGGTCTAGCTGTGGAAAATAATTTTTGTATCCTTATTCCATCGTTTACATCACCTACCGAGGGTTTAACGTTTTTAACGCATCATTTTAATTTTACTTACTTCCTGTTTTACTTAATAGAGCTATAAAGGAGATTTTGACGCTGACCTAGGGTTGTTTATTTATATTTTCAATCAGTCTGTATTCTTCAAAAAAAATAAAAGAAGAGAAAAAGAACTGGGATGTTGTTCACATTTTCAAAAACAACAAAACATTTTATAAATATGTGTTGCAACTGTCAAAAGAAGATAAATTTTGACTCGGGTATCAAAACGACTATTATAATATTTCAAATCGCAGCTCGTATCAAATTACGCAATATGATTTTGTCTAGCTGTGGAAAATCATTTCTGTACCCAAATTCTATCGTTTACATCACTAACCGAGGGTTTAAAGTTTTTGACGCACCATATTCTTTTTACATACTTCTTGTTTTATTCAATAAAGCTATAAAGGAGATTTTGATGCCGACCTAGGGTGGTTTATTTATATTTTCAATCAGTCTATATTCTTCAAAAAAAATTTAGAGAAGAGAAAAAAGAAAGGGGATGTTGTTCACATTTTCAAAAAGAACAAAACATTTTATATATATGTGTTGCAACTTTCAACGGAAATAACTTTTCACTCGGGTATCGAAACGACTATTATAATATATCAAATCGTAAAGACGTATCAAATTACCCCATATGATTTGGTCTCACTTGGGAATATTGTTTTTGTACCCAAATTCTATCGTTTACATCACTAACCGAGGGTTTAAAGTTTTTGACGCACCATATTCTTTTTACATACTTCTTGTTTTATTCAATAGAGCTATAAAGGAGATTTTGATGCCGACCTAGGGTGGTTTATTTATATTTTCAATCAGTCTATATTCTTCAAAAAAAATAAAAGAAGAGAAAAAGAACTTGGATGTTGTTCACATTTTAAAAAACAACAAAACATTTTATAAATATGTGTTGCAACTGTCAACGGAGATAACTTTTCACTAGGGTAACGAAGCGACTATTATAATATATCAAATCGTAGCACATAAATAATACAAAATATGATTTGGTCTCACTTTGGAAAATCTTTTTTGTACCAAAATTACATCGTTTACATCACTAACCGAGGGTTTAAAAGTTTTGACGCACCATTTTCATTTTACTTCATGTTTTATTCAATAGAGCTATAAAGGAGATTTTGAAGCCGGCTAACGGTTGTTTATTTATATTTTCAATCAGTCTATATTCTTCAAAAAAAATTAAGAGAAGAGAAAAAAGAAAGGGGATGTTGTTCACATTTTCAAAAAGAACAAAACATTTTATATATATATGTTGCAACTTTCAACGGAAATAACTTTTCACTCGGGTATCGAAACGACTATTATAATATATCAAATCGTAGCACGTATCAAATTACCCCATAAGATTTGGTCTCACTTGGGAATATTATTTTTGTACCCAAATTCTATCGTTTACATCACTAACCGAGGGTTTAAAGTTTTTGACGCACCATATTCTTTTTACATACTTCTTGTTTTATTCAATAGAGCTATAAAGGAGATTTTGATGCCAACCTAGGGTGGTTTATTTATATTTTCAATCAGTCTATATTCTTCAAAAAAAATAAAAGAAGAGAAAAAGAACTTGGATGTTATTCACATTTTCAAAAACAACATAACATTTTATAAATATGTGTTGCAACTGTCAACGGAGATAACTTTTCACTAGGGTATCGAAGCGACTATTATAATATATCAAATCGTAGCACATAAATAATACACAATATAATTTGGTCTCACTTTGGAAAATCTTTTTCGTACCAAAATTACATCGTTTACATCACTAACCGAGGGTTTAAAGTTTTTGACGCACCATTTTCATATTTGATGAGCGAAAACCGGCATCACCAATTCTTGCAAATACTTTGGTTTTAATATTTGTAAAACTCTCGCAAGTGCACGAATCATTTCGTAGAAAATGATAAGTATACTCCCAAGGTCGATCTAAGGAAGGAATGTATGTGGTTCTTAATTTATTATTCAAACTTTTAAAAACGAAATTAAATCCTAAACATCCTGTCACGATAGTTTGGTTTTTGTGTTCCTAATCTAATAACATAAAATAAACATATATACAGATTAATTAAATATAATAAAAAAAAAATAAACATAGATACAAATTCAATAAATAAATATAAATACAGATTCAATAAATATTCATGCAAATTTTATCATTTATATTAGTGGAGTATTTATGGATATAATAACTAAATTAATTATTCTGGCTCATATTATCTAGGTTATTAAAGATATAAATTGATATTTTATTGATTCTCTCTTTTTTGTATGAATACCACCTTTGGTGGGGTTAGATATTCTTTGTTAACTAAACAAATCAATTAACACCTATGGGTGGGGTTGATAACTAATTTGGTTAATTAAATTAATTCCTTTTTCTAAGAGATTGAAAATGAACCATTTAAATGCCACCTTTGGTGGGGTTAGACAGTTTAAACTTTATTCAAGGTGTCCAAATTAAACCCAAGAATTTAGTTATCCCAGTACTAACTTTCAAGTTTTAAAACCACTACTGAAAACATGTTGTCAATACATTTTCACATAATAATTCTTATAAAAACTTTTGAAATAGAGCTTCACTCTAACTACCGGGCGATTGTACCAACAAATAAAAGAGCACTACTCTAAATTAGACCGGATAACTAAACCTTAAAGTCTAATCTTCAGATTTAAGTTTGTAATGAAAAATAATATATTTCTCTCTAACATTCTTAATATAAAATCTTGAATAAAAATAAAATCAATTCATTTTAGAAATTTTCACCTATTTAATATTTCGCAAGCATAACAACGTTATTATTATATCATGATTATAAATGTTTAGCACGCTTAAATTTAATCACAGACAAATTAAATATAACATGTAAGAATAAAGCATAAAAATAATCAGAAGAAAATAAAATCCTTACAGAACTTCGACGCTATTCCCGTTGCTAGAAAACCTCCAAGCGGAATTTGCACTTCCATTTATTGAATCAAAAAATCTAAATTATTACAAAAACATTACAAGTTCCTCTCAAAAAGAGAAGAACTCTAAACCTAAGAGAATTGAACTAAAAACTAAGAGAAAAACTAAGAAAAGCTTAGAAACTAAGAAAGAAACTAAGAAAAACTTAAAAACTAAGAAATGAGAGAAAGAAAGAAGAGAGAAGTGTGTTTTGAGGTGTTTTTTGAAGTGAATGGAATGGGGATAGTTATAGGTGAGGATGGAGAGAAAAATAAGTAAAAAAATGTTAAAAAAATAAAAAAATAAAAACGTGTAGTGGACATGCCGGAGGTCATCAATGACGCCATCATGACGTCATAGAAGTCATTGCACGTGAAAAATGGGTCAAAAATGCGTTGGGCGCGTATTTGGTAGCTAGAAGCCTTCAGCAGCTGCGTGGCGGTCTTCGCGCTGCGGCGCGCCGCTGGGCAGCATCAACGCAGCGAGCCGCTACTCTGGCTCATTGTGTATGTGTGGCGCGCATTTGCGGCTACTGTGTAGCGATTTTCCGATCTTTTGACATTTTTGACCTTTTCGACCCATTTTGTCCAATTTTTTCATGTTTGTTGACCTTTTTCCACTTATTTATTAATTTATTTGTGATGTATTGCTTCAAGTTTTCTTCTTTGAGTCTTTACATTATGCTTTTAGGCCAAAATTCCTAAAAACAATAAAAATACCCGTGATTCGAAAAAGACAAATTTATATAAATATATGATAAAACATATAAATATATATATTTTTAATCAATTAATGTGCATAAAATCATGGTTATTTTAGTGCTTTTTGAGCACTCATCACAACTCAACCAACTTCTTGCTAGTCCCTTAGCAAGAGAAGCGATAAAAACTAAAAATTAAACTATCCTAAATCACTTCCGTGGATTGACACGGTTGCATTTAGCCTATGCAACAAGCCTTTAAACCCCTAGGTTGCCCTAGTGGACGAGTTTGAGTCTCGTGAGGGTTTTCAATAATGATACCCACAAACATTGTACTAAATGTAAAAACAAAAGAAACAATAAAAACAAACAACTTAAAAATTAAATTTACAACAAAATCACAAATTATCAACATCTCACAAAAATTTCTCATACTTTTTAATCTCCTTTAAGATCGTAATTAAAATCTCAAGCATAAGTTATTTTAATCTCTTTAAACAATCATGATTTATTATAATAATTAGTCGAAAATCATTTTCATATTTCATATCAAAAATGTATCAATTTAATTTCACCCAATTTCAGTGTCATGAATCAGAATTAAACTCGACTCTATTCCTCACAAGTCAATACTCTCAAAACACTGAATCCTATGGGTTCAAACACTCATACTAATTTATATGCGAAAGAGTTGATGTATAGAAATGAACTAATATGTTCGCATATGTATAAAGAATAAAGGCTCAAAGTGTTATTTTAACATTGATCTCATGAAAGGAATCAAATGTATAAATTATAAAGATATCATATATAAAAATTATTTTCATGCATAAATCAAACTCATTAAGAAAGAATTTCAAGATATATGCCTTTTACAAATGAAGAAATTGCAATGACTTTTTAGGGAATTACTTCTTATATCTTTCTTTTGTAATTAGCCTTTACTCACAACTTTGTAGGCAATGCGGGTTATAGTATGTAGATGATACTATTTTTATCTCTCTCTTTTTTTTCTGTAGATATTTTTCAATATGTGTATTTTTTTAGAGAGTCAACCCATGTACAGATTGTACATTTTTTTGGATTTTGGTGAGTGGTTAATTTTGTGGCTTTTCTGTTTGATCTTGGTTTAGGTAACCCCAGATATGTCTTTTTGTTTTTGTAGTAGTCATGCATAAATGAGATATAAGCATATACTATCAATTTCTACTCAAATCATTTAATCTAAGCAAAAATAATAATCAAAAATATATGATACTCTATTAAGATGAAAAAATTCATACATTCAATGCTAATACCTATAGAGATCATCTAAAAATTTGAAGAAATAAGAAATGTGTTTGGAGTAGAAAAAATATATATTTCACTCTGAATAAAGGAAATTAGGCTCAAATTATATCTCACAAAGGTAGTCTCCACTAAAAAAAAAAAAACTCATAAACACCGATTTTGGGTTTAATATAATTTCTACATCTTATCAAGAAATACTAATTATGACAAAAACTAACTAATTATCAAAAATAATTACAAAATATTTCATGATATGTTTTCAAAAATTAATCTAACAGTACAAAAGACTTAACTATTTACTTAAATTTGATTTAAAGAAATGATAAATTTTTGTGAGAAAAGTTTTTTTTATTATTATTTTTTTTAATTAAGTATGGTAACTTTTCACCACCCCCAACCTAGAACTTACATTGTCCTCAATGTAACAACTGAAATTAAAGATAAAGAGAAAAGAGAAGAAAGATTACCTATTTCTTGAGAAAGTGCAAGTAGTAATGGAAAATGCAGGTGCATCCATCATATTCATCATTAAAGTGTATACAGACAGATCGCTGTGAACTTCTAACATCTCAACAAATATTTTTAGTTTTAACAATTTAAAAATTATTCACATGTTAATAAAAGAAATAAAAGAAAATTACCTAAAATGATGGGTTGCCTCCCATCCAGCGCTTAGTTTAACGTCTTAGCAAGACGTAACTTGGGGATTGCATTTTAGGTAAACTCAATGTCCCCTCATCATTGAGTCAATCAAACCTGCAGGTAAGACAAGGTTGTCTTCCTATACTTTTTCAGTCATGCCCTATTGATTTTCAGATTTCTTTCTGTACTTAAAACTAGAGGCATACTTTGACGGTTTTAGATAACCCACATCTAGGTGCAAATCAAATAATTAAGTCATTAAAACACAGTTGTACCTAGATCAAACAAAGCAACTAACTCCTTAGATTGTAATTAAAACATTAAAATTTTGGAGATAGTTCAGAATTTTTTTTTTTTTTAAATAACATAATCAGTATTAACCAAGAGTGCTCCCAGGAAAGAATGGTGGTGCAAAGGCTCCTTAAAAACCATCCTCCTAGACAGAACAACGTTCCCAGGAAAGACTAGTGGCACAAAGGCTTCCAAGAACTAGTCTCCTAGACAGAACTCCCTTAGATCTTTACTTTTCATGATATTAAGTTAATTAAATTAAGTTAAGTAAAAATCTAAGTTAATGAAAATCTAAGTAAAAAAAAGGTTAATTAAGTTAAGTGAAGTAAAACAAATCTAAGTTAATTAAGTTAAGTTAAAAAAAACAAAATCTAAGTTAATTAAGTTTAAGTTAAAAAAAATCTAAGTTAATTAAGTTAAGTTAAAAAAAAATCTAAGTTAATTAAGTTAGTAAAAAAAAAATTAATTAATCTAAGTGAAGTAAAAAATCTAAGTTAATTAAGTTAAGTTAAAAAAAAAAGTTAATTAAGTTAAGTGAAAAAAATCTAAGTTAATTAAGTTAAGTGAAGTAAAAAAAAATATTAAGTTAATTAAGTTAATGAAAATTTATGTAAAAACCTAAGTTAATGTTAAAAAAAAAATCTAAGTTAATTAAGTTAGTAAAAAAAAATTAAGTTAAGTAGGGTATTTAAAAATCAAGAAGAAAAAACAAATAGCTAAAGAAAGAAAAAAAATAAAAAATTGAAAAAGGTAAAAGAAAAAGAAAAAGAAAAATTAAAATTATGATTTAAAATAAATAAAAAAATAGTAAAAATTAAACTCAAAAAATTAAATTTGTTTTTATTTTTTATTTTTTATTTTTATTTTTTATTTTTATTTTTTTTAATTTTTTTTAATTTTTTTTAATTTTTTTAATTTTTTTTTTAATTTTTTTTTATTTTTATTTAAAATTTATTAAAAAAAATTTTTATTTTTTTATTTTTTATTATTTCTTATGAAATTTAAAATTTGAATTTTTTTTATTTTTATTTTTTTACAAAAACAAAAAAAATCACAATTATTTACAGCACAAAAATATTTTTAAAATTTTGATAAATAAATTAAAAACGCTATTCCTTCCCCGGCAACGGCGCCAAAAACTTGATGAGCGAAAACCGGCATCGCCAATTCTCGCAAATACTTTGGTTTTAATATTTGTAAAACTCTCGCAAGTGCACGAATCATTTCGTAGAAAATGATAAGTATACTCCCAAGGTCGATCTAAGGAAGGAATGTATGTGGTTCTTAATTTATTATTCAAACTTTTAAAAACGAAATTAAATCCTAAACATCCTGTCACGATAGTTTGGTTTTTGTGTTCCTAATCTAATAACATAAAATAAACATATATACAGATTAATTAAATATAATAAAAAAAATAAACATAGATACAAATTCAATAAATAAATATAAATACAGATTCAATAAATATTCATGCAAATTTTATCATTTATATTAGTGGAGTATTTATGGATATAATAACTAAATTAATTATGCTTGCTCATATTATCTAGGTTATTAAAGATATAAATTGATATTTTATTGATTCTCTCTTTTTTGTATGAATACCACCTTTGGTGGGGTTAGATATTCTTTGTTAACTAAACAAATAAATTAACACCTATGGGTGGGGTTGATAACTAATTTGGTTAATTAAATTAATTCCTTTTTCTAAGAGATTGAAAATGAACCATTTAAATGCCACCTTTGGTGGGGTTAGACAGTTTAAACTTTATTCAAGGTGTCCAAATTAAACCCAAGAATTTAGTTATCCGAGTACTAACTTTCAAGTTTTAAAACCACTACTGAAAACATGTTGTCAATACATTTTCACATAATAATTCTTATAAAAACTTTTGAAATAGAGCTTCACTCTAACTACCGGGCGATTGTACCAACAAATAAAAGAGCACTACTCTAAATTAGACCGATAACTAAACCTTAAAGTCTAATCTTCAGATTTAAGTTTGTAATGAAAAATAATATATTTCTCTCTAACATTCTTAATATAAAATCTTGAATAAAAATAAAATCAATTCATTTTAGAAATTTTCACCTATTTAATATTTCGCAAGCATAACAACGTTATTATTATATCATGATTATAAATGACTAGCACAGCTTAAATTTAATCACGCATAAATTAAATATAACATGTAAGAATAAAGCATAAAAATAATCAGAAGAAAATAAAATCCTTACGTAACTTCGACGCTATTCCCGTTGCTAGAAAACCTCCAAGCGGAATTTGCACTTCCATTTATTGAATCAAAAAATCTAAATTATTACAAAACATTACAAGTTCCTCTCAAAAAAGAAGAACTCTAAACCTAAGAGAATTGAACTAAAAACTAAGAGAAAAACTAAGAAAAGCTTAGAAACTAAGAAAGAAACTAAGAAAAACTCAAAAACTAAGAAATGAGAGAAAGAAAGAAGAGAGAAGTGTGGTTTTGAGGTGTTTTTTGAAGTGAAGGGAAGGGGGGTATTTATAGGTGAGGATGGAGAAAAAAAATGAGTAAAAAAATGTTAAAAAAAATAAAAAAATAAAAACGTGTAGTGGACATGCCGAGGTCATCAATGACGTCATCATGACGTCATAGTGGCCGCACGTGAAAAATGGGTCAAAAACGCGTTGGCGCGCGCGGCGGCGGTCATTGCCGTCATACAAGGCTGCTGGCCGGCCGCGCGGCTTCGACGCGTGAACGCTGCTGTAGCGGCTGCGCGGAAAGCGCATCAACGCCTTGGTATGACGCGGCTCTGGGCGCTGGCGCCGTTGGCGTTGCTGGGCGCGTGTAGCGATTTTCCGTCTTTTGACATTTTTGACCTTTTCGACCCATTTTGTCCAATTTTTTCATGTTTGTTGACCTTTTTCCACTTATTTATTAATTTATTTGTGATGTATTGCTTCAAGTTTTCTTCTTTGAGTCTTTACATTGCGTTTTTAGGCCAAAATTCCTGAAAAACAATAAAAATACCCGTGATTCCGAAAAAGACAAATTTATATAAATATATGATAAAACATATAAATATATATATTTTTAATCAATTAATGTGCATAAAATCATGGTTATTTTAGTGCTTTTTGAGCACTCATCAATATTACATACTTCTTATTTAATTCAATAGAGCTATAAAGGAGATATTGAAGCCAACCTAGAGTTTTTTATTTATATTTTCAATCAGTCTGTATTCTTCAAAAAAAATAAAAGAAGAGAAAAAGAACTGGGATGTTGTTCACATATTCAAAAACAACAAAACATTTTATAAATATGTGTTGCAACTGTCAAAAGAAGATAACTTTTGACTCGGGTATCGAAACGACTATTATAATATATAAAATCACAGCTCGTATCAAATTACGCAATATGATTTGTTCTAGCTGTGGAAAATCATTATTGTATCTATATTTCATCGTTTACATCACCTACCGAAGGTTTAACCTTTTTGACGCACCATTTTCATTTTACTTACTTCCTGTTTTATTAAATAGAGCTATAAAGGAGATATTGATGCCAACCTAGGGTTGTTTATTTATATTTTCAATAAGTCTGTATTCTTCAAAAAAAAATAAGAGAAGAGAAAAAAAGTTGGGATGTTGTTCACATTTTCAAAAACAACAAAACATTTGATAAATATGTGTTGCAAATTTCAACGGAGATAACTTTTCACTCGGGTATCGAAACGACTATTATAATATATCAAATTGTAGCACGTATCAAATTACACAATATGATTTGGTCTAGCTGTGGAAAATAATTTTTGTATCCTTATTTCATCGTTTACATCACCTACCGAGGGTTTAACGTTTTTAACGCATCATTTTTCATTTTACTTACTTTCTGTTTTTTTCAATAGAGCTATAAAGAAGATTTTGACGCCGACCTAGGGTTGTTTATTTATATTTTCAATCAGTCTATATTCTTCAAAAAAAATAAAAGAAGAGAAAAAGAACTTGGATGTTGTTCACATTTTAAAAAACAACAAAACATTTTATAATTATGTGTTGCAACTGTCAACGGAGATAACTTTTCACTAGGGTATCGAAGCGACTATTATAATATATCAAGTTGTAGCACATAAATAATACACAATATGATTTGGTCTCACTTTGGAAAATCTTTTTTGTACCAGAATTACATCGTTTACATCACTAACCGAGGGTTTAAAAGTTTTGACGCACCATTTTCATTTTACTTCCTGTTTTATTCAATAGAGCTATAAAGGAGATTTTGAAGCCGGCCTAGGGTTGTTTATTTATATTTTCAATCATTCTCTATTCTTCAAAAAAAAATAAGAGAAGAGAAAAAAGAAAGGGGATGTTGTTCACATTTTCAAAAAGAACAAAACATTATATATATATGTGTTGCAACTTTCAACGGAAATAACTTTTCACTCGGGTATCTAAATGACTATTATAATATATCAAATCGAAGCACGTATCAAATTACCCCATATGATTTGGTCTCACTTGGGAATATTGTTTTTGCACCCAAATTCTATCGTTTACATCACTAACCGAGGGTTTAAAGTTTTTGACGCACCATATTCTTTTTACATACTTCTTGTTTTATTCAATAGAGCTATAAAGGAGATTTTGATGCCGACCTAGGGTGGTTTATTTATATTTTCAATCAGTCTATATTCTTCAAAAAAAATAAAAGAAGAGAAAAAGAACTTGGATGTTATTCACATTTTCAAAAACAACAAAACATTTTATAAATATGTGTTGCAACTGGCCAACGGAGATAACTTTTCACTAGGGTAACGGCCGACTATTATAATATATCAAATCGTAGCACATAAATAATACAAAATATGATTTGGTCTCACTTTGGAAAATCTTTTTCGTACCAAAATTACATCGTTTACATCACTAACCGAGGGTTTAAAGTTTTTGACGCACCATTTTCATATTACATACTTCTTATTTTATTCTATAGAGCTTTAAAGGAGATATTGAAGCTGACCTAGAGTTTTTTATTTATATTTTCAATCAGTCTGTATTCTTCAAAAAAAAATAAAAGAAGAGAAAAAGAACTGGGATGTTGTTCACATTTTCAAAAACAACAAAACATTTTATAAATATGTGTTGCAACATTCAAAAGAAGATAACTTTTGACTCGGGTATCGAAACGACTATTATAATATATAAAATCATAGCTCGTATCACATTACGCAATATGATTTGTTCTAGCTGTGGAAAATCATTATTGTATCTATATTTCATCGTTTACATCACCTACCGAAGGTTTAACCTTTTTGACGCACCATTTTCATTTTACTTACTTCCTGTTTTATTAAATAGAGCTATAAAGGAGATATTGATGCCAACCTAGGGTTGTTTATTTATATTTTCAATAAGTCTGTATTCTTCAAAAAAAATAAGAGAAGAGAAAAAGAACTGGGATGTTGTTCACATTTTCAAAAACAACAAAACATTTGATAAATATGTGTTGCAAATTTCAACGGAGATAACTTTTCACTCGGGTATCGAAATGACTATTATAATATATCAAATCGTAGCACATATCAAATTACACAATATGATTTGGTCTAGCTGTGGAAAATAATTTTTGTATCCTTATTTCATCGTTTACATCACCTACCGAGGGTTTAACGTTTTTAACGCACCATTTTTCATTTTACTTACTTTCTGTTTTTTTCAATAGAGCTATAAAGAAGATTTTGACACCGACCTAGGGTTGTTTATTTATATTTTCAATCAGTCTATATTCTTCAAAAAAAATAAAAGAAGAGAAAAAGAACTTGGATGTTGTTCACATTTTAAAAAACAACAAAACATTTTATAAATATGTGTTGCAACTGTCAACGGAGATAACTTTTCACTAGGTTATTGAAGCGACTATTATAATATATCAAATCGTAGCACGTAAAAAATACTTAATATGATTTGGTCTCACTTTGGAAAATCTTTTTTGTACCAAAATTACATCGTTTACATCACTAACCGAGGGTTTAAAAGTTTTGACGCACCATTTTCATTTTACTTACTTCCTGTTTTATTCAATAGAGCTACAAAGGAGATTTTGAAGCCGGCCTAGGGTTGTTTATTTATATTTTCAATCAGTCTCTATTCTTCAAAAAAAAAAATAAGAGAAGAGAAAAAAGAAAGGGGATGTTGTTCACATTTTCAAAAAGAACAAAACATTTTATATATATGTGTTGCAACTTTCAACGGAAATAACTTTTCACTCGGGTATCGAAACGACTATTATAATATATCAAATCGTAGCACGTATCAAATTATCCCATATGATTTGGTCTCACTTGGGAATATTGTTTTTGTACCCAAATTCTATCGTTTACATCACTAACCGAGGGTTTAAAGTTTTTGACGCACCATATTCTTTTTACATACTTCTTGTTTTATTCAATAGAGCTATAAAGGAGATTTTGATGCCGACCTAGGGTGGTTTATTTATATTTTCAATCAGTCTATATTCTTCAAAAAAAATAAAAGAAGAGAAAAAGAACTTGGATGTTATTCACATTTTCAAAAACAACAAAATATTTTATAAATATGTGTTGCAACTGTCAACGGAGATAACTGTTCACTAGGGTAACGAAGCGACTATTATAATATATCAAATCGTAGCACATAAATAATACAAAATATGATTTGGTCTCACTTTGGAAAATCTTTTTCGTACCAAAATTACATCGTTTACATCACTAACCGAGGGTTTAAAGTTTTTGACGCACCATTTTCATATTACATCTTATTTTATTCTATAGAGCTTTAAAGGAGATATTGAAGCTGACCTAGGGTTTTTTATTTATATTTTCAATCAGTCTGTATTCTTCAAAAAAAATAAAAGAAGAGGAAAAGAACAGGGATGTTGTTCACATTTTCAAAAACAACAAAACATTTTATAAATATGTGTTGCAACTGTCAAAAGAAGATAACTTTTGACTCAGGTATCGAAACGACTATTATAATATATAAAATCACAGCTTGTATCAAATTATGCAATATGATTTGTTCTAGCTGTGGAAAATCATTATTGTATCTATATTTCATCGTTTACATCACCTACCGAAGGTTTAACCTTTTTGACGCACCATTTTCATTTTACTTACTTCCTGTTTTATTAAATAGAGCTATAAAGGAGATATTGATGCCAACCTAGGGTTGTTTATTTATATTTTCAATAAGTCTGTATTCTTCAAAAAAAATAAGAGAAGAGAAAAAGAACTGGGATGTTGTTCACATTTTCAAAAACAACAAAACATTTGATAAATATGTGTTGCAAATTTCAACGGAGATAACTTTTCACTCGGATATCGAAACGACAATTATAATATATCAAATCGCAGCTCGTATCAAATTACGCAATATGATTTTGTCTAGCTGTGGAAAATCATTCTTGTATCTATATTCCATCGTTTACATCACCTATCGAAGGTTTAACCTTTTTGACGCACCATTTTCATTTTACTTACTTCCTGTTTTATTAAATAGAGCTATAAAGCAGATATTGATGCCAACCTGGGGTTGTTTATTTATATTTTCAATCAGTCTGTAGTCTTCAAAAAAAAAATAAGAGAAGAGAAAAAGAACTGGGATGTTGTTCACATTTTCAAAAACAACAAAACATTTGATAAATATGTGTTGCAAATTTCAACGGAGATAACTTTTCACTCGGGTATCGAAACGACTATTATAATATATCAAATCGTAGCACATATCAAATTACACAATATGATCTGGTCTAGCTGTGGAAAATAATTTTTGTATCCTTATTTCATCGTTTACATCACCTACCGAGGGTTTAACGTTTTTAACGCATCATTTTTCATTTTACTTACTTTCTGTTTTTTTCAATAGAGCTATAAAGAAGATTTTGACGCCGACCTAGGGTTGTTTATTTATATTTTCAATCAGTCTATATTCTTCAAAAAAAATAAAAGAAGAGAAAAAGAACTTGGATGTTGTTCACATTTTAAAAAACAACAAAACATTTTATAAATATGTGTTGCAATCACAATGGAGATAAGTTTTCACTAGGTTATTGAAGCGACTATTATAATATATCAAATCGTAGCACGTAAAAAATACTTAATATGATTTGGTCTCACTTTGGAAAATCTTTTTTGTACCAAAATTACATCGTTTACATCACTAACCGAGGGTTTAAAAGTTTTGACGCACCATTTTCATTTTACTTACTTCCTGTTTTATTCAATAGAGCTATAAAGGAGATTTTGAAGCCGGCCTAGGGTTGTTTATTTATATTTTCAATCAGTCTATACTCTTCAAAAAAAATTAAGAGAAGAGAAAAAAGAAAGGGGATGTTGTTCACATTTTCAAAAAGAACAAAACATTTTATATATATGTGTTGCAACTTTCAACGGAAATAACTTTTCACTCGAGTATCGAAACTATTATTATAATATATCAAATCGTAGCACGTATCAAATTACGCCATAAGATTTGGTCTCACTTGGGAATATTATTTTTGTACCCAAATTCTATCGTTTACATCACTAACCGAGGGTTTAAAGTTTTTGACGCACCATATTCTTTTTACATACTTCTTGTTTTATTCAATAGAGCTATAAAGGAGATTTTGATGCCGACCTAGGGTGGTTTATTTATATTTTCAATCAGTCTATATTCTTCAAAAAAAAATAAAAGAAGAGTAAAAGAACTTGGATGTTATTCACATTTTCAAAAACAACAAAACATTTTATAAATATGTGTTGCAACTATCAACGGAGATAACTTTTCACTATGGTAACGAAGCGACTATTATAATATATCAAATCGTAGCACATAAATAATACACAATATGATTTGGTTTCACTTTGGAAAATCTTTTTCGTACCAAAATTACATCGTTTACATCACTAACCGAGGGTTTAAAGTTTTTGACGCACCATTTTCATATTACATACTTCTTATTTAATTCAATAGAGCTATAAAGGAGATATTGAAGCCAACCTAGAGTTTTTTATTTATATTTTCAATCAGTCTGTATTCTTCAAAAAAAATAAAAGAAGAGAAAAAGAACTGGGATGTTGTTCACATTTTCAAAAACAACAAAACATTTTATAAATATGTGTTGCAACTGTCAAAAGAAGATAACTTTTGACTCGGGTATCGAAACGACTATTATAATATATAAAATCACAGCTCGTATCAAATTACGCAATATGATTTGTTCTAGCTGTGGAAAATCATTATTGTATCTATATTTCATCGTTTACATCACCTACCGAAGGTTTAACCTTTTTGACGCACCATTTTCATTTTACTTACTTCTGTTTTATTAAATAGAGCTATAAAGGAGATATTGATGCCAACCTAGGGTTGTTTATTTATATTTTCAATAAGTCTCGTATTCTTCAAAAAAATAAGAGAAGAGAAAAAGAACAGGGATGTTGTTCACATTTTCAAAAACAACAAAACATTTTATAAATGTGTTGCAATCACAAAAGAAGATAACTTTTGACTCGGGTATCAAAACGACTATTATAATATATCAAATCGCAAAGACGTATCAAATTACACAATATGATTTGGTCTAGCTGTGGAAAATAATTTTTGTATCCTTATTCCATCGTTTACATCACCTACCGAGGGTTTAACGTTTTTAACGCATCATTTTTCATTTTACTTACTTTCTGTTTTTTTCAATAGAGCTATAAAGGAGATTTTGACGCTGACCTAGGGTTGTTTATTTATATTTTCAATCAGTCTATATTCTTCAAAAAAAAAAAAAAGAAGAGAAAAAGAACTTGGAGGTGGTTCACATTTTAAAAAACAACAAAACATTTTATAAATATGTGTTGCAACTCACAATCTGAGATAACTTTTCACTAGGTTATTGAGCGACTTTTATAATATCTCAAATCGTAGCTCGTATAAAATACTTAATATGATTTGGTCTCACTTTGGAAAATCTTTTTTGTACAAAAATTACATCGTTTACATCACTAACCGAGGGTTTAAAGTTTTTGACGCACTATTTCTATTTTACTTACTTCCGGTTTTATTCAATAGTGCTATAAAGGAGTTATTGGTTCCAACCTAGGGTTGTTTATTAATATTTTCAATCAGTCTTTATAATTCAAAAAAAATTGAGAGAAGACAAAAAAGGGGATGTTGTTCACATTTTCAAAAAGAAAAAAACTTTTGATAAATACGTGTTGCAACTTTCAACGGAGATAAGTTTTAACTCGCGTATCGAAACGACTACTATAATATATCAAATTGAAGAACGTATCAAATTACCCCATATGATTTGGTCTCACTTGGGAATATTGTTTTTGTATCCAAATTCTATCGTTTACATCACTAACCGAGGGTTTCAAGTTTTTGACGCACCATAATCTTTTTACATACTTCTTGTTTTATTCAATAGAGCTATAAAGGAGATTTTGATGCCGACCTAGGGTGGTTTATTTATATTTTCAATCAGTCTATATTCTTCAAAAAAAATAAAAGAAGAGAAAAAGAACTTGGATGTTATTCACATTTTCAAAAACAACAAAACATTTTATAAATATGTGTTGCAACTGTCAACGGAGATAACTTTTCACTAGGGTATCGAAGCGACTATTATAATATATCAAATCGTAGCACATAAATAATACACAATATGATTTGGTCTCACTTTGGAAAATCTTTCTCGTACCAAAATTACATCGTTTACATTACTAACCGAGGGTTTAAAGTTTTTCACGCACCATTTTCATATTACATACTTCTTATTTTATTCTATAGAGCTATAAAGGAGATATTGAAGCCGACCTAGGGTTGTTTATTTATATTTTCAATCAGTCTGTATTCTTCAAAAAAAAAATAAAAGAAGAGAAAAAGAACTGGGATGTTGTTCACATTTTCAAAAACAACAAAACATTTTATAAATATGTGTTGCAACTGTCAAAAGAAGATAACTTTTGACTCGGGTATCGAAACGACTATTATAATATATCAAATCACAGCTCGTATCAAATTACGTAATACGATTTGGTCTAGCTGTGGAAAATCATTCTTGTCTCTATATTCCATCGTTTCCATCACCTACCGAAGGTTTAACCTTTTTGACGCACCATTTTCATTTTACTTACTTCCTATTTTATTAAATAGAGCTATAAAGGAGATATTGATGCCAACCAAGGGTTGTTTATTTATATTTTCAATCAGTCTGTATTCTTCAAAAAAAATAAGAGAAAAGAAAAAGAACTAGGATGTTGTTCACATTTTCAAAAACAACAAAACTTTTGATAAATATGTGTTGCAACTTTCAACGGAGATAACTTTTCACTCGGGTATAGAAATGACTTTTATAATATATCAAATCGAAGCTCGTATCAAATTACACAATATGGTTTTGTCTAGCTATGGAAAATCATTTTTGTACCCAAATTCCATCGTTTGCATCACTCACCGAGGGTTTAAATGTTTTGACGCACCGTTTTCATTTTACTTACTTCCGGTTTTATTCAATAGAGCTATATAGGAGATATTGATGCCGACGTAGGGTTTTTATTTATATTTTCAATCAGTATCTATTCTTCAAGAAAAATTAAGAGAAGAGAAAAAGAAAGTGGAGGTGTTCACATTTTCAAAATCAGCAAAACATTCGTAAAATATATGTTGCAACTTTCAACCAAGGTAACTTTTGACTCGGTTATCGAAATGACAATTATAATATATCAAATCGTAGCTCATATAAAATTAAACAATATGATTTGTTCTCGCAAAGGAAAATCATTTCTGTACCCAAATTACAATATTACATAACTTACCGAGGGTTTAAAGTTTATGATGCACCATTTTTATTTTATTTACTTCCAGTTTTATTCAATAGAGCTATAAACGAGATATTGGTGCCGATCTAGGGTTGTTTATTTATATTTTTAATCATTCTATATTCTTCCAAAAAAGTAAGAGAAGAGAAAAAGAACTGCGATGTTGTTCACATTTTACAAAACAGAAGAAAATATTTGATAAATATGTGTTGCAACTTTCAACAAAGATAAATTTACACTCGGATATCGAAATGACTACTATAATATATCAAATCGAAGCTCGTATCAAATTAAACAATATGATTTTCTCTCGCAAAGGAAAATCATATCTGTACCCAAATTACATTATTACATAACTTACCAAAGGTTTAAAGTTTTTGACGCACCATTTTCATTTTATTTACTTTCGCTTTTATTCAATAGAGCTATAAAGGAGATATTGACGCTGTTCTAGGGTTGTTTATTTATATTTTCAATCATTATATATTCTTCAAAAAAAATAAGAGAAGAGAAAAAGAACTGGGATGTTGTTCACATTTTCAAAAACAACAAAACATTTGATAAATATGTGTTGCAAATTTCAACGGAGATAACTCTTCACTCGGGTATCGAAATGACTATTATAATATATCAAATTGTAGCACGTATCAAATTACACAATATGATTTGGTCTCGCTATGGAAAATCATTTTTGTACCCAAATTCCATCGTTTACATCACTAACCGAGGGTTTAAAGTTTTTGACGTAGTATTTTCATTTTACTTACTTCTTGTTTTATTCAATAAAGCTATAAAGGAGATTTTGATGCCGACCTAGGGTTGTTTATTTATATTTTCAATCAGTCTGTATTCTTCAAAAAAAGTAAGAGAAGAGAAAAAGAACTAGGATGTTGTTCACATTTTCAATAACAACAAAACATTTTATAAATATGTGTTGTAACTTTCAACGAAGATAACTTTCTACTCGGGTATCGAGACGACTATTATCATATGTAAAATCGTAGCACGTATCAAATTACACAATATGATTTGGTCTCACTTGGAAAATTCATTTTTGACCCAAATTCCATCGGTTACATCACTAAACGAGGGTTTATAGTTTTTGACACACCATTTTGCATTTTACTTCTTGTTTTATTCTATAGAGCTATAAAGGAGATATTGATGCCAACCTAGGGTTGTTTATTTATATTTCCATCAGTCATTATTCTTCATAAAAAATAAGGGAAGAGAAAAAGAACTAGGATGTTGTTCACATTTTCAAAAACAACAAAACATTTTATAAATATGTGTTGCAACTTTCAATGGAGATAACTTTTCACTCGGGTATCGAATCGATTATTATAATATATCAAATCGTATCTCGTATCAAATTACACAATATGATTTGGTCTAGCAGTGGAAAATCATTTTTGTATCCATATTCCATAATTTAAATCACCTACCGAGGGTTTAACATTTTTGACGCAATATTTTCATTTTACTTACTTCCGGTTTTATTCAATAGAGCTATAAAGAAGATATTGATGCCAAACTAGGGTTATTTATTTATATTTTCAATCAGTCCGTATTCTTCAAAAAAAATAAGAGAAGAGAAAAAGTACGGGGATGTCGTTCACATTTTCAAAAACAACAAAACATTTCATCAATATGTGCTGCAACTTTCAATGGAGATAACTTTTCACTCAAATATCGAAACGACTATTATAATATATCAAATCGTAGCACGTATCAAATTACACAATATGATTTGGTCTTGCTTTGGAAATTCATTTTTGTACCCAAATTCCATCGTTTACATCACTGACCGAGGGTTTATAGTTTTTGACGCAGTATTTTCATTTTACTTACTTCATGTTTTATTCAATAGGGCTATAAATGAGATATTGATGCCAACCTAGGGTTGTTTATATATATTTTCAATCAAACTCTATTCTTCAAGAAAAATTAAGGGAAGAGAAAAAGAACTGTGATGTTGTTAGCATTTTCAAAAACAACAAAACATTTTATAAATATGTGTTACAACCTTCAACGGAGATAACTTTTCACTCGGGTATCGAATCGACTATTATAATATATCAAATCGTATCTCGTATAAAATTACACAATATGATTGGGTCTAGATGTGGAAAATCATTTTTGTATCCATATTCCATCATTTAAATCACCAACCGAGGGCTTAACGTTTTTGACGCACTATTTTCATTTTACTTACTTCCGGTTTTATTCAATAGAGCTATCAAAAAGATATTGATGCCAACGTAGGGTTTTTATTTATATTTTCAATTAGTCTCTATTCTTGAAGCAAAATTAAGTGGAAAAGAACGAGGATGTTTTTCACAATTTCAAAAACAACAAAACATTTGATAAATATGTGTTGCAACTTTCAACGGAGATAACTTTTCACTCGGTAATCGAAACAACTATTATAATATATAAAATCGTAGTTCATATCAAATTACATAACATGATTTGGTCTCGCTAAGGAAAATCATTTTTGTACCCAAATTCCATCGTTTACATCACTAACCGAGGGTATAAAGTTTTTGACGCACCATTTTCATTTTACTTATTTCCTATTTTATTCAATAGAGCTATAAAGGAGATATTGGTGCCGATCCATGGTCGTTTATTTATATTTTCAATCATTCTATATTCTTCAAAAAAAATAAGAGAAGAGAAAAAGAAAGGGGATGTTGTTCACATTTTAAAAAACAACAAAACATTTGATAAATATGTGTTGCAACTTTCAACGGAGATAACTTTTCACTCGGTTATCGAAACGACTATTATAATATATAAAATCATAGTTCATATCAAATTACACAATATGATTTGGTCTCGCTAAGGAAAATAATTTTTGTACCCAAATTCCATCGTTTACATCACTAACCGAGGGTATAAAGTTTTTAACGCACCATTTTCATTTTACTTACTTCCTATTTTATTCAATAGAGCTATAAAGGAGATATTGGTACCGATCCAGGGTTGTTTATTTATATTTTCAATCATTCTATAATCTTCAAAAAAAAATAAGAGAAGAGAAAAAGAAAGGGGATGTTGTTCACATTTTCAAAAACAACAAAATATGTGATAAATATGTGTTGCAACTTTCAACGGAGATAACTCTTCACTCGGGTATCGAAACGACTATTATAATATATCAAATCGTAGTTCGTATCAAATTACATAATATGATTTGGTCGCGCTTTGTAAAATCATTTTTGTACGCAAATTCCATCGTTTACAACACTAACCGAGGGTTTAATGGTTTTGACGCACCATTTTCATTTTACTTACTTCCTGATTTATCCAATAGAGCTATAAATTAGATTTTGATGCCGACCTAGGGTTGTTTGTTTATATTTTCAATCATTCTATATTCTTCAAAAAAAAATAAGAGAAGAGGAAAAGAAAGCGTATGTTGTTCACATTTTCAAAAACAACAAAATATTTGATAAATATGTGTTGCAACTTTCAACGGAGATAACTCTTCACTCGGGTATCGAAACGACTATTATAATATATCAAATCGTAGTTCGTATCAAATTACACAATATGATTTGGACTTTCTTTGGAAAATCATTTCTGAAACCAAATTCCATCGTTTACATCACTAATTGAGGGTATAAATTTTTGACGCACCATTTTCATTTTACTTCCTGTTTTATTCAATAGAGCTATAAAGTAGATATTGATGCCAAACTAGGGTTTTTTGTTTATATTTTCAATCAGTCTATATTCTTCAAAAAAAAATAAGAGAAGAGAAAAAGAAAGGGGATGTTGTTCACATTTTCAAAAACAACAAAACATTTGATAAATATATGTTGCAACTTTCAATAGAGATAAATTTTGACTTGGGTATCCAAACAACTATTAAAATATATCAAATCGATGCTCATCTCAAATTAGACAATATGGTATGGTCTTGCTTTGAAAAACCATTTTTGTACCCAAATTCCATCGTTTACATCACCTACCAAGGGTTTAACGTTTTCGACACAATATTTTCATTTTACTTACTTACGGTTTTATTCAATAGAGCTATAAAGGAGATATTGGTGCCAACCTAGGGTTTTTTATTTATATTTTCAATCAGAATCTATTCTTCAAGCAAAATGAAAAGAAGAGAAAAAAGAACTGGGATGTTGTTCACATTGTCAAAAACAACAAAATATTTTATAAATATGTGTTGCAACTTTCAACGGAGATAACTTTTCACTCGGTTATCGAAACGACTATTATAATATATCAAATCGTAGATCGTATCAAATTACACAATATGATTTGGTCTCGCTAAGGAAAATCATTTTTGTACCCAAATTCCATCGTTTACATCACTAACCGAGGGTATAAAGTTTTTGACCTAGGGTTGTTTATTTATATTTTCAATCAGTCTGTATTCTTCAAAAAAAATAAGAGAAGAGAAAAAGAACTCGGATGTTGTTTACATTTTCAAAAACGATAAAACATTTTATAAATATGTGTTGCAACTTTCAACGAAGAGAACTATTCACTCGGGTATCGAAACGACTATTATAATATATCAAATCGTAGCACGTATCAAATTACACAATAAGATTTGGCCTCGCCTTGGAAATTCATTTTTGTACCCAAATTACATCGTTTAAATCACTAACCGAAGGTTTAAAGTTTTTGACGCACCATATTCATTTTACTAACTTCTGGTTTTATTCAATAGAGCTATAAAGGAGATATTGATGCCAACCTAGGGTTGTTTATTTATATTTTCCATCAATCTGTATTCTTCAAAAAAAAATAAGGGAAGAGAAAAAGAACTGGGATGTTGTTCATATTTTTAAAAACAACAAAACATTTTATAAATATGTGTTGCATCTTTTAACGGAGATAACTTTTCACTCGGGTATCGAAAGTACTATTATAATATATGAAATCGAAAATCCTATTAAAGTAAACAATATGATTTGGTCTCGCAAAGGAAAATCATTTCTGTACCCAAATTACATTATTACATAACTTACCGAGGGTTTAAAGTTTTTGACGCACCATTTTTATTTTATTTACTTCCGGTTTTATTCATTAGAGCTATAAACGAGATATTTGTGCTGATCTAGGGTTGTTTATTTATATTTTCAATCATTCTATATTCTTCAAAAAAAAAATAAGAGAAGATAAAAAGAAGAGGGATGTTGTTCACATTTTAAAAAACAACAAATCATTTGATGAATATGTGTCGCAACTTTCAACGGAGATAACTTTTCACTCGGTTATCGAAACAACTATTATAATATATCAAATCCTAGTTCATTTCAAATTAAACAATATGATTTGGTCTCGCAAAGGAAAATCATTTTTGTACCCAAATTCCATCGTTTACATCAATAACCAAGGGTTTGTAGTTTTTGACGCACCATTTTCATTTTACTTACTTCCTATTTTATTCAATAGAGCTATAAAGGAGATATTGATGCCAACCTAGGGTTGTTTATTTATATTTTCAATCAGTCTGTATTCTTCAAAAAAAATAAGAGAAGAGAAAAAAAACTGCGATGTTGTTCACATTTTCAAACACAACAAAACATTTGATAAATATGTGTTGCAACTTTCAACAGAGATAACTTTTCCCTCGTATATCGAAACGACTATTATAATATATAAATCGTAGCTCGTATCAAATTACACAATATGATTTGGTTTAGCTATGGAAAGTCATTTTTGGTTCCATATTCCATCGTTTACATCACCTACCGAGGGTTTAACGTTTTGACGCATCATTTTCATTTTACTTACTTTCGGTTTTATTCAATAGAGCTGTAAAGGAGATATTGATGCCGACCTAGGGTTTTTATTTATATTTTCAATCAGTCTCTATTCTTCAAGCAAAATTAAGAGAAGAGAAAAAGAAAGGGGATGTGTTCACATTTTCAAAAACAACAAAACATTCGAAAAATATGTGTTGCAACTTTCAACGAAGGTAACTTTTGACTCGGATATCGAAACGACAATTATAATATATCAAATCAAAGCTCCTATCAAATTAAACAATATGATTTGGTCTCGCAAAGGAAAATCATTTCTGTACCCAAATTCCATTATTACATAACTTACTGAGGGTTTAAAGTTTTTGACGCACCATTTTCATTTTATTTACTTCCGGTTTTATTCAATAGAGCTATAAACGAGATATTTGTGCTGATCTAGGGTTGTTTATTTATATTTTCAATCCTTCTATATTTTTGAAAAATATAAGAGAAGAGAAAAAGAACGGGGATGTTGTTCACATTTTCAAAAACAACAAAAATATTTGATAAAGATGTGTTGCAACTTTCAACGGAGATAACTATTGACTCGGGTATCGAAATAACTATTATAATATATCAAATCGAAGCTCGTATCAAATTACACAATATCATTTGGCCTGGCTATGGAAAATGATTTTTGTAACAAAATTCCATCCTTTACATCACTAACCGAGGGTTTAAAGTTTTTGACACACCATTTTCATTTTACTTACTTCCTGTTTTATTCAATACAGCTATAAAGGAGATATTGGTGCCGACCGAGGGTTGTTTATTTATATTTTCAATCAGTCTGTATTCTACAACAAAAAATAAGAGAAGACAAAAAGAACGGGGATGTTGTTCACATTTTCAAAAACAACAAAACATTTGATAAATATGTGTTTCAACTTTCAACAGAGATAAATTTTGACTCGGGTATCGAAACGACTATTATAATATATTAAATCGAAGCTCATATGAAATTACACAATATGATTTGGTCTCGCTTCCAAAAATAAATTTTTAACCAAATTGCATCATTTACATCACTTACCGAGGGTTTAAAGTTTTTGACGCACCATTTTCATTTTACTTACTTCCTCTTTTATTCAATACAACTATAAAGGAGATATTGATGCCGAACGATGGTTTTTTATTTATATTTTCAATCAGTCTGTATTCTACAACAAAAAATAAGAGAAGACAAAAAGAACGGGGATGTTGTTCACATTTTCAAAAACAACAAAACATTTGATAAATATGTGTTTCAACTTTCAACAGAGATAAATTTTGACTCGGGTATCGAAACGACTATTATAATATATTAAATCGAAGCTCATATGAAATTACACAATATGATTTGGTCTCGCTTCCAAAAATAAATTTTTAACCAAATTGCATCATTTACATCACTTACCGAGGGTTTAAAGTTTTTGACGCACCATTTTCATTTTACTTGCTTCCTGTTTTATTCAATACAGCTATAAAGGAGATATTGATGCTGAATGATGGTTTTTTATTTATATTTTCAATCAGTCTGTATTCTACAAAAAAAATAAGAGAAGAGAAAAAGAACGGGGATGTTCTTCACATTTTCAAAAACCACAAAACATTTGATGAATCTGTGTTGCAACTTTTAAAGGAGATAACTGTTGACTCGGGTATCGAAAGCACTATTATAATATATCAAATCGTAGTTCGTATCAAATTACACAATATGATTTGGTCTTGCTTGGGAAAATCATTTCAGTAACCAAATTCCATCGTTTACATCACTAACCGAGGGTATAAAGTTTTTGACGCACCATTTTCATTTTACTTGCTTCCTGTTTTATTCAATACAGCTATAAAGGAGATATTAATGCTGAACGATGGTTTTTTATTTATATTTTCAATCAGTCTGTATTCTACAAAAAAAAATAAGAGAAGAGAAAAAGAACGGGGATGTTGTTCACATTTTCAAAAACAACAAAACATTTGATCAATATGTGTTGCAACTTTCAAAGGAGATAACTTTTGACTCGGGTATCGAAACGACTATTATAATATATCAAATCGAAGCTCATTTCAAATTACACAATATGATTTGGTCTCGCTTTGGAAAATAATTTTTGTAACCAAATTCCATCATTTACATCACTAAACGAGGGTTTAAAGTTTTTGACGCACCATTTTCATTTTACTTACTTCCTGTTTTATTCAATACAGCTATAAAGGAGATATTGATGCCGACTGAGGGTTGTTTATTTATATTTTCAATTAGTATGTATTCTAAAAAAAAATAAGAGAAGAGAAAAAGAACGGGGATGTTGTTCACATTTTCAAAAACAACAAAACATTTGATGAATATGTGTTGCAACTTTCAACGGAGATAACTTTTGACTCGGATATCGAAATGACTATTATAATATATCAAATCGAAGCTCGTATCAAATTACACAATATGATTTGGTCTTGCTTGGGAAAGTCATTTCTGTAACCAAATTCCATAGTTTACATCACTAACCAAGGGTATAAAGTTTTTGATGCACCATTTTCATTTTACTTACTTCCTGTTTTATTCAATACAGCTATAAAGGAGATATTGATGCCGACCGAGGGTTGTTTATTTATATTTTCAATCACCAGATTCTACAACAAAAATATAAGAGAAGAGAAAAAAGAAAGGGGTTGTTGTACACATTTTAAAAAACAACAAACCATTTGCTAAATATGTGTTGCAAATTTAAACGGAGATAAATTTTGACTCGGGTATCGAAACGACTATTATAATATATCAAATCGATGCTCATATGAAATTACAAAATATGACTTGGCCTCGATTTCTAAAATCATTTTTGTACCCAAATTACATCGTTCACATCATTTATCGAGGTTTTAATGTTTTTGATGTACCATTTTTATTTTACTTACTTCAGGTTTTATTCAATAGAGCTATAAAGGAGATATTGATGCCGAACGATGGTTTTTTATTAATATTTTCAATCACTATATTCTACAAAAAAATAAGAGAAGAGAAAAAGGACGGGGATGTTGTTCACATTTTCAAAAACCACAAAACATTTAACGGATATAACTTTTGACTCGGGTATCGAAAGCACTATTATAATATTTCAAATTGAAGCTCGTATCAAATTACACAATATGATTTGGTCTCGCTTTGGAAAATCATTTTTGTAACGAAATTGCATCATTTACATCACGAACCGAGGATTTGAAGTTTTTGACGCACCATTTTTCATTTTACTTACTTCCTTTTTTATTCATTACGCCTATAAAGGAGATATTGATGCCGACCAAGGGTTGTTTATTCACATTTTCAATAACAACAAAACATTTGATTAATATTTGGTGCAACTTTCAACGGAGATAACTTTTGACTCGGGTATCGAAACGACTATTATAATATATCAAATTGAAGCTCGTATCAAATTACACAATATGATTTTGTCTCGCTTTGGAAAATCATTTTTGTAACGAAATTGCATCATTTACATCACTAAACAAGGGTTTAAAGGTTTTCACACACCATTTTCATTTTACTTACTTCCTGTTTTATTCAATTCATCTATAAAGGAGATATTGATGCCGACCAAGGGTTGTTTATTTATATTTTCAATCACCAGTATTCTACAACAAAAAATAAGAGAAGAGAAAAAGAAAGGAGATGTTGTTCACATTTTCAAAAACAACAAAACATTTGACAAATATGTGTTGCAACTTTCAACGGAGATTACTTTTGACTCGGGTATCAAAACGACTATTATAATATATCAAATCAAAGTTCATATCTAATTAAACAATATGATTTGGTCTTGCTTGGGAAAGTCATTTCAGAACCAAATTCCATCGTTTATATCACTAACCGAGGGTATAAAGTTTTTGATGCACCATTTTCATTTTACTTACTTCCTGTTTTATTCAATACAACTATAAAGGAGATATTGATTCCGAACGATGGTTTTTTATTAATATTTTCAATCAACCGTATTCTACAACAATAAAAATAAGAGAAGACAAAAAGAACGGGATGTTGTTCACATTTTCAAAAACAACAAAACATTTGATAAATATGTGTTGCAACTTTCAACGGAGATAACTTTTGACTCGGGATTCGAAATGACTATTATAATATATTAAATCGATGCTCATATGAAATTAAACAATATGATTTGGTCTCGCTTCCAAAAATCATTTTTGTAACAAAATTGCATCATTTACATCACTAACCGAGGGTTTAAAGTTTTTGATGCACCATTTTCATTTTACTTCTTGTTTTATTCAATACAGCTATAAAAATGATATTGATGCCAAACGATGGTTTTTTATTTATATTTTCAATGAGTCTGTATTCTACAAAAAAAAATAAGAGAAGAGAAAAAGAACGGGGATGTTGTTCACATTTTCAAAAGCCACAAAACATTTGATAAATCTCTGTTGGAACTTTTAACGGAAATAACTTTTGACTCGGGTATCGAAAGCACTATTATAATATATCAAATTGAAGCTCGTGTCAAATTTCACAATATGATTTGGTCTCGATTTGGAAAATCATTTTTGTAACGAAATTGCATCATTTACATCACGAACATAGGATTTAAAGTTTTTGACGCACCATTTTCATTTTACTTACTTCTTGTTTTGTTTATTTATATTTTCAATCAGTATGTATTCTACAAAAAAAATAAGAGAAGAGAAAAAGAAAGGGGATGTTGTTCACATTTTAAAAAACAACAAAACATTTGATAAATATGTGTTGCAACTTTCAACGGAGATAACTCTTCACTCGGGTATCAAAACGACTATTATAATATATCAAATCCTAGTTCGTATCAAATTACACAATATGATTTGGTCTTGCTTTGGAAAATCATTTCTGTAACCAAATTCCATCGTTTACATCACTAACCGAGAGTATAAAGTTTTTAACGCACCATTTTCATTTTACTTACTTACTGTTTTATTCAATACAGCTATAAAGGAGATATTGATGCCGACCGAGGGTTGTTTATTTATATTTTCAATCAGTCTGTATTCTACAACAAAAAAATAAGAGAAGAGAAAAAGAACGGGGATGTTGTTCACATTTTAAAAAACAACAAAACATTTGATAAATATGTGTTGCAACTTTCAACGGAGATAAATTTTGACTCGGGTATCGAAACGACTATTATAATATATCAAATCATAGTTCGTATCAAATTACACAATATGATTTGGTCTTGCTTGGGAAAGTCATTTCTGTAACCAAATTCCATAGTTTACATCACTAACCGAGGGTATAAAGTTTTTGATGCACCATTTTCATTTTACTTATTTCCTGTTTTATTCAATACAGCTATAAAAGAGATATTGATGCCGACTAAGGATTGTTTATTTATATTTTCAATTAGTCAGTATTCTACAAAAAAAAATAAGAGAAGAGAAAAAGAACAGGGTTGTTGTACACATTTTAAAAAACAACAAAATATTTGCTAAATATGTGTTGCAAATTTAAACGGAGATAAATTTTGACTCGGGTATCGAAACGACTATTATAATATATCAAATCGATGCTCATATGAAATTACAAAATATGACTTGGTCTCGCTTTCTAAAATCATTTTTGTACCCAAATTGCATCATTTACATCACTAAGCGAGGGTTTAAAGTTTTTGACGCACCATTTTCATTTTACTTACTTCCTGTTTTATTCAATACAGCTATAAAGGAGATATTGATGCCGAACGATGGTTTTTTATTAATATTTTCAATCAGTCTATATTCTACAAAAAAAATAAGAGAAGAGAAAAAGGACGGGGATGTTGTTCACATTTTCAAAAACCACAAAACATTTAACGGATATAACTTTTGACTCGGGTATCGAAAGCACTATTATAATATTTCAAATTGAAGCTCGTATCAAATTACACAATATGATTTGGTCTCGCTTTGGAAAATCATTTTTGTAACGAAATTGCATCATTTACATCACGAACCGAGGATTTGAAGTTTTTGACGCACCATTTTTCATTTTACTTACTTCCTTTTTTATTCATTACAGCTATAAAGGAGATATTGATGCCGACCAAGGGTTGTTTATTCACATTTTCAATAACAACAAAACATTTGATTAATATTTGGTGCAACTTTCAACGGAGATAACTTTTGACTCGGGTATCGAAACGACTATTATAATATATCAAATTGAAGCTCGTATCAAATTACACAATATGATTTTGTCTCGCTTTGGAAAATCATTTTTGTAACGAAATTGCATCATTTACATCACTAAACAAGGGTTTAAATTTTTTTACACACTATTTTTATTTTACTTACTTGCGGTTTTATTCTATAGAGCTATAAAGGAGATATTGATGCCGACCAAGGGTTGTTTATTTATGTGTTCAATCAATTTGAATTCTACAAAAAATATAAGAGGAGAGAAAAAGAAAGGGTATGTTGTTCACATTTTCGAAAACAACAAAACATTTGTTACATATGAGTCGCAACTTTCAACGGAGATAACTTTTAACTCGGGTATCGAAATAACTATTATAATATATCAAATCAAAGTTCATATCTAATTACACAATATGATTTAATCTTGCTTGGGAAAGTCATTTACAGAACCAAATTCCATCGTTTATATCACTAACCGAGGGTATAAAGTTTTTGATGCACCATTTTCATTTTACTTACTTCCTGTTTTATTCAATACAACTATAAAGGAGATATTGATTCCGAACGATGGTTTTTTATTAATATTTTCAATCAGTCTGTATTCTACAACAATAAAAATAAGAGAAGACAAAAAGAACGGGGATGTTGTTCACATTTTCAAAAACAACAAAACATTTGATAAATATGTGTTGCAACTTTCAACGGAGATAACTTTTGACTCGGGATTCGAAATGACTATTATAATATATTAAATCGATGCTCATATGAAATTAAACAATATGATTTGGTCTCGCTTCCAAAAATCATTTTTGTAACAAAATTGCATCATTTACATCACTAACCGAGGGTTTAAAGTTTTTGATGCACCATTTTCATTTTACTTCTTGTTTTATTCAATACAGCTATAAAAATGATATTGATGCCAAACGATGGTTTTTTATTTATATTTTCAATGAGTCTGTATTCTACAAAAAAAAATAAGAGAAGAGAAAAAGAACGGGGATGTTGTTCACATTTTCAAAAGCCACAAAACATTTGATAAATCTGTGTTGCAACTTTTAACGGAAATAACTTTTGACTCGGGTATCGAAAGCACTATTATAATATATCAAATTGAAGCTCGTGTCAAATTTCACAATATGATTTGGTCTCGATTTGGAAAATCATTTTTGTAACGAAATTGCATCATTTACATCACGAACATAGGATTTAAAGTTTTTGACGCACCATTTTCATTTTACTTACTTCTTGTTTTGTTTATTTATATTTTCAATCAGTATGTATTCTACAAAAAAAATAAGAGAAGAGAAAAAGAAAGGGGATGTTGTTCACATTTTAAAAAACAACAAAACATTTGATAAATATGTGTTGCAACTTTCAACGGAGATAACTCTTCACTCGGGTATCAAAACGACTATTATAATATATCAAATCCTAGTTCGTATCAAATTACACAATATGATTTGGTCTTGCTTTGGAAAATCATTTCTGTAACCAAATTCCATCGTTTACATCACTAACCGAGAGTATAAAGTTTTTAACGCACCATTTTCATTTTACTTACTTACTGTTTTATTCAATACAGCTATAAAGGAGATATTGATGCCGACCGAGGGTTGTTTATTTATATTTTCAATCAGTATGTATTCTACAAAAAAAATAAGAGAAGAGAAAAAGAACGGGGATGTTGTTCACATTTTAAAAAACAACAAAACATTTGATAAATATGTGTTGCAACTTTCAACGGAGATAAATTTTGACTCGGGTATCGAAACGACTATTATAATATATCAAATCATAGTTCGTATCAAATTACACAATATGATTTGGTCTTGCTTGGGAAAGTCATTTCTGTAACCAAATTCCATAGTTTACATCACTAACCGAGGGTATAAAGTTTTTGATGCACCATTTTCATTTTACTTACTTCCTGTTTTATTCAATACAGCTATAAAGGAGATATTGATGCCGACCAAGGGTTGTTTATTTATATTTTCAATCAGTCTGTATTCTACAACAAAAAATAAGAGAAGACAAAAAGAACGGGGATGTTGTTCACATTTTCAAAAACAACAAAACATTTGATAAATATGTGTTGCAACTTTCAACGGAGATAAATTTTGACTCGGGTATCGAAACGACTATTATAATATATCAAATCGAAGCTCATATGAAATTACACAATATGATTTGGTCTCGCTTCCAAAAATCATTTTTGTAACCAAATTGCATCATTTACATCACTAAGCGAGGGTTTAAAGTTTTTGACGCACCATTTTCATTTTACTTACTTCCTGTTTTATTCAATACAGCTATAAAGGAGATATTGATGCCGAACGATGGTTTTTTATTAATATTTTCAATCAGTCTATATTCTACAAAAAAAATAAGAGAAGAGAAAAAGGACGGGGATGTTGTTCACATTTTCAAAAACCACAAAACATTTAACGGATATAACTTTTGACTCGGGTATCGAAAGCACTATTATAATATTTCAAATTGAAGCTCGTATCAAATTACACAATATGATTTGGTCTCGCTTTGGAAAATCATTTTTGTAACGAAATTGCATCATTTACATCACGAACCGAGGATTTGAAGTTTTTGACGCACCATTTTTCATTTTACTTACTTCCTTTTTTATTCATTACAGCTATAAAGGAGTTATTGATGCCGACCAAGGGTTGTTTATTCACATTTTCAATAACAACAAAACATTTGATTAATATTTGGTGCAACTTTCAACGGAGATAACTTTTGACTCGGGTATCGAAACGACTATTATAATATATCAAATTGAAGCTCGTATCAAATTACACAATATGATTTTGTCTCGCTTTGGAAAATCATTTTTGTAACGAAATTGCATCATTTACATCACTAAACAAGGGTTTAAAGGTTTTCACACACCATTTTCATTTTACTTACTTCCTGTTTTATTCAATTCATCTATAAAGGAGATATTGATGCCGACCAAGGGTTGTTTATTTATATTTTCAATCAGTCTGTATTCTACAACAAAAAAATAAGAGAAGAGAAAAAGAACGGGGATGTTGTTCACATTTTCAAAAACAACAAAACATTTGATAAATATGTGTTGCAACTTTCAACGGAGATAACTTTTGACTCGGGTATCGAAACGACTATTATAATATATCAAATCGTAGTTCATATCAAATTACACAATATGATTTGGTCTTGCTTGGGAAAGTCATTTCTGTAACCAAATTCCATCGTTTATATCACTAACCGAGGGTATAAAGTTTTTGATGCACCATTTTCATTTTACTTACTTCCTGTTTTATTCAATACAACTATAAAGGAGATATTGATTCCGAACGATGGTTTTTTATTAATATTTTCAATCAGTCTGTATTCTACAACAATAAAAATAAGAGAAGACAAAAAGAACGGGGATGTTGTTCACATTTTCAAAAACAACAAAACATTTGATAAATATGTGTTGCAACTTTCAACGGAGATAACTTTTGACTCGGGATTCGAAATGACTATTATAATATATTAAATCGATGCTCATATGAAATTAAACAATATGATTTGGTCTCGCTTCCAAAAATCATTTTTGTAACAAAATTGCATCATTTACATCACTAACCGAGGGTTTAAAGTTTTTGATGCACCATTTTCATTTTACTTCTTGTTTTATTCAATACAGCTATAAAAATGATATTGATGCCAAACGATGGTTTTTTATTTATATTTTCAATGAGTCTGTATTCTTCGAAAAATAAATAAGAGAAGAGAAATAGAAAGAGGATGTTGTTCACATTTTCAAAAGCCACAAAACATTTGATAAATCTGTGTTGCAACTTTTAACGGAAATAACTTTTGACTCGGGTATCGAAAGCACTATTATAATATATCAAATTGAAGCTCGTGTCAAATTTCACAATATGATTTGGTCTCGATTTGGAAAATCATTTTTGTAACGAAATTGCATCATTTACATCACGAACATAGGATTTAAAGTTTTTGACGCACCATTTTCATTTTACTTACTTCTTGTTTTGTTTATTTATATTTTCAATCAGTATGTATTCTACAAAAAAATAAGAGAAGAGAAAAAGAATGGGATGCTGTTCACATTTTAAAAAACAACAAAACATTTGATAAATATGTGTTGCAACTTTCAACGGAGATAACTCTTCACTCGGGTATCAAAACGACTATTATAATATATCAAATCCTAGTTCGTATCAAATTACACAATATGATTTGGTCTTGCTTTGGAAAATCATTTCTGTAACCAAATTCCATCGTTTACATCACTAACCGAGAGTATAAAGTTTTTAACGCACCATTTTCATTTTACTTACTTACTGTTTTATTCAATACAGCTATAAAGGAGATATTGATGCCGACCGAGGGTTGTTTATTTATATTTTCAATCAGTCTGTATTCTACAACAAAAAAATAAGAGAAGAGAAAAAGAACGGGGATGTTGTTCACATTTTCAAAAACAACAAAACATTTGATAAATATGTGTTGCAACTTTCAACGGAGATAACTCTTCACTCCGGTATTGAAACGACTATTATAATATATTAAATCGAAGGTCATATGAATTTACACAATATGATTTGGTCTCGCTTCCAAAAATAATTTTTGTAACCAAATTGCATCATTTACATAACTGACCGAGTGTTTATAGTTTTTGACGCACCATTTTCATTTTACTTACTTCCTGTTTTATTCAATACAGCTATAAAGGAGATAATAATGCCGAACGATGGTTTTTTATTTATATTTTCAATGAGTCTGTATTCTAAAAAAAAAATAAGAGAAGAGAAAAAGAACGGGGATGTTGTTCACATTTTCAAAAACAACAAAACATTTGATAAATATGTGTTGCAACTTTCAACGGATACAACTTCTGACTCGGGTATCGAAACGACTATTATAATATATCAAATCGAAGCTCATATGAAATTACACAAAATGATTTGGTCTCGCTTCCAAAAATAAGTTTTGTAACCAAATTGCATCAATTACATCACTAAGCGAGGGTTTAAAGTTTTTGACGCACCATTTTCATTTTACTTACTTCTGGTTTAATTCAATACAGCTATAAAGGAGATATTGATGCCGAACGATGGTTTTTTATTAAAATTTTCAATCAGTCTATATTCTACAAAAAACAAATAAGAGAAGAGAAAAAGAACTGGGATGTTCTTCACATTTTCAAAAACAACAAAACATTTAATAAATATATGTTGCAACTTTTAACGGAGATAACTTTTGACTAAGGTATCGAAACGACTATTATAATATATCAAATCGAAACTCGTATCAAATTACACAATATCTTTTGGTCACGCTATGGAAAATCATTTTTGTAACCCAATTGCAACATTTACATCACTAAGCGAGGGTTTAAAGTTTTTGACGCACCATTTTCATTTTACTTACTTCCTGTTTTATTCAATACAGCTATAAAGGAGATATTGATGCCGAACGATGGTTTTTTATTAATATTTTCAATCAGTCTATATTCTACAAAAAACAAATAAGAGAAGAGAAAAGGAACGGGGATGTTGTTCACATTTTCAAAAACCACAAAACATTTGATGAATCTGTGTTGCAACCTTTAACGGAGATAACTTTTGACTCGGGTATCGAAACGACTATTATAATATATCAAATCGAAGCTCGTATCAAATTACACAATATGATTTGGTCTTGCTATGGAAAATCATTTTTGTAACCAAATTCCATCATTTACATCACTAAACGAGGGTTTAAAGTTTTTGACGCACCATTTTCATTTTACTTACTTCCTGTTTTATTCAATACAGCTATAAAGGAGATATTGATGCCGACCGAGGGTTGTTTATTTATATTTTCAATCAGTCTATATTCTACAACAAAAAATAAGAGAAGAGAAAAAGAACGGGGATGTTGTTCACATTTTCAAAAACAACAAAACATTTGATAAATATGTGTTGCAACTTTCAACGGAGATAACTTTTGACTCGGGTATCGAAAGCACTATTATAATATATCAAATCGAAGCTCATATGAAATTACACAATATGATTTGTCTCGCTTCCAAAAATCATTTTTGTAATCAAATTGCATCATTTACATCACTAAGCGAGGATTTAAAGTTTTTGACGCACCATTTTCATTTTACTTACTTCCTGTTTTATTCAATACAGCTATAAAGTAGATATTGATGCCGAACGATGGTTTTTTATTAATATTTTCAATCAGTCTATATTCTACAAAAAACAAATAAGAGAAGAGAAAAAGAACGGGGATGTTGTTCAAATTTTCAAAAACCACAAAACATTTGATGAATCTGTGTTGCAACTTTTAACGGAGAGAACTTTTGACTCGGGTATCGAAACGACTATTATAATATATCAAATCGAAGCTCGTATCAAATTACACAATATGATTTGGTCTCGCTTTGGAAAATTATTTTTGTAACGAAATTGCATCATTTACATCACTAAATAAGGGTTTAAAGTTTTTGACGCACAATTTTCATTTTACTTACTTCCTGTTTTATTCAATTCATCTATAAAGGAGATATTGATACCGACCGAGGGTTGTTTATTTATATTTTCAATTAGTCTGTATTCTACAACAAAAAAATAAGAGAAGAGAAAAAGAACGGGGATGTTGTTCACATTTTCAATAACAACAAAACATTTGATGAATATGTGTTGCAACTTTCAACGGAGATAACTTTTGACTCGGGTATCGAAATGACTATTATAATATATCAAATCGAAGCTCGTATCAAATTACACCATATGATTTGTCCTCACTTCAGAAAATAATTTTTGTAACAATATTTCATCATTTACATCACTAACCGAGGGTATAAAGTTTTTGACGCACCATTTTCATTTTACTTAATTCCTTTTTTATTCAATACCGCTATAAAGGAGATATTGATACTGACCGAGTGTTGTTTATTTATATTTTCAATCAGTCTGTATTCTACAAAAAAAAAATAAGAGAAGAGAAAAAGAACGGGGATGTTGTTCACATTTTCAAAAACCACAAAATATTTGATAAATATGTGTTGCAACTTTAAACGGAGATAACTTTTGACTCGGGTATCCAAATGACTAATATAATATATAAAATCGAAGCTCGAATCAAAGTAAACAATATGATTTGGTCTTTCTTTGGATAATCATTTTTTTAACCAAATTCCATCATTTACATCACTAAACAAGGGTTTAAATTTTTTGACGCACCATTTTCATTTTACTTACTTCCTCTTTTATTCAATTCATCTATAAAGGAGATATTGATGCCGGCCAAGGGTTGTTTATTTATATTTTCAATCAGTCTGTATTCTACAAAAAAATAAGAGAAGAGAAAAAGAACGGGGATGTTGTTCACATTTTCAATAACAACAAAACATTTGATGAATATGTGTTGCAACTTTCAACGGAGATAACTTTTGACTCGGGTATCGAAAGCACTATTATAATATATCAAATCGAAGCTCATATCAAATTACACAATATGATTTGGTCTCGCTTTGGAAAATCATTTTTGTAACCAAATTCCATCATTTACATCACTAACCGAGGGTTTAAAGTTTTTGACGCACCATTTTCATTTTACTTACTTCCTGTTTCATTCAATACAGCTATAAAGGAGATATTGATGCCGAATGATGGTTTTTTATTAATATTTTCAATCAGTCTATATTCTACAAAAAACAAATAAGAGAAGAGAAAAAGAACGGGGATGTTGTTCACATTTTCTAAAACCACAAAACATTTGATGAATCTGTGTTGCAACTTTTAACGGAGATAACTTTTGACTCGGGTATCGAAAGCACTATTTTAATATTTCAAATCGAAGCTCGTATCAAATTACACAATATGATTTGGTCTTTCTTTGGATAATCATTTTTTTAACCAAATTCCATCATTTACATCACTAAACAAGGGTTTAAATTTTTTGACGCACCATTTTCATTTTACTTACTTCCTATTTTATTCAATTCATCTATAAAGGAGATATTGATGCCGGCCAAGGGTTGTTTATTTATATTTTCAATCAGTCTGTATTCTACAAAAATATAAGAGAAGAGAAAAAGAACGGGGATGTTGTTCACATTTTCAATAACAACAAAACATTTGATGAATACGTGTTGCAACTTTCAACGGAGATAACTTTTGACTCGGGTATCCAAATGACTATTATAATATATAAAATCGAAGCTCGAATCAAAGTAAACAATATGATTTGGTCTTTCTTTGGATAATCATTTTTTTAACCAAATTCCATCATTTACATCACTAAACAAGGGTTTAAATTTTTTGACGCACCATTTTCATTTTACTTACTTCCTCTTTTATTCAATTCATCTATAAAGGAGATATTGATGCCGACCTAGGGTTGTTTATTTATATTTTCAATCAGTCTGTATTCTACAACAAAAAATAAGAGAAGAGAAAAAGAACGGGGATGTTGTTCACATTTTCAAAAACAACAAAACATTTGATGAGTATGTGTTGCAACTTTCAACGGAGATAACTTTTGACTCGGGTATCGAAATGACTATTATAATATATCAAATCGAAGCTCATATCAAATTACACAATATAATTTTGTCGCGCTTTGGAAAATCATTTTTGTAACCAAATTCCATCATTTACATCACTAACCGAGGGTTTAAAGTTTTTGACGCACCATTTTCATTTTACTTATTTCCTGTTTTATTCAATACAGCTATAAAGGAGATATTGATGCCGACTGAGGATTGTTTATTTATATTTTCAATTAGTCTGTATTCTACAAAAAAAAATAAGAGAAGAGAAAAAGAACGGGGATGTTGTTCACATTTTCAAAAACAACAAAACATTTGATGAATATGTGTTGCAACTTTCAACGGAGATAACTTTTGACTCGGGTATCGAAAGCACTATTTTAATATTTCAAATCGAAGCTCGTATCAAATTACACAATATGATTTGGTCTCGCTATGGAAAATAATTTTTGTAACCAAATTCCATCATTTACATCACTAACCGAGGGTTTAAAATTTTTGACGCACCATTTTCATTTTACTTACTTCCAGTTTTATTCAATACAGCTATAAAGGAGATATTGATGCCGACCCAGGGTTGTTTATTTATATTTTCAATCATTCTGTATTCTACAACAAAAAAATAAGAGAAGAGAAAAAGAACGGGGATGTTGTTCACATTTTCAAAAACAACAAAACATTTGATAAATATGTGTTGCAACTTTCAACGGAGATAACTTTTGACTCGGGTATCGAAACGACTATTATAATATATTAAATCGAAGCTCATATGAAATTACACAATATGATTTGGTCTCGCTTTGGAAAATCATTTTTGTAACCAAATTCCACCATATAAATCACTAACCGAGGGTTTAATGTTTTTGACACACCATTTTCATTTTACTTACTTCCTGGTTTATTCAATACTGCTATAAAGGAGATATTGATGCCGACCGAGGGTTTTTTATTTATATTTTCAATCAGTATGTATTCTACAAAAAAAATAAGAGAAGAGAAAAAGAAAGGGGATGTTGTTCACATTTTAAAAAACAAGAAAACATTTGATAAATATGTGTTGCAACTTTCAACGGAGATAACTCTTCACTCGGGTATTGAAACGACAATTATAATATATCAAATCGAAGCTCATATCAAATTACACAATATGATTTGGTCTCGCTTTGGAAAATCATTTTTGTAACCAAATTCCATCATTTACATCACTAACCGAGGGTTTAAAGTTTTTGACGCACCATTTTCATTTTACTTACTTCCTGTTTTATTCAATACAGCTATAAAGGAGATATTGATGCCGAATGATGGTTTTTTATTAATATTTTCAATCAGTCTATATTCTACAAAAAAAAAATAAGAGAAGAGAAAAAGAACGGGGATGTTGTTCACATTTTCTAAAACCACAAAACATTTGATGAATCTGTGTTGCAACTTTTAACGGAGATAACTTTTGACTCGGGTATCGAAATGACTATTATAATATATTAAATCGAAGCTCGTATCCAATTACACAATATGATTTGGCCTCGCTATGGAAAATGATTTTTTTAACAAAATTCCATCATTTACATCACTAACCGAGGGTTTAAAGTTTTTGAAGCACTATTTTCATTTTACTTACTTCCAGTTTTATTCAATACAGCTATAAAGGAGATATTGATGCCGACCCAGGGTTGTTTATTTATATTTTCAATCATTCTGTATTCTACAACAAAAAAATAAGAGAAGAGAAAAAGAACGGGGATGTTGTTCACATTTTCAAAAACAACAAACCATTTGCTAAATATGTGTTGCAACTTTAAACGGAGATAACTTTTGACTTGGGTATCGAAACAACTATTATAAATATCAAATCGATGCTCTTATGAAATTACAAAATATGATTTGGTCTCGCTTTGTAAAATCATTTTTGTACCCAAAATCCACCATATAAATCACTAACCGAGGGTTTAATGTTTTTGACACACCATTTTCATTTTACTTACTTCCTGGTTTATTCAATACAGCTATAAAGGAGATATTGATGCCGACCGAGGGTTTTTTATTTATATTTTCAATCAGTATGTATTCTACAAAAAAAATAAGAGAAGAGAAAAAGAAAGGGGATGTTGTTCACATTTTAAAAAACAAGAAAACATTTGATAAATATGTGTTGCAACTTTCAACGGAGATAACTCTTCACTCGGGTATTGAAACGACAATTATAATATATCAAATCGTAGTTCGTATCAAATTACACAATATGATTTGGTCTTGCTTACGAAAGTCATTTCTGTAACCAAATTCCATCGTTTATGCCACTAACCGAGGGTATAAAGTTTTTGACGCAATATTTTCATTTTACTTACTTCCTGTTTTATTCAATACAGCTATAAAGGAGATATTGATGCCGACCGAGGATTTTTTATTTATATTTTCAATCAGTCTGTATTCTACAACAAAAATATAAGAGAAGAGAAAAAGAACGGGGATGTTGTTCACATTTTCAAAAATAACAAAACATTTGATAAATCTGTGTTGCAACTTTGAACGGAGATAACTTTTGACTCGGGTATCGAAATGACTATTATAATATATTAAATCGAAGCTCGTATCCAATTACACAATATGATTTGGCCTCGCTATGGAAAATGATTTTTTTAACAAAATTCCATCATTTACATCACTAACCGAGGGTTTAAAGTTTTTGAAGCACTATTTTCATTTTACTTACTTCCTGTTTTATTCAATACAGCTATAAAGGAGATATTGATGGCGACCGAGGGTTGTTTATATCTATTTTCAATCAGTCTATATCCTACAACAAAAAAATAAGAGAAGAGAAAAAGAACGGGGATGTTGTTCACATTTTCAAAAACAACAAAATATTTGATAAATATGTGTTGCAACTTTCAACGGAGATAACTTTTGACTCGTGTATCGAAACGACTATTATAATATATCAAATCGAAGCTCATATGAAATTACAAAATATGATTTGCTCTCGCTTCCAAAAATCATTTTTGTAACCAAATTGCATCATTTACATCACTAACCTAGGGTTTGAAGTTTTTGACGCACCATTTTCATTTTACTTACTTCCTGTTTTATTCAATACGGCTATAAAGGAGATATTGATGCCGAACGATGGTTTTTTATTAATATTTTCAATCAGTCTATATTCTACAAAAAAAAATAAGAGAAGAGAAAAAGAACGGGGATGTTGTTCACATTTTCAAAAACCACAAAACATTTGATGAATCTGTGTTGCAACTTTTAACGGAGATAACTTTTGACTCGGGTATCGAAAGCACTATTATAATATTTCAAATTGAAGCTCGTATCAAATTACACAATATGATTTGGTCTCGCTTTGGAAAATCATTTTTGTAACCAAATTCCATCATTTACATCACTAACCGAAGGTTTAAAGTTTTTGACGCACCATTTTCATTTTACTTACTTCCTATTTTATTCAAAACAGCTATAAAGGAGATATTGATGCCGAACGATGGTTTTTTATTAATATTTTCAATCAGTCTATATTCTACAAACAAAAAATAAGAGAAGAGAAAAAGAACGGGTTTGTTGTTCACATTTTCAAAAACAACAAAACATTTGATAAATATGTGTTGCAACTTTGAACGGAGATAACTTTTGACTCGGGTATCGAAATGACTATTATAATATATCAAATCGAAGCTCCTATCAAATTACACAATATGATTTGGTCTCGCTTAGGAAAATCATTTTTTTAAACAAATTCCATCATTTACATCACTAACCGAGGGTTTAAAGTTTTTGACGCACCATTTTCATTTTACTTACTTCCTGTTTTTTTCAATACGGCTATAAAGGAGATATTGATTCCAAACGATGGTTTTTTATTAATATTTTCAATCAGACTATATTCTACAAAAAGAAATAAGAGAAGAGAAAAAGAACGGGGATGTTGTTCACATTTTCAATAACAACAAAACATTTGATGAATATGTGTTGCAACTTTCAACGGAGATAACTTTTGACTCGGGTATCGAAACGACTATTATAATATATCAAATCGAAGCTCATATCTTATTACGCAATATGATTTGGTCTCACTATGGAAAATAAATTTTGTAACCAAATTCCATCATTTACATCACTAAACGAGCGTTTAAAGTTTTTGACGCACAATTTTCATTTTACTTACTTCCTTTTTTATTCAATACAGCTATAAAGGAGATATTGATGCCGAACGATGGTTTTTTATTAATATTTTCAATCAGTCTATATTCTACAAAAAAAAAATAAGAGAAGAGAAAAAGAACGGGGATGTTGTTCACATTTTCAAAAACCACAAAACATTTGATGAATCTGTGCTGCAACTTTTAACGGAGATAACTTTTGACTCGGGTATCGAAAGCACTATTATAATATTTCAAATTGAAGCTCGTAACAAATTACACAATATGATTTGGTCTCGCTTTGGAAAATGATTTTTGTAACGAAATTGCATCATTTACATCACTAAACAAGGGTTTAAAGTTTTTGACGCACCATTTTCATTTTACTTACTTCCGGTTTTATTCAATTCATCCATAAAGGAGATATTGATGCCGACCAAGGGTTGTTTATTTATATTTTCAATCAGTCTGTATTCTACAAAAAAATAAGAGAAGAGAAAAACAACGGGGATGTTGTTCACATTTTCAATAACAACAAAACATTTGATGAATATGTGTTGCAACTTTCAACGGAGATAACTTTTGACACGGGTATCGAAACGACTATTATAATATATCAAATCGAAGCTCATATCTAATTACGCAATATGATTTGGTCTCACTTTGGAAAATAATTTTTGTAACCAAATTCCATCATTTACATCACTAAACGAGCGTTTAAAGTTTTTGACGCACCATTTTCATTTTACTTACTTCCTTTTTTATTCAATACAGCTATAAAGGAGATATTGATGCTGACCTAGGGTTGTTTATTTATATTTTCAATGAGTCTGTATTCTACAAAAAAAAATAAGAGAAGAGAAAAAGAACGGCGATGTTGTTCACATTTTCAAAAAAAAACAAAACATTTGATGAATATGTGTTGCAACTTTCAACGGAGATAACTTTTGACTCGTGTATCGAAATGACTATTATAATATATCAAATCGAAGCTCGTATCAAATTACACAATATGATTTGGTCTCGCTATGGAAACTCATTTTTGTAACCAAATTCCATCATTTACATCACTAAACGAGGGTTTAAAGTTTTTGACGCACCATTTTCATTTTACTTAATTCCTTTTTTATTCAATACAGCTATAAAGGAGATATTGATGCCGACCTAGGGTTGTTTATTTATATTTTCAATCAGTCTGTATTCTACAAAAAAAAATAAGAGCAGAGAAAAAGAACGGGGATGTTGTTCACATTTTCAAAAACAACAAAACATTTGATGAATATGTGTTGCAACTTTCAACGGAGATAACTTTTGACTCGTGTATCGAAATGACTATTATAATATATCAAATCGAAGCTCGTATCAAATTACACAATATGATTTTGTCTCGCTCTGGAAAATCATTTTTTTAATCAAATTCCATCATTTACATCACTGAACGAGGGTTTAAAGTTTTGGACGGACCATTTTCATTTTACTTACTTCCTTTTTTATTCAATGCAGCTATAAAGGAGATATTGATGCTGACCTAGGGTTGTTTATTTATATTTTCAATGAGTCTGTATTCTACAAAAAAAATAAGAGAAGAGAAAAAGAACGGCGATGTTGTTCACATTTTCAAAAAAAACAAAACATTTGATGAATATGTGTTGCAACTTTCAACGGATATAACTTTTGACTCGTGTATCGAAATGACTATTATAATATATCAAATCGAAGCTCGTATCAAATTACACAATATGTTTTGGTCTCGCTATGGAAACTCATTTTTGTAACCAAATTGCATCATTTACATCACTAAATGAGGGTTTAAAGTTTTTGACGCACCATTTTCATTTTACTTACTTCTTTTTTTATTCAATGCAGCTATAAAGGAGATATTGATGCCGACCTAGGGTTGTTTATTTATATTTTCAATCAGTCTGTATTCTACCACAAAAAATAAGAGAAGAGAAAAAGAACGGGGATGTTGTTCACATTTTCAAAAAAAAAACAAAACATTTGATGAATATGTGTTGCAACTTTCAACGGAGATAACTTTTGACTCGGGTATCGAAATGACTATTATAATATATCAAATCGAAGCTCGTATCAAATTACACAATATGATTTTGTCTCGCTCTGGAAAATCATTTTTGTAATCAAATTCCGTCATTTACATCACTGAACGAGGGTTTAAAGTTTTTGACGCACCATTTTCATTTTACTTACTTCCTTTTTTATTCAATACAGCTATAAAGGAGATATTGATGCTGACCTAGGGTTGTTTATTTATATTTTCAATGAGTCTGTATTCTACAAAAAAAATAAGAGAAGAGAAAAAGAACGGCGATGTTGTTCACATTTTCAAAAAAAACAAAACATTTGATGAATATGTGTTGCAACTTTCAACGGAGATAACTTTTGACTCGTGTATCGAAATGACTATTATAATATATCAAATGGAAGCTCGTATCAAATTACACAATATGATTTTGTCTCGCTCTGGAAAATCATTTTTGTAATCAAATTCCGTCATTTACATCACTAAACGAGGGTTTAAAGTTTTTGACGCACCATTTTCATTTTACTTACTTCCTTTTTTATTCAATACAGCTATAAAGGAGATATTGATGCTGACGTAGGGTTGTTTATTTATATTTTTAATTATTCTGTATTCTACAAAAAAAATAAGAGAATAGAAAAAGAACGGCGATGTTGTTCACATTTTCAAAAACAACAAAACATTTGATGAATATGTGTTGCAACTTTCAACGGAGATAACCTTTGACTCGGGTATCGAAATGACTATTATAATATATCAAATCGAAGCTCGTATTAAATTACACAATATGATTTGGTCTCGCTTTGGAAACTCATTTTTGTAACCAAATTGCATCATTTACATCACTAAACGAGGGTTTAAAGTTTTTGACGCACCATTTTCATTTTACTTACTTCCTTTTTTATTCAATACAGCTATAAAGGAGATATTGATGCCGACTTAGGGTTGTTTATTTATATTTTCAATCAGACGGTATTCTACAAAAAAAAAAATAAGAGAAGAGAAAAAGAAGGGCGATGTTGTTCACATTTTCAAAAACAACAAAACATTTGATGAATATGTGTTGCAACTTTCAACGGAGATAACTTTTGACTCGTGTATCGAAATGACTATTATAATATATCAAATTGAAGCTCGTATCAAATTACACAATATGATTTGGTCTAGCTTTGGAAACTCATTTTTGTAACCAAATTGCATCATTTACATCACTAAACGAGGGTCTAAAGTTTTTTACGCACCATTTTCATTTTACTTACTTCCTTTTTTATTCAATAAAGCTATAAAGGAGATATTGATGCCGACCTAGGGTTGTTTATTTATATTTTCAATCAGTCTGTATTCTACAACAAAAAATAAGAGAAGAGAAAAAGAACGGGTATGTTGTTCACATTTTCAAAAACAACAAAACATTTGATAAATATGTGTTGCAACTTTCAACGGAGATAACTTTTGACTCGGGTATCGAAATGACTATTATAATATATCAAATCGAAGCTCGTATCAAATTACACAATATGATTTTTTGTCCCTTTGGAAAATCATTTTTGTAATCAAATTCCATCATTTACATCACTAAACGAGGGTTTAAAGTTTTTGACGCACCATTTTCATTTTACTTAATTCCTTTTTTATTCAATACAGCTATAAAGGAGATATTGATGCCGACCTAGGGTTGTTTATTTATATTTTCAATCATTCTGTATTCTACAACAAAAAATAAGAGAAGAGAAAAAGAACGGGTATGTTGTTCACATTTTCAAAAACAACAAAACATTTGATAAATATGTGTTGCAACTTTCAACGGAGGTAACTTTTGACTCGTGTATCGAAATGACTATTATAATATATCAAATCGAACCTCGTATCAAATTACACAATATGATTTTGTCTCGCTATGGAAAATCATTTTTGTAATCAAATTCCATCATTTACATCACTAAACGAGGGTTTAAAGTTTTTGACGCACCATTTTCATTTTACTTAATTCCTTTTTTATTCAATACAGCTATAAAGGAGATATTGATGCCGACCTAGGGTTGTTTATTTATATTTTCAATCAGTCTGTATTCTACAAAAAAAAATAAGAGAAGAGAAAAAGAACGGGGATGTTGTTCACATTTTCAAAAACAACAAAACATTTGATGAATATGTGTTGCAACTTTCAACGGAGATAACTTTTGACTCGTGTATCGAAATGACTATTATAATATATCAAATCGAAGCTCGTATCAAATTACACAATATGATTTTGTCTCGCTCTGGAAAATCATTTTTGTAATCAAATTCCGTCATTTACATCACTGAACGAGGGTTTAAAGTTTTTGACGCACCATTTTCATTTTACTTACTTCCTTTTTTATTCAATACAGCTATAAAGGAGATATTGATGCTGACCTAGGGTTGTTTATTTATATTTTCAATGAGTCTGTATTCTAAAAAAAAATAAGAGAAGAGAAAAAGAACGGCGATGTTATTCACATTTTCAAAAAAAAACAAAACATTTCATGAATATGTGTTGCAACTTTCAACGGAGATAACTTTTGACTCGGGTATCGAAATGACTATTATAATATATCAAATCGAAGCTCGTATCAAATTACATAATATGATTTGGTATTGCTTTGGAAAATCATTTTTGTAACCAAATTGCATTATTTACATCACTAAACAAGGGTTTATAGTTTTTGACGCACCATTTTCATTTTACTTACTTCCTTTTTTATTCAATACAGCTATAAAGGAGATATTGATATTGACCTAGGGTTGTTTATTTATATTTTCAATTAGTCTGTATTCTACAAAAAAAAATAAGAGAAGAGAAAAAGAACAGCGATGTTGTTCACATTTTCAAAAACAACAAAACATTTGATGAATATGTGTTGCAACTTTCAACGGAGATAACTTTTGACTCGGGTATCGAAATGACTATTATAATATATCAAATCGAAGCTCGTATCAAATTACACAATATGATTTGGTCTCGCTTTGGAAACTCATTTTTGTAACCAAATTGCATCATTTACATCACTAAACGAGGGTTTAAAGTTTTTGACGCACCATTTTCATTTTACTTACTTCCTTTTTTATTCAATACAGCTATAAAGGAGATATTGATGCCGACCTAGGGTTGTTTATTTATATTTTCAATCAGTCTGTATTCTACAAAAAAAAAATAAGAGAAGAGAAAAAGAACGGCGATGTTGTTCACATTTTCAAAAACAACAAAACATTTGATGAATATGTGTTGCAACTTTCAACGGAGATAACTTTTGACTCGTGTATCGAAATGACTATTATAATATATCAAATCGAAGCTCGTATCAAATTACACAATATGATTTGGTCTCGCTTTGGAAACTCATTTTTGTAACCAAATTGCATCATTTACATCACTAAACGAGGGTCTAAAGTTTTTTACGCACCATTTTCATTTTACTTACTTCCTTTTTTATTCAATAAAGCTATAAAGGAGATATTGATGCCGACCTAGGGTTGTTTATTTATATTTTCAATCAGTCTGTATTCTACAACAAAAAATAAGAGAAGAGAAAAAGAACGGGTATGTTGTTCACATTTTCAAAAACAACAAAACATTTGATAAATATGTGTTGCAACTTTCAACGGAGGTAACTTTTGACTCGTGTATCGAAATGACTATTATAATATATCAAATCGAACCTCGTATCAAATTACACAATATGATTTTGTCTCACTATGGAAAATCATTTTTGTAATCAAATTCCATCATTTACATCACTAAACGAGGGTTTAAAGTTTTTGACACAACATTTTCATTTTACTTAATTCCTTTTTTATTCAATACAGCTATAAAGGAGATATTGATGCCGACCTAGGGTTGTTTATTTATATTTTCAATCAGTCTGTATTCTACAAAAAAAATAAGAGAAGAGAAAAAGAACGGGGATGTTGTTCACATTTTCAAAAACAACAAAACATTTGATGAATATGTGTTGCAACTTTCAAAGGAGAAAACTTTTGACTCGTGTATCGAAATGACTATTATAATATATCAAATTGAAGCTCGTATCAAATTACACAATATGATTTGGTCTAGCTTTGGAAACTCATTTTTGTAACCAAATTGCATCATTTACATCACTAAACGAGGGTCTAAAGTTTTTTACGCACCATTTTCATTTTACTTACTTCCTTTTTTATTCAATAAAGCTATAAAGGAGATATTGATGCCGACCTAGGGTTGTTTATTTATATTTTCAATCAGTCTGTATTCTACAACAAAAAATAAGAGAAGAGAAAAAGAACGGGTATGTTGTTCACATTTTCAAAAACAACATAAGATTTGATAAATATGTGTTGCAACTTTCAACGGAGGTAACTTTTGACTCGTGTATCGAAATGACTACTATAATATATCAAATCGAACCTCGTATCAAATTACACAATATGATTTTGTCTCGCTATGGAAAATCATTTTTGTAATCAAATTCCATCATTTACATCACTAAACGAGGGTTTAAAGTTTTTGACGCACCATTTTCATTTTACTTAATTCCTTTTTTATTCAATGCAGCTATAAAGGACATATTGATGCCGACCTAGGGTTGTTTATTTATATTTTCAATCATTCTGTATTCTACAACAAAAAATAAGAGAAGAGAAAAAGAACGGGTATGTTGTTCACATTTTCAAAAACAACAAAACATTTGATAAATATGTGTTGCAACTTTCAACGGAGATAACTTTTGACTCGTGTATCGAAATGACTATTATAATATATCAAATCGAACCTCGTATCAAATTACACAATATGATTTTGTCTCGCTCTGGAAAATCATTTTTGTAATCAAATTCCGTCATTTACATCACTAAACGAGGGTTTAAAGTTTTTGACGCACCATTTTCATTTTACTTAATTCCTTTTTTATTCAATACAGCTATAAAGGAGATATTGATGCCGACCTAGGGTTGTTTATTTATATTTTCAATCAGTCTGTATTCTACAAAAAAAAATAAGAGAAGAGAAAAAGAACGGCGATGTTATTCACATTTTCAAAAAAAAAACAAAACATTTCATGAATATGTGTTGCAACTTTCAACGGAGATAACTTTTGACTCGTGTATCGAAATGACTATTATAATATATCAAATCGAAGCTCGTATCAAATTACATAATATGATTTGGTCTCGCTTTGGAAAATCATTTTTGTAACCAAATTGCATTATTTACATCACTAAACAAGGGTTTATAGTTTTTGACGCACCATTTTCATTTTACTTACTTCCTTTTTTATTCAATACAGCTATAAAGGAGATATTGATGCCGACCTAGGGTTGTTTATTTATATTTTCAATCAGTCTGTATTCTACAACAAAAAATAAGAGAAGAGAAAAAGAACGGCGATTTTGTTCACATTTTCAAAAACAACAAAACATTTGATGGATATGTGTTGCAACTTTCAACGTAGATAACTTTTGACTCGGATATCGAAATGACTATTATAATATATCAAATCGAAGCTCGTATCAAATTACACAATATGATTTGGTCTCGCTTTGGAAACTCATTTTTGTAACCAAATTGCATCATTTACATCACTAAACGAGGGTTTAAAGTTTTTGACGCACCATTTTCATTTTACTTACTTCCTTTTTTATTCAATACAGCTATAAAGGAGATATTGATGCCGACCTAGGGTTGTTTATTTATATTTTCAATCAGTCTGTATTCTACAAAAAAAAATAAGAGAAGATAAAAAGAACGGCGATGTTGTTCACATTTTCAAAAACAACAAAACATTTGATGAATATGTGTTGCAACTTTCAACGGAGATAACATTTGACTCGTGTATCGAAATGACTATTATAATATATCAAATCGAAGCTCGTATCAAATTACACAATATGATTTGGTCTCGCTTTGGAAACTCATTTTTGTAACCAAATTGCATCATTTACATCACTAAACGAGGGTTTAAAGTTTTTGACGCACCATTTTCATTTTACTTACTTCCTTTTTTATTCAATACAGCTATAAAGGAGATATTGATGCCGACCTAGGGTTGTTTATTTATATTTTCAATCAGTCTGTATTCTACAACAAAAAATAAGAGAAGAGAAAAAGAACGGGGATGTTGTTCACATTTTCAAAAACAACAAAACATTTGATGAATATGTGTTGCAACTTTCAACGGAGATAACTTTTGACTCGGGTATCGAAACGACTATTATAATATATCAAATCGAAGCTCGTATCAAATTACACAATATGATTTGGTCTCACTTTGGAAAATCATTTTTGTAATCAAATTCCGTCATTTACATCACTGAACGAGGGTTTAAAGTTTTTGACGCACCATTTTCATTTTACTTACTTCCTTTTTTATTCAATACAGCTATAAAGGAGATATTGATGCTGACCTAGGGTTGTTTATTTATATTTTCAATGAGTCTGTATTCTAAAAAAAAATAAGAGAAGAGAAAAAGAACGGCGATGTTATTCACATTTTCAAAAAAAAACAAAACATTTCATGAATATGTGTTGCAACTTTCAACGGAGATAACTTTTGACTCGTGTATCGAAATGACTATTATAATATATCAAATCGAACCTCGTATCAAATTACACAATATGATTTTGTCTCGCTCTGGAAAATCATTTTTGTAATCAAATTCCGTCATTTACATCAGTAAACGAGGGTTTAAAGTTTTTGACGCACCATTTTCATTTTACTTACTTCCTTTTTTATTCAATACAGCTATAAAGGAGATATTGATGCCGACCTAGGGTTGTTTATTTATATTTTCAATCAGTCTGTATTCTACAAAAAAAAATAAGAGAAGAGAAAAAGAACGGGGATGTTGTTCACATTTTCAAAAACAACAAAACATTTGATGAATATGTGTTGCAACTTTCACACTAGATATCTTTTGACTTGTGTATCGAAATGACTATTATAATATATCAAATCGAAGCTCGTATCAAATTACACAATATGATTTTGTCTCGCTCTGGAAAATCATTTTTGTAATCAAATTCCGTCATTTACATCACTGAACGAGGGTTTAAAGTTTTTGACGCACCATTTTCATTTTACTTACTTCCTTGTTTATTCAATACAGCTATAAAGGAGATATTGATGCCGACCTAGGGTTGTTTATTTATATTTTCAATGAGTCTTTATTCTACAAAAAAAAAATAAGAGAAGAGAAAAAGAACGGCGATGTTGTTCACATTTTCAAAAAAAACAAAACATTTGATGAATATGTGTTGCAACTTTCAACGGAGATAACTTTTGACTCGTGTATCGAAATGACTATTATAATATATCAAATCGAAGCTCGTATCAAATTACATAATATGATTTGGTATCGCTTTGGAAAATCATTTTTGTAACCAAATTGCATTATTTACATCACTAAACAAGGGTTTATAGTTTTTGACGCACCATTTTCATTTTACTTACTTCCTTTTTTATTCAATACAGCTATAAAGGAGATATTGATATTGACCTAGGGTTGTTTATTTATATTTTCAATTAGTCTGTATTCTACAAAAAAAATAAGAGAAGAGAAAAAGAACGGCGATGTTGTTCACATTTTCAAAAACAACAAAACATTTGATGAATATGTGTTGCAACTTTCAACGGAGATAACCTTTGACTCGGGTATCGAAATGACTATTATAATATATCAAATCGAAGCTCGTATTAAATTACACAATATGATTTGGTCTCGCTTTGGAAACTCATTTTTGTAACCAAATTGCATCATTTACATCACTAAACGAGGGTTTAAAGTTTTTGACGCACCATTTTCATTTTACTTACTTCCTTTTTTATTCAATACAGCTATAAAGGAGATATTGATGCCGACCTAGGGTTTTTTATTTATATTTTCAATCAGTCTGTATTCTACAAAAAAAAAATAAGAGAAGATAAAAGGAACGGCGATGTTGTTCACATTTTCAAAAACAACAAAACATTTGATGAATATGTGTTGCAACTTTCAACGGAGATAACTTTTGACTCGTGTATCGAAATGACTATTATAATATATCAAATTGAAGCTCGTATCAAATTACACAATATGATTTGGTCTAGCTTTGGAAACTCATTTTTGTAACCAAATTGCATCATTTACATCACTAAACGAGGGTCTAAAGTTTTTTACGCACCATTTTCATTTTACGTACTTCCTTTTTTATTCAATAAAGCTATAAAGGAGATATTGATGCCGACCTAGGGTTGTTTATTTATATTTTCAATCAGTCTGTATTCTACAACAAAAAATAAGAGAAGAGAAAAACAACGGGGATGTTGTTCACATTTTCAAAAACAACAAAACATTTGATGAATATGTGTTGCAACTTTCAACGGAGATAACTTTTGACACGGGTATCGAAACGACTATTATAATATATCAAATCGAAGCTCATATCTAATTACGCAATATGATTTGGTCTCACTTTGGAAAATAATTTTTGTAACCAAATTCCATCATTTACATCACTAAACGAGCGTTTAAAGTTTTTGACGCACCATTTTCATTTTACTTACTTCCTTTTTTATTCAATACAGCTATAAAGGAGATATTGATGCTGACCTAGGGTTGTTTATTTATATTTTCAATGAGTCTGTATTCTACAAAAAAAAATAAGAGAAGAGAAAAAGAACGGCGATGTTGTTCACATTTTCAAAAAAAACAAAACATTTGATGAATATGTGTTGCAACTTTCAACGGAGGTAACTTTTGACTCGTGTATCGAAATGACTATTATAATATATCAAATCGAACCTCGTATCAAATTACACAATATGATTTTGTCTCGCTATGGAAAATCATTTTTGTAATCAAATTCCATCATTTACATCACTAAACGAGGGTTTAAAGTTTTTGACGCAACATTTTCATTTTACTTAATTCCTTTTTTATTCAATACAGCTATAAAGGAGATATTGATGCCGACCTAGGGTTGTTTATTTATATTTTCAATCAGTCTGTATTCTACAAAAAAAAATAAGAGAAGAGAAAAAGAACGGGGATGTTCCCCCCCCCCCCACCCCCCCCCCCCCCCACCCCCCCCCCCCCCCACCCCCCCCCCCCCCCACCCCCCCCCCCCCCCACCCCCCCCCCCCCCCACCCCCCCCCCCCCCCACCCCCCCCCCCCCCCACCCCCCCCCCCCCCCACCCCCCCCCCCCCCCACCCCCCCCCCCCCCCACCCCCCCCCCCCCCCACCCCCCCCCCCCCCCACCCCCCCCCCCCCCCACCCCCCCCCCCCCCCACCCCCCCCCCCCCCCACCCCCCCCCCCCCCCACCCCCCCCCCCCCCCACCCCCCCCCCCCCCCACCCCCCCCCCCCCCCACCCCCCCCCCCCCCCACCCCCCCCCCCCCCCACCCCCCCCCCCCCCCACCCCCCCCCCCCCCCACCCCCCCCCCCCCCCACCCCCCCCCCCCCCCACCCCCCCCCCCCCCCACCCCCCCCCCCCCCCACCCCCCCCCCCCCCCACCCCCCCCCCCCCCCACCCCCCCCCCCCCCCACCCCCCATAATTTGGTTGCATATTCCACGATCATATCTATGTTATCGACACCACTGAGGGTAATTCTCTCGTTTTGGAATCTTGGTTTTCCGATTTTGCCTAATATTAAGAATCTTGTGGTATATTAGGTTTTTTACCCTCCAATATTTTTTTTGAATTGGAAAATAATTATTTCCTTAAATCTAATATTTATATTTAATGCTTCACTTATGTGTCCTTTTATTTAATATTGTGATTTTATTTAATATGAGTTATTTCATATAAATTAAAAAATTTATATTTTATTTATTTGTTTTTAACATAATTTCTTAATGCATATTTCTGTTTGCAAAATTATTAGAGATCGTCCAAATTATAAGGTTAAGAATTTCAATAAATATTAATAGTAAATTATTTATTATCTCATACTATGATACCAAAATTACGTATGCCTAAATTATCATATATTGTTACTTTGTATAGATTTAACAATTATTTGCATAATTTGGTTGCATATTCCACGATCATATCTAAGTTATCGACACCACTAAGGGTAATTCTCTTGTTTCTGAATTCCTTGTTTTCCAACTTCGCCTAATGTTAAGAATCTTATGGTACGTAAGATATTTTACCCTCCAATAGTTTTTTTTGAATTGGTAAATAATTGTTTCCTCAAATCTAATATTTATATTTAAGGTTTCACTTATGTGTCATTTTATTTAATAGAGTGATTTTATTTAATATGAATTATTTCATATAAATGAAAAAATTTATGTTTTATTTATTTGTTTTTAACATAATTTGTTAATGCATATTTCTGTTTGCAAAATTATTAGAGATCGTGCAAATTATAAGGTTAAGAATTTCAATAAATATTAATAGTAAATTATTTATTATCTCATACTATGATACCAAAATTACGTATGTGTCAATTATCATATATTGTTAGTTTGTATAGATTTAACAATTATTTGCATAATTTGGTTGCATATTTCACGATCATATCTAAGTTATGGACACCACTGAGGGTAATTCTCTTGTTTCTGAATCTTGGTTTTCGTAATTCCCCTAATATTATCAATCTTGTGGTATGTAAGATATTTTGCCCTCCAATATTTTTTTTGAATTGGAAAATAATTATTTCCTTAAATCTAATATTTATATTTAAGGTTTCACTTATGTGTCATTTTATTTAATATTGTGATTTTATTTAATATGAGTTATTTCATATAATGGAAAAAATTTATATTTTATTTATTAGTTTTTAACATAATTTGTTAATCCATATTTCTGTTTGCAAAATTATTAGAGATCGTCCAAATTATAAAGTTAAGAATTTCAATAAATATTAATAGTAAATTATTTATTATCTCATACTATGATACCAAAATTACGGATGCCTAAATTATCATATATTGTTACTTTGTATAGATTTAACAATTATTTGCATAATTTGGTTGCATATTTCACGATCATATCTAAGTTATGGACACCACTGAGGGTAATTCTATTGTTTCAGAATCTTGTATTTCCTACTTCGCCTAATATTAAGAATCTTGTGGTACGTAAGATATTGTACCCTCCAATATTTTTTTGAATTAGAAAATAATTATTTCCTTAAATCTAATATTTATATTTAAGGTTTCACTTATGTGTCATTTTATTTAATAGAGTGATTTTATTTAATATGAGTTATTTCATATAATGGAAAAAATTTATATTTTATTTATTTGTTTTTAACATAATTTGTTAATCCATATTTCTGTTTGCAAAATTATTAGAGATCGTCCAAATTATAAAGTTAAGAATTTCAATAAATATTAATAGTAAATTATTTATTATCTCATACTATGATACCAAAATTACGTATGCGTAAATTATCATATATTGTTACTTTGTATAGATTTAACAATTATTTGCATAATTTGGTTGCATATTTCACGATCATATCTAAGTTATGGACACCACTGAGGGTAATTCTATTATTTCTGAATCTTGGTTTTCCTACTTCGCCTAATATTAAAAATCTTGTGGTATGTAAGATATTTTGCCCTCCAATATTTTTTTTGAATTGGAAAATAATTATTTCCTTAAATCTAATATTTATATTTAAGGTTTCACTTATGTGTCATTTTATTTAATATTGTGATTTTATTTAATATGAGTTATTTCATATAATGGAAAAAATTTATATTTTATTTATTTGTTTTTAACATAATTTGTTAATCCATATTTATGTTTGCAAAATTATTAGTGATCGTCCAAATTATAAAGTTAAGAATTTCAATAAATATTAATAGTAAATTATTTATTATCTCATACTATGATACCAAAATTAGGTATTAGTAAATTATCATATATTGTTAATTTGTATAGATTTAAAAATTATTTGCATAATTTGGTTGCATATTTCACGATCATATCTAAGTTATGGACACCACTAAGGATAATTCTATTGTTTTTGAATCTTTGTTTTCCTACTTCGCCTAATATTATGAATCTTGTGGTATGTAAGATTTTTTACCCTCCAATATTTTTTTTGAATTGGAAAATAATTATTTCCTTAAATCTAATATTTATATTTAAGGTTTCACTTATGTGTCATTTTATTTAATATAGTGGTTTTATTTAATATGAGTTATTTCATATAAAGGAAAAAATTTATATTTTATTTATTTGTTTTTAACATAATTTGTTAATCCATATTTATGTTTGCAAAATTATTAGTGATCGTTCAAATTATAAAGTTAAGAATTTAAATAAACATTAATAGTAAATTATTTATTATCTCATACTATGATACCAAAATTACGTATTAGTAAATTATCATATATTGTTAATTTGTATAGATTTAAAAATTATTTGCATAATTTGGTTGCATATTTCACGATCATATCTAAGTTATGGACACCACTAAGGATAATTCTATTGTTTTTGAATCTTTGTTTTCCTACTTCGCCTAATATTATGAATCTTGTGGTATGTAAGATTTTTGGCCCTGCAATATTTTTTTTGAATTGGAAAATAATTATTTCCTTAAATCTAATATTTATATTTAAGGTTTCACTTCTGTGTCATTTTATTTAATATAGTGTTTTTATTTAGTATGAGTTATTTCATATAAAGGAAAAAATTTATATTTTATTTATTTGTTTTTAACATAATTTGTTAATCCATATTTATGTTTGCAAAATTATTAGTGATCGTTCAAATTATAAAGTTAAGAATTTAAATAAACATTAATAGTAAATAATTTATTATCTCATACTATGATACCAAAATTAGGTATTAGTAAATTATCATATATTGTTAATTTGTATAGATTTAACAATTATTTGCATAATTTGGTTGCATATTTCACGATCATATCTAAGTTATGGACACCACTAAGGATAATTCTATTGTTTTTGAATCTTTGTTTTCCTACTTCGCCTAATATTAAGAATCTTGTGGTATATTAGGTTTTTTACCCTCCAATATTTTTTTTGAATTGGAAAATAATTATTTCCTTAAATCTAATATTTATATTTAATGCTTCACTTATGTGTCATTTTCTTTAATATTGTGATTTTATTTAATATGAGTTATTTCATATAATGGAAAAAATTTATATTTTATTTATTTGCTTTTAACATAATTTGTTAATCCATATTTCTGTTTGCAAAATTATTAGATATCGTCCAAATTATAAAGTTAAGAATTTCAATAAATAATAATAGTAAATTATTTATTATCTCATACGATGATACCAAAATTACGTATTAGTAAATTATCATATATTGTTAGTTTGTATAGATTTAACAATTATTTGCATAATTTGGTTGCATATTTCACGATCATATCTAAGTTATAGACACCACCGAGGATAATTCTATTGTTTCTGAATCTTTGTTTTCCTACTTCGCCTAATATTATGAATCTTGTGGTATGTAAGATTTTTGGCCCTGCAATATTTTTTTTGAATTGGAAAATAATTATTTCCTTAAATCTAATATTTATATTTAATGCTTCACTTATGTGTCATTTTATTTAATATTGTGATTTTATTTAATATGAGTTATTTCATATAATGGAAAAAATTTATATTTTATTTATTTGCTTTTAACATAATTTGTTAATCCATATTTCTGTTTGCAAAATTATTAGAGATCGTCCAAATTATAAAGTTAAGAATTTCAATAAATATTAATTGTAAATTATTTATTATCTCATACTATGATACCAAAATTACGTATTAGTAAATTATCATATATTGTTACTTTGTATAGATTTAACAATTATTTGCATAATTTGGTTGCATATTTCACGATCATATCTAAGTTATAGACACCATTGAGGGTAATTCTATCGTTTCTGAATCTTTGTTTTCCTACTTCGCCTAATATTAAGAATCTTGTGGTATATTAGGTTTTTTACCCTCCAATATTTTTTTTGAATTGGAAAATAATTATTTCCTTAAATCTAATATTTATATTTAATGCTTCACTTATGTGTCATTTTCTTTAATATTGTGATTTTATTTAATATGAGTTATTTCATATAATGGAAAAAATTTATATTTTATTTATTTGTTTTTAACATAATTTGTTAATCCATATTTATGTTTGCAAAATTATTAGTGATCGTTCAAATTATAAAGTCAAGAATTTAAATAAACATTAATAGTAAATTATTTATTATCTCATACTATGATACCAAAATTACGTATGGGTAAATTCTCATATATTGTTACTTTGTATAGATTTAACAATTATTTGCATAATTTGGTTGCATATTTCACGATCATATCTAAGTTATGGACACCACTAAGGATAATTCTATTGTTTTTGAATCTTTGTTTTCCTACTTCGCCTAATATTATGAATCTTGTGGTATGTAAGATTTTTGGCCCTGCAATATTTTTTTTGAATTGGAAAATAATTATTTCCTTAAATCTAATATTTATATTTAAGGTTTCACTTATGTGTCATTTTATTTAATATAGTGATTTTATTTACTATGAATTATTTCATATAATGGAAAAAAATTTATATTTTATTTATAAGTTTTTAACATAATTTGTTAATCCATATTTCTGTTTGCAAAATTTTTAAAGATCGTCCAAATTATAAAATTAAGAATTTCAATAAATATTAATAGTAAATTATTTATTATCTCATACTATGATACCAAAATTACGTATGGGTAAATTCTCATATATTGTTACTTTGTATAGATTTAACAATTATTTGCATAATTTGGTTGCATATTTCACGATCATATCTAAGTTATGGACACCACTAAGGATAATTCTATTGTTTTTGAATCTTTGTTTTCCTACTTCGCCTAATATTATGAATCTTGTGGTATGTAAGATTTTTGGCCCTGCAATATTGTTTTTGAATTAGAAAATAATTATTTCCTTAAATCTTATTTTTATATTTAAGGTTTCACTTCTGTGTCATTTTATTTAATATAGTGTTTTTATTTAGTATGAGTTATTTCATATAAAGGAAAAAATTTATATTTTATTTATAAGTTTTTAACATAATTTGTTAATCCATATTTCTTTTTGCAAAATTTTTAAAGATCGTCCAAATTATAAAATTTAGAATTTCAATAAATATTAATAGTAAATTATTTATTATCTCATACTATGATACCAAAATTTGGTATTAGTAAATTATCATATATTGTTAATTTGTATAGATTTAAAAATTATTTGCAAAATTTGGTTGCATATTTCACGATCATATCTAAGTTATGGACACCACTAAGGATAATTCTATTGTTTTTGAATCTTTGTTTTCCTACTTCGCCTAATATTATGAATCTTGTGGTATGTAAGATTTTTGGCCCTGCAATATTGTTTTTGAATTGGAAAATAATTATTTCCTTAAATCTAATATTTATATTTAAGGTTTCACTTCTGTGTCATTTTATTTAATATAGTGTTTTTATTTAGTATGAGTTATTTCATATAAAGGAAAAAATTTATATTTTATTTATTTGTTTTTAACATAATTTGTTAATCCATATTTATGTTTGCAAAATTATTAGTGATCGTTCAAATTATAAAGTCAAGAATTTAAATAAACATTAATAGTAAATTATTTATTATCTCATACTATGATACCAAAATTACGTATGGGTAAATTCTCATATATTGTTACTTTGTATAGATTTAACAATTATTTGCATAATTTGGTTGCATATTTCACGATCATATCTAAGTTATGGACACCACTAAGGATAATTCTATTGTTTTTGAATCTTTGTTTTCCTACTTCGCCTAATATTATGAATCTTGTGGTATGTAAGATTTTTGGCCCTGCAATATTTTTTTTGAATTGGAAAATAATTATTTCCTTAAATCTAATATTTATATTTAAGGTTTCACTTATGTGTCATTTTATTTAATATAGTGATTTTATTTACTATGAATTATTTCATATAATGGAAAAAAATTTATATTTTATTTATTTGTTTTTAACATAATTTGTTAATCCATATTTCAGTTTGCAAAATTATTAGAGATCGTTCAAATTATAAAGTTACGAATTTCAATAAACATTAGTAGTAAATTATTTATTATCTCATACTATGATACCAAAATTACGTATTAGTAAATTATCATATATTGTTACTTTGTATAGATTTAAAAATTATTTGCATAATTTGGTTGCATATTTCACGATCATATCTAAGTTATGGACACCACTAAGGATAATTCTATTGTTTTTGAATCTTTGTTTTCCTACTTCGCCTAATATTATGAATCTTGTGGTATGTAAGATTTTTGGCCCTGCAATATTTTTTTTGAATTGGAAAATAATTATTTCCTTAAATCTAATATTTATATTTAAGGTTTCACTTCTGTGTCATTTTATTTAATATAGTGTTTTTATTTAGTATGAGTTATTTCATATAAAGGAAAAAATTTATATTTTATTTATTTGTTTTTAACATAATTTGTTAATCCATATTTATGTTTGCAAAATTATTAGTGATCGTTCAAATTATAAAGTTAAGAATTTAAATAAACATTAATAGTAAATTATTTATTATCTCATACTATGATACCAAAATTAGGTATTAGTAAATTATCATATATTGTTAATTTGTATAGATTTAAAAATTATTTGCAAAATTTGGTTGCATATTTCACGATCATATCTAAGTTATGGACACCACTAAGGATAATTCTATTGTTTTTGAATCTTTGTTTTCCTACTTCGCCTAATATTATGAATCTTGTGGTATGTAAGATTTTTGGCCCTGCAATATTGTTTTTGAATTGGAAAATAATTATTTCCTTAAATCTAATATTTATATTTAAGGTTTCACTTCTGTGTCATTTTATTTAATATAGTGTTTTTATTTAGTATGAGTTATTTCATATAAAGGAAAAAATTTATATTTTATTTATTTGTTTTTAACATAATTTGTTAATCCATATTTCTTTTTGCAAAATTTTTAAAGATCGTCCAAATTATAAAATTAAGAATTTCAATAAATATTAATAGTAAATTATTTATTATCTCATACTATGATACCAAAATTACGTATGGGTAAATTCTCATATATTGTTACTTTGTATAGATTTAACAATTATTTGCATAATTTGGTTGCATATTTCACGATCATATCTAAGTTATGGACACCACTAAGGATAATTCTATTGTTTTTGAATCTTTGTTTTCCTACTTCGCCTAATATTATGAATCTTGTGGTATGTAAGATTTTTGGCCCTGCAATATTTTTTTTGAATTGGAAAATAATTATTTCCTTAAATCTAATATTTATATTTAAGGTTTCACTTATGTGTCATTTTATTTAATATAGTGATTTTATTTACTATGAATTATTTCATATAATGGAAAAAAATTTATATTTTATTTATTTGTTTTTAACATAATTTGTTAATCCATATTTATGTTTGCAAAATTATTAGTGATCGTTCAAATTATAAAGTCAAGAATTTAAATAAACATTAATAGTAAATTATTTATTATCTCATACTATGATACCAAAATTAGGTATTAGTAAATTATCATATATTGTTAATTTGTATAGATTTAAAAATTATTTGCAAAATTTGGTTGCATATTTCACGATCATATCTAAGTTATGGACACCACTAAGGATAATTCTATTGTTTTTGAATCTTTGTTTTCCTACTTCGCCTAATATTATGAATCTTGTGGTATGTAAGATTTTTGGCCCTGCAATATTGTTTTTGAATTAGAAAATAATTATTTCCTTAAATCTAATATTTATATTTAAGGGGTCACTTCTGTGTCATTTTATTTAATATAGTGGTTTTATTTAATATGAGTTATTTCATATAAAAGAAAAAAATTATATTTTATTTATTTGTTTTTAACATAATTTGTTAATCCATATTTATGTTTGAAAAATTATTAGTGATCGTTCAAATTATAAAGTTAAGAATTTAAATAAACATTAATAGTAAATTATTTATTATCTCATACTATGATACCAAAATTAGGTATTAGTAAATTATCATATATTGTTAATTTGTATAGATTTAAAAATTATTTGCAAAATTTGGTTGCATATTTCACGATCATATCTAAGTTATGGACACCACTAAGGATAATTCTATTGTTTTTGAATCTTTGTTTTCCTACTTCGCCTAATATTATGAATCTTGTGGTATGTAAGATTTTTGGCCCTGCAATATTGTTTTTGAATTGGAAAATAATTATTTCCTTAAATCTAATATTTATATTTAAGGTTTCACTTCTGTGTCATTTTATTTAATATAGTGTTTTTATTTAGTATGAGTTATTTCATATAAAGGAAAAAATTTATATTTTATTTATTTGTTTTTAACATAATTTGTTAATCCATATTTATGTTTGCAAAATTATTAGTGATCGTTCAAATTATAAAGTCAAGAATTTAAATAAACATTAATAGTAAATTATTTATTATCTCATACTATGATACCAAAATTACGTATGGGTAAATTCTCATATATTGTTACTTTGTATAGATTTAACAATTATTTGCATAATTTGGTTGCATATTTCACGATCATATCTAAGTTATGGACACCACTAAGGATAATTCTATTGTTTTTGAATCTTTGTTTTCCTACTTCGCCTAATATTATGAATCTTGTGGTATGTAAGATTTTTGGCCCTGCAATATTGTTTTTGAATTGGAAAATAATTATTTCCTTAAATCTAATATTTATATTTAAGGTTTCACTTCTGTGTCATTTTATTTAATATAGTGTTTTTATTTAGTATGAGTTATTTCATATAAAGGAAAAAATTTATATTTTATTTATTTGTTTTTAACATAATTTGTTAATCCATATTTATGTTTGCAAAATTATTAGTGATCGTTCAAATTATAAAGTTAAGAATTTAAATAAACATTAATAGTAAATTATTTATTATCTCATACTATGATACCAAAATTAGGTATTAGTAAATTATCATATATTGTTAATTTGTATAGATTTAAAAATTATTTGCATAATTTGGTTGCATATTTCACGATCATATCTAACTTATGGACACCACTAAGGATAATTCTATTGTTTTTGAATCTTTGTTTTCCTACTTCGCCTAATATTATGAATCTTGTGGTATGTAAGATTTTTGGCCCTGCAATATTTTTTTTGAATTGGAAAATAATTATTTCCTTAAATCTAATATTTATATTTAAGGTTTCACTTATGTGTCATTTTATTTAATATTGTGATTTTATTTAATATGAGTTAATTCATATAATTGAAAAAATTTATATTTTATTTATTAGTTTTTAACATAATTTGTTAATCCATATTTCTGTTTGCAAAATTATTAGAGATCGTCCAAATTATAAAGTTAAGAATTTCAATAAATATTAATAGTAAATTATTTATTATCTCATACTATGATACCAAAATTACGTATTAGTAAATTATCATATATTGTTACTTTGTATAGATTTAACAATTATTTGCATAATTTGGTTGCATATTTCACGATCATATCTAAGTTATGGACACCACTAAGGATAATTCTATTGTTTTTGAATCTTTGTTTTCCTACTTCGCCTAATATTATGAATCTTGTGGTATGTAAGATTTTTGGCCCTGCAATATTTTTTTTGAATTGGAAAATAATTATTTCCTTAAATCTAATATTTATATTTAAGGTTTCACTTATGTGTCATTTTATTTAATATAGTGATTTTATTTACTATGAATTATTTCATATAATGGAAAAAAATTTATATTTTATTTATAAGTTTTTAACATAATTTGTTAATCCATATTTCTGTTTGCAAAATTTTTAAAGATCGTCCAAATTATAAAATTAAGAATTTCAATAAATATTAATAGTAAATTATTTATTATCTCATACTATGATACCAAAATTAGGTATTACTAAATTATCATATATTGTTAATTTGTATAGATTTAAAAATTATTTGCAAAATTTGGTTGCATATTTCACGATCATATCTAAGTTATGGACACCACTAAGGATAATTCTATTGTTTTTGAATCTTTGTTTTCCTACTTCGCCTAATATTATGAATCTTGTGGTATGTAAGATTTTTGGCCCTGCAATATTGTTTTTGAATTGGAAAATAATTATTTCCTTAAATCTAATATTTATATTTAAGGTTTCACTTCTGTGTCATTTTATTTAATATAGTGTTTTTATTTAGTATGAGTTATTTCATATAAAGGAAAAAATTTATATTTTATTTATTTGTTTTTAACATAATTTGTTAATCCATATTTATGTTTGCAAAATTATTAGTGATCGTTCAAATTATAAAGTCAAGAATTTAAATAAACATTAATAGTAAATTATTTATTATCTCATACTATGATACCAAAATTACGTATGCGTAAATTCTCATATATTGTTACTTTGTATAGATTTAACAATTATTTGCATAATTTGGTTGCATATTTTATGATCATATCTAAGCTATGGACACCACTGAGGGTAATTCTATTGTTTTTGAATCTTCGTTTTCCTACTTCGCCTAATATTATAAATCTTGTGGTATGTAAGATATTTGGCCCTCCAATATTTTTTTTGAATTGGAAAATAATTATTTCCTTAAATCTAATATTTATATTTAAGGTTTCACTTATGTGTCATTTTATTTAATATAGTGATTTTATTTACTATGACTTATTTCATATAATGGAAAAAATTTATATTTTATTTATTAGTTTTTAACATAATTTGTTAATCCATATTTCTGTTTGCAAAATTATTAGAGATCGTCCAAATTATAAAGTTAAGAATTTCAATAAATATTAATAGTAAATTATTTATTATCTCATACTATGATACCAAAATTACGTATTAGTAAATTATCATATATTGTTACTTTGTATAGATTTAAAAATTATTTGCAAAATTTGGTTGCATATTTCACGATCATATCTAAGTTATGGACACCACTAAGGATAATTCTATTGTTTTTGAATCTTTGTTTTCCTACTTCGCCTAATATTATGAATCTTGTGGTATGTAAGATTTTTGGCCCTGCAATATTTTTTTTGAATTGGAAAATAATTATTTCCTTAAATCTAATATTTATATTTAAGGTTTCACTTATGTGTCATTTTATTTAATATAGTGATTTTATTTACTATGACTTATTTCATATAATGGAAAAAATTTATATTTTATTTATTAGTTTTTAACATAATTTGTTAATCCATATTTCTGTTTGCAAAATTATTAGATATCGTCCAAATTATAAAGTCAAGAATTTAAATAAACATTAATAGTAAATTATTTATTATCTCATACTATGATACCAAAATTACGTATGCGTAAATTCTCATATATTGTTACTTTGTATAGATTTAACAATTATTTGCATAATTTGGTTGCATATTTCACGATCATATCTAAGTTATAGACACCACCGAGGATAATTCTATTGTTTCTGAATCTTTGTTTTCCTACTTCGCCTAATATTATGAATCTTGTGGTATGTAAGATTTTTTGCCCTATAATATTTTTTTTGAATTGGAAAACAATTATTTCCTTAAATCTAATATTTATATTTAAGGTTTCACTTATGTGTCATTTTATTTAATATTGTGATTTTATTTAATATGAGTTAATTCATATAATTGAAAAATTTTATATTTTATTTATTTGTTTTTAACATAATTTGTTAATCCATATTTCTGTTTGCAAAATTATTAGAGATCGTCCAAATTATAAAGTTAAGAATTTTAATAAATATTAATAGTAAATTATTTATTATCTCATACTATGATACCAAAATTACGTATTAGTAAATTATCATATATTGTTACTTTGTATAGATTTAAAAATTATTTGCATAATTTGGTTGCATATTTCACGATCATATCTAAGTTATGGACACCACTAAGGATAATTCTATTGTTTTTGAATCTTTGTTTTCCTACTTCGCCTAATATTATGAATCTTGTGGTATGTAAGATTTTTGGCCCTGCAATATTTTTTTTGAATTGGAAAATAATTATTTCCTTAAATCTAATATTTATATTTAAGGTTTCACTTCTGTGTCATTTTATTTAATATAGTGTTTTTATTTAGTATGAGTTATTTCATATAAAGGAAAAAATTTATATTTTATTTATTTGTTTTTAACATAATTTGTTAATCCATATTTATGTTTGCAAAATTATTAGTGATCGTTCAAATTATAAAGTCAAGAATTTAAATAAACATTAATAGTAAATTATTTATTATCTCATACTATGATACCAAAATTACGTATGGGTAAATTCTCATATATTGTTACTTTGTATAGATTTAACAATTATTTGCATAATTTGGTTGCATATTTCACGATCATATCTAAGTTATGGACACCACTAAGGATAATTCTATTGTTTTTGAATCTTTGTTTTCCTACTTCGCCTAATATTATGAATCTTGTGGTATGTAAGATTTTTGGCCCTGCAATATTGTTTTTGAATTGGAAAATAATTATTTCCTTAAATCTAATATTTATATTTAAGGTTTCACTTCTGTGTCATTTTATTTAATATAGTGGTTTTATTTAATATGAGTTATTTCATATAAAAGAAAAAAATTATATTTTATTTATTTGTTTTTAACATAATTTGTTAATCCATATTTATGTTTGCAAAATTATTAGTGATCGTTCAAATTATAAAGTTAAGAATTTAAATAAACATTAATAGTAAATTATTTATTATCTCATACTATGATACCAAAATTAGGTATTAGTAAATTATCATATATTGTTAATTTGTATAGATTTAAAAATTATTTGCATAATTTGGTTGCATATTTCACGATCATATCTAAGTTATGGACACCACTAAGGATAATTCTATTGTTTTTGAATCTTTGTTTTCCTACTTCGCCTAATATTATGAATCTTGTGGTATGTAAGATTTTTGGCCCTGCAATATTTTTTTTGAATTGGAAAATAATTATTTCCTTAAATCTAATATTTATATTTAAGGTTTCACTTATGTGTCATTTTATTTAATATAGTGATTTTATTTACTATGACTTATTTCATATAATGGAAAAAATTTATATTTTATTTATTAGTTTTTAACATAATTTGTTAATCCATATTTCTGTTTGCAAAATTATTAGAGATCCTTCAAATTATAAAGTCAAGAATTTAATAAACATTAATAGTAAATTATTTATTATCTCATACTATGATACCAAAATTACGTATGCGTAAATTCTCATATATTGTTACTTTGTATAGATTTAACAATTATTTGCATAATTTGGTTGCATATTTCACGATCATATCTAAGTTATGGACACCACTAAGGATAATTCTATTGTTTTTGAATCTTTGTTTTCCTACTTCGCCTAATATTATGAATCTTGTGGTATGTAAGATTTTTGGCCCTGCAATATTTTTTTTGAATTGGAAAATAATTATTTCCTTAAATCTAATATTTATATTTAAGGTTTCACTTATGTGTCATTTTATTTAATATTGTGATTTTATTTAATATGAGATAATTCATATAATTGAAAAAATTTATATTTTATTTATAAGTTATTAATATAATTTGTTAATCCATATTTCTGTTTGCAAAATTATTAGAGATCGTCCAAATTATAAAGTTAAGAATTTCAATAAATATTAATAGTAAATTATTTATTATCTCATACTATGATACCAAAATTACGTATTAGTAAATTATCATATATTGTTACTTTGTATAGATTTAAAAATTATTTGCAAAATTTGGTTGCATATTTCACGATCATATCTAACTTATGGACACCACTAAGGATAATTCTATTGTTTTTGAATCTTTGTTTTCCTACTTCGCCTAATATTATGAATCTTGTGGTATGTAAGATTTTTGGCCCTGCAATATTTTTTTTGAATTGGAAAATAATTATTTCCTTAAATCTAATATTTATATTTAAGGTTTCACTTCTGTGTCATTTTATTTAATATAGTGTTTTTATTTAATATGAGTTATTTCATATAATAGGAAAAATTTATATTTTATTTATTTGTTTTTAACATAATTTGTTAATCTATATTTCTGTTTGCAAAATTATTAGAGATCCTTCAAATTATAAAGTCAAGAATTTAATAAACATTAATAGTAAATTATTTATTATCTCATACTATGATACCAAAATTACGTATGCGTAAATTCTCATATATTGTTACTTTGTATAGATTTAACAATTATTTGCATAATTTGGTTGCATATTTCACGATCATATCTAAGTTATGGACACCACTGAGGATAATTCTATTGTTTTTGAATCTTTGTTTTCCTATTTCGTCTAATATTATGAATCTTGTGGTATGTAAGATTTTTGGCCCTGCAATATTTTTTTTGAATTGGAAAATAATTATTTCCTTAAATCTAATATTTATATTTAAGGTTTCACTTATGTGTCATTTTATTTAATATAGTGATTTTATTTACTATGACTTATTTCATATAATGGAAAAAATTTATATTTTATTTATTAGTTTTTAACATAATTTGTTAATCCATATTTCTGTTTGCAAAATTATTAGATATCGTCCAAATTATAAAGTCAAGAATTTAAATAAACATTAATAGTAAATTATTTATTATCTCATACTATGATACCAAAATTACGTATGCGTAAATTCTCATATATTGTTACTTTGTATAGATTTAACAATTATTTGCATAATTTGGTTGCATATTTTATGATCATATCTAAGCTATGGACACCACTGAGGGTAATTCTATTGTTTTTGAATCTTTGTTTTCCTACTTCGCCTAATATTATGAATCTTGTGGTATGTAAGATTTTTGGCCCTGCAATATTTTTTTTGAATTGGAAAATAATTATTTCCTTAAATCTAATATTTATATTTAAGGTTTCACTTATGTGTCATTTTATTTAATATTGTGATTTTATTTAATATGAGTTAATTCATATAATTGAAAAATTTTATATTTTATTTATTTGTTTTTAACATAATTTGTTAATCCATATTTCTGTTTGCAAAATTATTAGAGATCGTCCAAATTATAAAGTTAAGAATTTCAATAAATATTAATAGTAAATTATTTATTATCTCATACTATGATACCAAAATTACGTATTAGTAAATTATCATATATTGTTACTTTGTATAGATTTAAAAATTATTTGCAAAATTTGGTTGCATATTTCACGATCATATCTAACTTATGGACACCACTAAGGATAATTCTATTGTTTTTGAATCTTTGTTTTCCTACTTCGCCTAATATTATGAATCTTGTGGTATGTAAGATTTTTGGCCCTGCAATATTTTTTTTGAATTGGAAAATAATTATTTCCTTAAATCTAATATTTATATTTAAGGTTTCACTTATGTGTCATTTTATTTAATATAGTGATTTTATTTACTATGACTTATTTCATATAATGGAAAAAATTTATATTTTATTTATTAGTTTTTAACATAATTTGTTAATCCATATTTCTGTTTGCAAAATTATTAGTGATCGTTCAAATTATAAAGTTAAGAATTTCAATAAACATTAATAGTAAATTATTTATTATCTCATACTATGATACCAAAATTAGGTATTAGTAAATTATCATATATTGTTAATTTGTATAGATTTAAAAATTATTTGCATAATTTGGTTGCATATTTCACGATCATATCTAAGTTATGGACACCACTAAGGATAATTCTATTGTTTTTGAATCTTTGTTTTCCTACTTCGCCTAATATTATGAATCTTGTGGTATGTAAGATTTTTGGCATGCAATATTTTTTTTGAATTGGAAAATAATTATTTCCTTAAATTTAATATTTATATTTAAGGTTTCACTTATGTGTCATTTTATTTAATATAATGATTTTCTTTAATATGAGTTATTTCATATAATGGAAAAATTTATATTGTATTTATTAGTTTTTAACATAATTTTTTAATCTATATTTATGTTTGCAAAATTATTAGAGATCGTTCAAATTATAAAGTTAAGAATTTAATAAATATTAATAGTAAATTATTTATTATCTCATACTATGATACCAAAATTACGTAGTGTAAATTATCATATATTGTTAGTTTGTATAGATTTAACAATTATTTGCATAATTTGGTTGCATATTTCACGATCATATCTAAGTTATGGACACCACTAAGGATAATTCTATTGTTTTTGAATCTTTGTTTTCCTACTTCGCCTAATATTATGAATCTTGTGGTATGTAAGATTTTTGGCCCTGCAATATTTTTTTTGAATTGGAAAATAATTATTTCCTTAAATCTAATATTTATATTTAAGGTTTCACTTATGTGTCATTTTATTTAATATTGTGATTTTATTTAATATGAGTTAATTCATATAATTGAAAAAATTTATATTTTATTTATTTGTTTTTAACATAATTTGTTAATCCATATTTCTGTTTGCAAAATTTTTAAAGATCGTCCAAATTATAAAATTAAGAATTTCAATAAATATTAATAGTAAATTATTTATTATCTTATACTATGATACCAAAATTACGTATTACTAAATTATCATATATTGTTAATTTGTATAGATTTAAAAATTATTTGCAAAATTTGGTTGCATATTTCACGATCATATCTAAGTTATGGACACCACTAAGGATAATTCTATTGTTTTTGAATCTTTGTTTTCCTACTTCGCCTAATATTATGAATCTTGTGGTATGTAAGATTTTTGGCCCTGCAATATTGTTTTTGAATTGGAAAATAATTATTTCCTTAAATCTAATATTTATATTTAAGGTTTCATTTATGTGTCATTTTATTTAATATAGTGATTTTATTTACTATGAATTATTTCATATAATGGAAAAAAATTTATATTTTATTTATAAGCTTTTAACATAATTTGTTAATCCATATTTATGTTTGCAAAATTATTAGTGATCGTTCAAATTATAAAGTCAAGAATTTAAATAAACATTAATAGTAAATTATTTATTATCTCATACTATGATACCAAAATTAGGTATTAGTAAATTATCATATATTGTTAATTTGTATAGATTTAAAAATTATTTGCATAATTTGGTTGCATATTTCACGATCATATCTAAGTTATGGACACCACTAAGGATAATTCTATTGTTTTTGAATCTTTGTTTTCCTACTTCGCCTAATATTATGAATCTTGTGGTATGTAAGATTTTTGGCCCTGCAATATTTTTTTTGAATTGGAAAATAATTATTTCCTTAAATCTAATATTTATATTTAAGGTTTCACTTCTGTGTCATTTTATTTAATATAGTGTTTTTATTTAATATGAGTTATTTCATATAAAGGAAAAAATTTATATTTTATTTATTTGTTTTTAACATAATTTGTTAATCCATATTTCTGTTTGCAAAATTATTAGAGATCGTCCAAATTATAAAGTTAAGAATTTCAATAAATATTAATAGTAAATTATTTATTATCTCATACTATGATACCAAAATTACGTATTAGTAAATTATCATATATTGTTAGTTTGTATAGATTTAACAATTATTTGCATAATTTGGTTGCATATTTCACGATCATATCTAAGTTATAGACACCACCGAGGATAATTCTATTGTTTCTGAATCTTTGTTTTCCTACTTCGCCTAATATTATGAATCTTGTGGTATGTAAGATTTTTTGCCCTATAATATTTTTTTTGAATTGGAAAACAATTATTTCCTTAAATCTAATATTTATATTTAAGGTTTCACTTATGTGTCATTTTATTTAATATTGTGATTTTATTTAATATGAGTTATTTCATATAATGGAAAAAATTTATATTTTATTTATTTGCTTTTAACATAATTTGTTAATCCATATTTCTGTTTGCAAAATTATTAGAGATCGTCCAAATTATAAAGTTAAGAATTTCAATAAATATTAATAGTAAATTATTTATTATCTCATACTATGATACCAAAATTACGTATGCGTAAATTATCATATATTGTTACTTTGTATAGATTTAACAATTATTTGCATAATTTGGTTGCATATTTCACGATCATATCTAAGTTATGGACACCACTGAGGGTAATTCTATTGTTTCTGAATCTTGGTTTTCCTACTTCGCCTAATATTAAGAATATTGTGGTATGTAAGATATTTTACACTCCAATATTTTTTTTGAATTGGTAAATAATTATTTCCTTAAATCTAATATTTATATTTAAGGTTTCACTTATGTGTCATTTTATTTAATATTGTGATTTTATTTAATATGAGTTATTTCATATAATGGAAAAAATTTATATTTTATTTATTTGCTTTTAACATAATTTGTTAATCCATATTTCTGTTTGCAAAATTATTAGATATCGTCCAAATTATAAAGTTAAGAATTTCAATAAATAATAATAGTAAATTATTTATTATCTCATACGATGATACCAAAATTACGTATTAGTAAATTATCATATATTGTTAGTTTGTATAGATTTAAAAATTATTTGCAAAATTTGGTTGCATATTTCACGATCATATCTAAGTTATGGACACCACTAAGGATAATTCTATTGTTTTTGAATCTTTGTTTTCCTACTTCGCCTAATATTATGAATCTTGTGGTATGTAAGATTTTTGGCCCTGCAATATTTTTTTTGAATTGGAAAATAATTATTTCCTTAAATCTAATATTTATATTTAAGGTTTCACTTCTGTGTCATTTTATTTAATATAATGATTTTATTTAATATGAGTTATTTCATATAAAGGAAAAAATTTATATTTTATTTATTTGTTTTTAACATAATTTGTTAATCCATATTTCTGTTTGCAAAATTATTAGAGATCGTCCAAATTATAAAGTTAAGAATTTCAATAAATATTAATAGTAAATTATTTATTATCTCATACTATGATACCAAAATTACGTATGCGTAAATTATCATATATTGTTACTTTGTATAGATTTAACAATTATTTGCATAATTTGGTTGCATATTCCACGATCATATCTATGTTATCGACACCATTGAGGGTAATTCTCTCGTTTCTCAATCTTCGTTTTCCTACTTCGCCTAATATTAAGAATCTTGTGGTATGTAAGATTTTTGGCCCTGCAATATTTTTTTTGAATTGGAAAATAATTATTTCCTTAAATCTAATATTTATATTTAAGGTTTCATTTATTTGTCATTTTATTTAATAAATTTATTTTATTTAATATGAGTTATTTCATATAAATTAAAAAATTTATATTTTATTTATTTGTTTTTAACATAATTTGTTAATCCATATTTCTGTTTGCAAAATTATTAGAGATCGTCCAAATTATAAAGTTAAGAATTTTAATAAATATTAATAGTAAATTATTTATTATCTCATACTATGATACCAAAATTACGTATGCGTAAATTATCATATATTGTTACTTTGTAAAGATTTAACAATTATTTGCATAATTTGGTTGCATATTCCACGATCATATCTATGTTATCGACACCACTGAGGGTAATTCTCTCGTTTTTGAATCTTGGTTTTCCGATTTCGCCTAATATTAAGAATCTTGTGGTATGTAAGATATTTGGCCCTCCAATATTTTGTTTGAATTGGGAAATAATTGTTTCCTTAAATCTAATATTTATATTTAAGGTTTCACTTATGTGTCATTTTATTTAATACAATTATTTTATTTAATATGAGTTATTTCATATAAATGAAAAAAATTATGTTTTATTTATTTGTTTTTAACATAATTTGTTAATGCATATTTCTGTTTGCAAAATTATTAGAGATCGTCCAAATTATAAAGTTAAGAATTTCAATAAATATTAATAGTAAATTATTTATTATCTCATACTATGATACCAAAATTACGTATGTCTAAATTATCATATATTGTTACTTTGTATAGATTTAACAATTATTTGCATAATTTGGTTGCATATTCCACGATCATATCTAAGTTATCGACACCACTGAGGGTAATTCTGTTGTTTCAGAATCTTGGTTTTCCAACTTCGCCTAATATTAAGAATCTTGTGTTATGTAAGATATTTGGCCCTCAAATATTTTGTTTGAATTGCGAAATAATTGTTTCCTTAAATCTAATATTTATATTTAAGGTTTCACTTATGCGCCATTTTATTTAATACATTGATTTTATTTAATATGAGTTATTTCATATAAATGAAAAAATTTATGTTTTATTTATTTGTTTTTAACATAATTTGTTAATGCATATTTCTGTTTGCAAAATTATTAGAGATCGTCCAAATTATAAGGTTAAGAATTTCAATAAATATTAATAGTAAATTATTTATTATCTCATACTATGATACCAAAATTACGTATGTCTAAATTATCATATATTGTTACTTTGTATAGATTTAACAATTATTTGCATAATTTGGTTGCATATTCCACGATCATATCTAAGTTATCGACACCACTGAGGGTAATTCTATTGTTTCATAATCTTGGTTTTCCAACTTCGCCTAATATTAAGAATCTTGTGGTATATTAGATTTTTTACCCTCCAATATTTTTTTTGAATTGGAAAATAATTATTTCCTTAAATCAAATATTTATATTTAAGGTTTCACTTATGCGTCATTTAATTTAATACAGTGATTTTATTTAATATGAGTTATTTCATATAAATGAAAAAATTTATGTTTTATTTATTTGTTTTTAACATAATTTGTTAATGCATATTTCTGTTTGCAAAATTATTAGAGATCGTCCAAATTATAAGGTTAAGAATTTCAATAAATATTAATAGTAAATTATTTATTATCTCATACTATGATACCAAAATTATGTATGCCTAAATTATCATATATTGTTACTTTGTATAGATTTAACAATTATTTGCATAATTTGGTTGCATATTCCACGATCATATCTAAGTTATCGACACCACTAAGGGTAATTCTCTTGTTTCTGAATTCCTTGTTTTCCAACTTCGCCTAATGTTAAGAATCTTATGGTACGTAAGATATTTTACCCTCCAATAGTTTTTTTTGAATTGGTAAATAATTGTTTCCTCAAATCTAATATTTATATTTAAGGTTTCACTTATGTGTTATTTTCTTTTATACATTGATTTTATTTAATATGAGTTATATCATATAAATAAAAAATTTTATGTTTTATTTATTTGCCTTTAAAATAATTTGTGAATCCATATTTTTGTTTGAAAAATTATTACAGATTGTCCAATTATAAACTTAAGAATTTCAATAAATATTAATAGTAAATTATTTATTAGCTTATACTATGAGACCAAAATTGCGTATGTGTAAATTATCATATATTGTTACTTTGTATAGATTTCACAATTATTTGCATAATTTGGTTGCATATTCCACGATTATATGTAGGGTATCGACACCACTAAGGGCAATTCTCTTGTTTATGAATCTTAATTTTCTAACGTCGCATAATATTAAGAATCATGTGGTATATTAAATATTTTAGCCTCTAATATTTTTTTTGAATTGGTAAATAATTATTTCCTTTCATCTAATATTTATATTTATGGTTTCACTTATGTGTCATTTTATTTAATACAATGATTTTATTTAATATGATTTATTTCATATAATTGAAAAATTTTATGTTTTATTTATTTGTCTTTAACATAATTTGTTGATCCATATTTTTGTTTGAAAAATTATTACAGATTGTCCAATTATAAGGTTAAGAATTTCAATAAATATTAATAGTAAATTATTTATTATCTCATACTATGATACCAAAATTACGTATGTGTAAATTATCATATATTGTTACTTTGTATAGATTTAACAATTATTTGCATACTTTGGTTGCATATTGCACGATCATATCTAAATTATCGACACCACTGAGGGTAATTCTCTTGTTTCTAAATCTTGGTTTTTCAACTTCGCCTAATATTAAGAATCTTGTGGTATATTAGCATTTTTACCCTCCAATATTTTTTTTCAATTGAAAAATAATTATTTCCTTAAATCTAATATTTATATTTAAGGTTTCACTTATGCGTCATTTTATTTAATACATTGATATTATTTAATATGAGTTATTTCATAAAAATGAAAAAATTTATGTTTTATTTATTTGTTTTTAACATAATTTGTTAATGCATATTTCTGTTTGCAAAATTATTAGACATCGTCCAAATTATAAGGTTAAGAATTTCAATAAATATTAATAGTAAATTATTTATTATCTCATACTATGATACCGATATTACGTATGTGTAAATTATCATATATTGTTACTTTAAATAGATTTAACAATTATTTGCTTAATTTGGTTGCATATAACACGATCATATCTAAGTTATCGACACCACTGAGGGTAATTCTCTTGTTTCTGAATCTGGGTTTTCCAACTTCGCCTAATATTAAGAATCTTGTGGTATATTAGATTTTTTCTTCATTCGTATTTTTTTTGAATTGGAAAATAATTATTTCCTTAAATCAAATATTTATATTTAAGGTTTCACTTATGTGTCATTTTATTTAATACATTGATTTTATTTAATATGATTTATTTCATATAAATAAAAAATTTATGTTTTATTTATTTGTCTTTAACATAATTTTTTAATCCATATTTTTGTTTGAAAAATTATTAGAGATTGTACAAATTATAAAGTTAAGAATTTCAATAAATATTAATAGTAAATTATTTATTATCTCATACTATGATACCAAAATTACGTATGTCTAAATTATCATATATTGTTACTTTGTATAGATTTAACAATTATTTGCATAATTTGGTTGCATATTCCACGATCATATCTAAGTTATCGACACCACTAAGGGTAATTCTCTTGTTTCTGAATTCCTTGTTTTCCAACTTCGCCTAATGTTAAGAATCTTGTGGTATATTAGATTTTTTACATTCCAATATTTTTTTTGAATTGGAAAATAATTATTTCCTTAAATCAAATATTTATATTTAAGGTTTCACTTATGTGTCATTTTATTTAATACATTGATTTTATTTAATATGAGTTATATCATATAAATGAAAAAAATTATGTTTTATTTATATGTTTTTAACATAATTTGTTAATGCATATTTCTGTTTGCAAAATTATTAGAGATCGTCCAAATTATAAGGTTAAGAATTTCAATAAATATTAATAGTAAATTATTTATTATCTCATACTATGATACCAAAATTACGTATGTGTAAATTATCATATATTGTTACTTTAAATAGATTTAAGAATTATTTGCATAATTTGGTTGCAGATTCCGCGATCATGTCTAGGGTTTCTACACCACCAAGGGTAATCCTCTTGTATCTGAATCTTGGTTTTCCAACTTCGCCTAAAATTACGATTTTTGTGATATGTAAGAAATTTAGGCTCCAATATTTTTTTGAATTGGAAAATAATTACTTCCTTCAATCTAATATTTATATTTATGGTTTCAATTATGTGTCATTTTATTTAATACATTGATTTTATTTAATATGAGTTATTTCATATAAATTAAAATTTTTATGTTTTATTTATTTATTTTTAAAATAATTTGTTAATCCATATTTATGTTTGAAAAATTATTAGAGATCGTACAAATTATAAAGTTAATAATTTCAATAAATATTAATAGTAAATTATTTATTAGCTCATATTATTATACCGAAATTACGTATGTGTAAATTATCATATATTGTTACTTTAAATAGATTTAACAATTATTTGCATAATTTGGTTGCATATTCCACGATCATGTCTAGGGTATCGACACCACCAAGGGTAATTCTCTTGTTTCTGAATCTTGGTTTTCCAACTTCGCCTAATATTACGAATTTGGTGATATATAAGATATTTTAGTCTCCAATATTTTTTTCGAATTGAAAAATAATTACTTCCTTCAATCTAATATTTATATTTATGGTTTCAATTATGTGTCATTTTATTTAATACATTGATTTTATTTAATATGAGTTATTTCATATTAATTAAAATTTTATTATTTATTTATTTATTTTTAAAATAATTTGTTAATCCATATTTATGTTTTAAAAATTATTAGAGATCGTACAGATTATAAATTTAATAATTTCAATAAATATTAATAGTAAATTATTTATTAGCTCATATTATTATACCGAAATTACGTATGTGTAAATTATCATATATTGTTACTTTAAATAGATTTAACAATTATTTGCATAATTTGGTTGCATATTCCACGATCATGTCTAGGGTATCGACACCACCAAGGGTAATTCTCTTGTTTCTAAATCTTGGTTTTCCAACTTCGCCTAATATTACGAATTTGGTGATATGTAATATATTTTAGTCTCCAATATTTTTTTTGAATTGGAAAATAATTACTTCCTTCAATCTAATATTTATATTTATGGTTTCAATTATGTGTCATTTTATTTAATACATTGATTTTATTTAATATGAGTTATTTCATATAAATTAAAAATTTTATGTTTTATTTATTTATTTTTAAAATAATTTGTTAATCCATATTTATGTTTTAAAAATTATTAGAGATCGTACAGATTATAAATTTAATAATTTCAATAAATATTAATAGTAAATTATTTATTAGCTCATATTATTATACCGAAATTACGTATGTATAAATTATCATATATTGTTACTTTAAATAGATTTAACAATTATTTGCATAATTTGGTTGCATATTCCACGATCATGTCTAGGGTATCGACACCACCAAGGGTAATTCTCTTGTTTCTAAATCTTGGTTTTCCAACTTCGCCTAATATTACGAATTTGGTGATATATAAGATATTTTTGTCTCTAATTTATTTTTTGAATTGGAAAATAATTACTTCCTTCAATCTAATATTTATATTTATGGTTTCAATTATGTGTCATTTTATTTAATACATTGATTTTATTTAATATGAGTTATTTCATATAAATTAAAATTTTTATGTTTTATTTATTTATTTTTAAAATAATTTGTTAATCCATATTTATGTTTGAAAAATTATTAGAGATCGTACAAATTATAAAGTTAATAATTTCAATAAATATTAATAGTAAATTATTTATTAGCTCATATTATTATACCGAAATTACGTATGTGTAAATTATCATATATTGTTACTTTAAATAGATTTAAGAATTATTTGCATAATTTGGTTGCAGATTCCGCGATCATGTCTAGGGTTTCTACACCACCAAGGGTAATCCTCTTGTATCTGAATCTTGGTTTTCCAACTTCGCCTAAAATTACGATTTTTGTGATATGTAAGAAATTTTAGTCTCCAATATTTTTTTTGAATTGGAAAATAATTACATATTTCAATCAAATAATTATATTTATGGTTTCAATTATGTGTCATTTTATTTAATACATTGATTTTATTTAATATGACTTATTTCATATAAATTAAAATTTTTATGTTTTATTTATTTATTTTTAAAATAATTTGTTAATCCATATTTATGTTTGAAAAATTATTAGAGATCGTACAAATTATAAAGTTAATAATTTCAATAAATATTAATAGTAAATTATTTATTAGCTCATATTATTATACCGAAATTACGTATGTGTAAATTATCATATATTGTTACTTTAAATAGATTTAACAATTATTTGCATAATTTGGTTGCATATTCCACGATCATGTCTAGGGTATCGACACCACCAAGGGTAATTCTCTTGTTTCTGAATCTTGGTTTTCCAACTTCGCCTAATATTACGAATTTGGTGATATGTAAGATATTTTAGTCTCTAGTATTTTTTTTGAATTGGAAAATAATTACTTCCTTCAATCTAATATTTATATTTATGGTTTCACTTTGCGCCATTTTATTTAATAAAGTGAATTTTATTTAATATGATTTATTTCATATAAATGAAAAATTTTATGTTTTGTTTATTTGTCTTTAACGTAATTTTTTATTCCATATATATGTTTGAAAAATTATTAGAGATCGTACAAATTATAAAATTAATAATTTCAATAAATATTAATAGTAAATTATTTATTAGCTCATATTGTTATACCGAAATTACGTATGTGTAAATTATCATATATTGTTACTTTAAATAGATTTAACAATTATTTGCATAATTTGGTTGCATATTCCACGATCATGTCTAGGGTATCGACACCACCAAGGGTAATTCTCTTGTTTCTGAATCTTGGTTTTCCAACTTCGCCTAATATTACGAATTTGGTGATATGTAAGATATTTTAGTCTCCAGTATTTGTTTTGAATTGGAAAATAATTACTTCCTTCAATCTAATATTTATATTTATGGTTTCACTTATGCGTCATTTTATTTAATAAAATGATTTTATTTAATATGATTTATTTCATATAAATAAAAAATTTATTTTTTATTTATTTGTCTTTAACATAATTTGTTAATCCATATTTTTGTTTTAAAAATTATTAGAGATCGTACAAATTATAAAGTTAATAATTTCAATAAATATTAATAGTAAATTATTTATTAGCTCATATTATTATACCGAAATTACGTATGTGTAAATTATCATATATTGTTACTTTAAATAGATTTAACAATTATTTGCATAATTTGGTTGCATATTCCACGATCATGTCTAGGGTATCGACACCACCAAGGGTAATTCTCTTGTTTCTGAATCTTGGTTTTCCAACTTCGCCTAATATTACGAATTTGGTGATATGTAAGATATTTTAGTCTCCAGTATTTGTTTTGAATTGGAAAATAATTACTTCCTTCAATCTAATATTTATATTTATGGTTTCACTTATGCGTCATTTTATTTAATACAATGATTTTATTTAATATGATTTATTTCATATAAAAATAAATATTTTATGTTTTGTTTATTTGTCTTTAACGTAATTTTTTATTCCATATATATGTTTGAAAAATTATTAGAGATCGTACAAATTATAAAATTAATAATTTCAATAAATATTAATAGTAAATTATTTATTAGCTCATATTGTTATACCTAAATTACGTATGTGTAAATTATCATATATTGTTACTTTAAATAGATTTAACAATTATTTGCATAATTTGGTTGCATATTCCACGATCATGTCTAGGGTATCGACACCACCAAGGGTAATTCTCTTGTTTCTGAATCTTGGTTTTCCAACTTCGCCTAATGTTAAGAATCTTGTGGTATATTAGATTTTTTACCCTCAAATATTTTTTTTGAATTAGAAAATAATTATGTCCATAAATCAAATATTTATATTTAAGGTTTCACTTATGCGCCATTTTATTTAATACATTGATTTTATTTAATATGAGTTATTTCATATAAATGAAAAAATTTATGTTTTATTTATTTGTTTTTAACATAATTTGTAAATGCATATTTCTGTTTGCAAAATTATTAGAGATCGTCCAAATTATAAAGTTAAGAATTTTAATAAATATTAATAGTAAATTATTTATTATCTCATACTATGATACCAAAATTACGTATGCGTAAATTATCATATATTGTTACTTTGTAAAGATTTAACAATTATTTGCATAATTTGGTTGCATATTCCACGATCATATCTATGTTATCGACACCACTGAGGGTAATTCTCTCGTTTTGGAATCTTGGTTTTCCGATTTTGCCTAATATTAAGAATCTTGTGGTATATTAGGTTTTTTACCCTCCAATATTTTTTTTGAATTGGAAAATAATTATTTCCTTAAATCTAATATTTATATTTATGGTTTCAATTATGTGTCATTTTATTTAATACATTGATTTTATTTAATATAAGTTATTTCATATAAATTAAAAATTTTATGTTTTATTTATTCGTTTTTAAAATAATTTGTTAATCCATATTTATGTTTTAAAAATTATTAGAGATCGTACAGAATATAAATTTAATAATTTCAATAAATATTAATAGTAAATTATTTATTAGCTCATATTATTATACCGAAATTACGTATGTGTAAATTATCATATATTGTTACTTTAAATAGATTTAACAATTATTTGCATAATTTGGTTGCATATTCCACGATTATGTCTAGGGTATCGACACCACCAAGGGTAATTCTCTTGTTTCTAAATCTTGGTTTTCCAACTTCGCCTAATATTAAGAATCTTGTGGTATATTAGATTTTTTACCCTCCAATATTTTTTTTGAATTGGAAAATAATTATTTCCTTAAATCAAATATTTATATTTAAGGTTTCACTTATGCGTCATTTTATTTAATACAGTGATTTTATTTAATATGAGTTATTTCATATAAATGAAAAAATTTATGTTTTATTTATTTGTTTTTAACATAATTTGTTAATCCATATTTATGTTTGAAAAATTATTAGAGATCGTACAAATTATAAAGTTAATAATTTCAATAAATATTAATAGTAAATTATTTATTATCTCATACTATGATACCAAAATTACGTATGTGTAAATTATCATATATTGTTACTTTGTATAGATTTAACAATTATTTGCATAATTTGGTTGCATATTCCACGATCATATCTAAATTATCGACACCACTGAGGGTAATTCTCTTGTTTATGAATCTTGGTTTTCCAACTTCGCCTAATATTAAGAATCTTGTGGTATATTAGATTTTTTACCCTCCAATATTTTTTTTGAATTGGAAAATAATTATTTCCATAAATCAAATATTTATATTTAAGGTTTCACTTATGCGCCATTTTATTTAATACAGTGATTTTATTTAATATGAGTTATTTCATATAAATGAAAAATTTTATGTTTTATTTATTTGTCTTTAACATAATTTGTTAATCCATATTTTTGTTTGAAAAATTATTAGAGATCGTACAAATTATAAACTTAATAATTTCAATAAATATTAATAGTAAATTATTTATTAGCTCATACTATGATACCGAAATTACGTATGTGTAAATTATCATATATTGTTACTTTAAATAGATTTAACAATTATTTGCATAATTTGGTTGCATATTCCACGATCATGTCTAGGGTATCGACACCACCAAGGGTAATTCTCTTGTTTCTGAATCTTGGTTTTCCAACTTCGCCTAATATTAAGAATCTTGTGGTATATTAGATTTTTTACCCTCCAATATTTTTTTTGAATTGGAAAATAATTATTTCCTTAAATCAAATATTTATATTTAAGGTTTCACTTATGTGTCATTTTATTTAATACATTGATTTTATTTAATATGAGTTATTTCATATAAATGAAAAAATTTATGTTTTATTTATATGTTTTTAACATAATTTGTTAATGCATATTTCTGTTTGGAAAAGTATTAGAGATCGTCCAAATTATAAGGTTAATAATTTCAATAAATATTAATAGTAAATTATTTATTGTCTCATATTATTATACCGAAATTACGTGTATGTAAATTATCATATATTGTTACTTTAAATAGATTTAACAATTATTTGCGTAATTTCGTTGCATATTACACGATCATGTCTAGGGTATCGACACCACCACCAAGGGTAATTCTCTTGTTTATGAATCTTGGTTTTCCAACTTCGCTTAATATTAAGAATGAGGTGGTATATTAGATATTTTAGCCTACAATATGTTTTTTTTAATTGGTGAATAATTATTTCCTTCAATCTAATATTTATATTTATGGTTTAACTTATGCGTCATTTTATTTAATACAGGGATTTTATTTAATATGATTTATTTCATATAAATGAAAAATTTTATGTTTTATTTATTTATTTTTAAAATAATTTGTTAATCCATATTTATGTTTGAAAAATTATTAGAGATCGTACAAATTATAAATTTAATAATTTCAATAAATATTAATAGTAAATTATTTATTAGCTCATATTATTATACCAAAATTATGTATATGTAAATTATCATATATTGTTACTTTAAATAGATTTAACAATTATTTGCGTAATTTGTTTGCATATTCCACGATCATGTCTAGGGTATCGACACCACCAAGGGTAATTCTCTTGTTTCTGAATCTTGGTTTTCCAACTTCGCCTAATATTAAGAATCAGTTGGTATATTAGATATTTTAGCCTCCAATATTTTTTTTGAATTGGTAAATAATTATTTCCTTCAATCTAATATTTATATTTAAGGTTTCACTTATGTGTCATTTTATTTAATACAATGATTTTATTTAATATGAGTTATTTCATATAAATGAGAAATTTTATTTTTTATTTATTTGTTTTTAACTTAATTTGTTAATCCATATTTATGTTTGGAAAATTATTAGAGATCGTCCAAATTATAAAGTTAAGAATTTCAATAAATATTAATAGTAAATTATTTATTATCTCATACTATGATACCAAAATTACGTATGTGTAAATTATCATATATTGTTACTTTGTATAGATTTAACAATTATTTGCATAATTTGGTTGCATATTCCACGATCATATCTAAGTTATCGACACCACTAAGGGTAATTCTCTTGTTTCTGAATCTTGGTTTTCCAACTTCGCCTAATATTAAGAATCTTGTGGTATATTAGATATTTTTCCCTCCAATATTTTTTTTGAATTGGTAAATAATTATTTCCTTCAATCTAATATTTATATTTATGGTTTCACTTATGTGTCATTTTATTTAATACAGTGATTAATTTAATATAATTTATTTCATATAAATGAAAATTTTATGATTTATTTGTTTTTTTAACATAATTTGTTAATCCATATTTATGTTTGAAAAATTATTAGAGATCGTCCAAATTATAAAATTAAGAATTTCAATAAATATTAATTGTAAATTATTTATTGGCTTATACTATGATACCGAAATTACGTATGTGTAAATTATCATATAGTGTTACTTTAAATAGATTTAACAATTATTTGCATAATTTGGTTGCATATTCCACGATCATGTCTAGGGTATCGACACCACCAAGGGTAATTCTCTTGTTTCTGAATCTTGGTTTTCCAACTTCGCCTAATATTAAGAATCTTGTGGTATATTAGATTTTTTACCCTCCAATATTTTTTTTGAATTGGAAAATAATTATTTCCTTAAATCAAATATTTATATTTAAGGTTTCACTTATGTGGCATTTTACTTAATAAATTGATTTTATTTAATATGAGTTATTTCATATAAATGAAAATTTCTATGTTTTATTTGTTTGTTTTTTAACATAATTTGTTAATGCATATTTATGTTTGGAAAATTATTAGAGATCGTCCAAATTATAAAGTTAAGAATTTCAATAAATATTAATAGTAAATTATTTATTATCTCATACTATGATACCAATATTACGTATGCGTAAATTATCATATATTGTTACCTTGTATAGATTTAACAATTATTTGCATAATTTGGTTGCATATTGCAGGATCATATCTAAGGTATCGACACCACTTAGGGTAATTCTCTTGTTTCTGAATCTTGGTTTTCCGACTTCGCCTAATATTCAGAATCAGGTGGTATATTAGATATTTTAGCCTCCACTATTTTTTTTGAATTGGTAAATAATTATTTCCTTCAATCTAATATTTATATTTAAGGTTTCACTTATGTGTCATTTTATTTAATACAGTGATTTTATTTAATATGAGTAATTTCATATAAAGGAAAACTTTTATGTTTTATTTATTTGTTTTTAACTTAATTTGTTAATCCATATTTATGTTTGGAAAATTATTATAGATCGTCCTAATTATAAAGTTAAGAATTTGAATAAATAATAATAGTAAATTATTTATTATCTCATACTTTGATACCAATATTACGTATGTGTAAATTATCATATATTGTTACCTTGTATAGATTTAACAATTATTTGCATAAATTGGTAGCATATTGCAGGATCATATCTAAGGTATCGACACCACAGAGGGTAAATCTCTTGTTTCTGAATCTTGGTTTTCCGACTTCGCCTAATATTCAGAATCAGGTGGTATATTAGATATTTTAGCCTCCACTATTTTTTTTGAATTGGTAAATAATTATTTCCTTCAATCTAATTTTTATATTTAAGGTTTCACTTATGTGTCATTTTATTTAATCCAATGATTTTATTTAATATGAGTTATTTCATATAAAGCAAAACTTTTATGTTTTATTTATTTGTTTTTAACTTAATTTGTTAATCCATATTTATGTTTGGAAAATTATTATAGATCGTCCTAATTATAAAGTTAAGAATTTGAATAAATAATAATAGTAAATTATTTATTATCTCATACTATGATACCAATATTACGTATGCGTAAATTATCATATATTGTTACCTTGTATAGATTTAACAATTATTTGCATAATTTGGTTGCATATTGCAGGATCATATCTAAGGTATCGACACCACTTAGGGTAATTCTCTTGTTTCTGAATCTTGGTTTTCCGACTTCGCCTAATATTCAGAATCAGGTGGTATATTAGATATTTTAGCCTCCAATATTTTTTTTGAATTGGTAAATAATTATTTCCTTCAATCTAATATTTATATTTAAGGTTTCACTTATGTGTCATTTTATTTAATACAGTGATTTTATTTAATATGAGTAATTTCATATAAAGGAAAACTTTTATGTTTTATTTATTTGTTTTTAACTTAATTTGTTAATCCATATTTATGTTTGGAAAATTATTGGAGATCGTCGAAATTATATAGGTAAGAATTTGAATAAATATTAATAGTAAATTATTTATTATCTCATACTGTCATACCAAAATTACGTATAAGTAAATTATCATATATTGTTACTTTGTATAGATTTAACAATTATTTGCATAATTTGGTTGCATATTGCACGATCATATCTAAGGTATCGACACCACAGAGGGTAATTCTCTTGTTTCTTAATCTTGGTTTTCCAACTTCGCCTAATATTAAGAATCTTGTGGTATATTAGATTTTTTATCCTCCAATATTTTTTTTGAATTGGAAAATAATTATTTCCTTAAATCTAATATTTATATTTAATGTTTCACTTATGTGTCATTTTATTTAATACAGTGATTTTATTTAATATGAGATATTTCATATAAATGAAAGTTTTTATGTTTTATTTGTTTGTTTTTTAATTTAATTTCTTAATCCATATTTATGTTTCGAAATGTATTAGAGATCGTTCAAATTATAAAGTTAAAAATTTTAATAAATATTAATAGTAAATTATTTATTATCTCATACTATGATACCAAAATTACGTATGTGTAAATTATCATATATTGTTACTTTGTATAGATTTAACAATTATTTGCATAATTTGGTTGCATATTCCACGATCATATCTAAATTATCGACACCACTGAGGGTAATTCTCTTGTTTCTGAATCATGGTTTTCCAACTTCGCCTAATATTAAGAATCTTGTGGTATATTAGATTTTTTACCCTCCAATATTTTTTTTGAATTGGAAAATAATTATTTCCTTAAATCAAATATTTATATTTAAGGTTTCACTTATGCGTCATTTTATTTAATACAGTGATTTTATTTAATATGAGTTATTTCATATAAATGAAAAAATTTATGTTTTATTTATTTGTTTTTAACATAATTTGTTAATGCATATTTATGTTTGGAAAAATATTAGAGATCGTGCAAATTATAAGGTTAAGAATTTCAATAAATATTAATAGTAAATTATTTATTATCTCATACTATGATACCAAAATTACGTATGTGTAAATTATCATATATTGTTACTTTGTATAGATTTAACAATTATTTGCATAATTTGGTTGCATATTCCACGATCATATCTAAGTTATCGACACCACTCAGGGTAATTCTCTTGTTTCTGAATCATGGTTTTCCAACTTCGCCTAATATTAAGAATCTTGTGGTATATTAGATTTTTTACCCTCCAATATTTTTTTTGAATTGGAAAATAATTATTTCCTTAAATCAAATATTTATATTTAAGGTTTCACTTATGCGTCATTTTATTTAATACAATGATTTTATTTAATATGAGTTATTTCATATAAATGAAAAAATTTATGTTTTATTTGTTTGTTTTTTAACATAATTTGTTAATCCATATTTATGTTTGGAAAAATATTAGAGATCGTGCAAATTATAATGTTTATAATTTCAATAAATATTAATAGTAAATTATTTATTATCTCATACTATGATACCAAAATTACGTATGTGTAAATTATCATATATTGTTACTTTGTATAGATTTAACAATTATTTGCATAATTTGGTTGCATATTCCACGATCATATCTAAATTATCGACACCACTGAGGGTAATTCTCTTGTTTCTGAATCATGGTTTTCCAACTTCGCCTAATATTAAGAATCTTGTGGTATATTAGATTTTTTACCCTCCAATATTTTTTTTGAATTGGAAAATAATTATTTCCTTAAATCAAATATTTATATTTAAGGTTTCACTTATGCGTCATTTTATTTAATACAGTGATTTTATTTAATATGAGTTATTTCATATAAATGAAAAAATTTATGTTTTATTTATTTGTTTTTAACATAATTTGTTAATGCATATTTATGTTTGGAAAAATATTAGAGATCGTGCAAATTATAAGGTTAATAATTTCAATAAATATTAATAGAAAATTATTTATTATCTCATACTATGATACCAAAATTACGTATGTGTAAATTATCTTATATTGTTACTTTGTATAGATTTAACAATTATTTGCATACTTTGGTTGCATATTCCACGATCATATCTAAATTATCGACACCACTGAGGGTAATTCTCTTGTTTATGAATCTTGGTTTTCCAACTTTGGCTAATATTAAGAATCTTGTGGTATATTATCTTTTTTACCCTCCAATATTTTTTTCAATTGGAAAATAATTATTTCCTTCAATCTAATATTTATATTTATGGTCTCACTTATGTGTAATTTCATTTAATACATTGATTTTATTTAATATGAGTTATTTCATATAAATGAGAAATTTTATTTTTTATTTATTTGTTTTTAACTTAAATTGTTAATCCATATTTATGTTTGGAAAATTATTAGATATCGTCCAAATTATAAAGTTAAGAATTTGAATAAATATTAATAGTAAATTATTTATTATCTCATACTATGATACCAAAATTACATATGTCTAAATTATCATATATTGTTACTTTGTATAGATTTAACAATTATTTGCATAATTTGGTTGCATATTCCACGATCATATCTAAATTATCGACACCACTGAGGGTAATTCTCTTGTTTCTGAATCATGGTTTTCCAACTTCGCCTAATATTAAGAATCTTGTGGTATATTAGATTTTTTACCCTCCAATATTTTTTTTTCAATTGGAAAATAATTATTTCCTTAAATCTAATATTTATATTTAAGGTTTCACTTATGTGTCATTTTATTTAATACATTGATTTTATTTAATATGAGTTATTTCATATAAATGAAAAAAATTATGTTTTATTTATATGTTTTTAACATAATTTGTTAATGCATATTTCTGTTTGGAAAAGTATTAGAGATCGTCCAAATTATAAGGTTAAGAATTTCAATAAATATTAATAGTAAATTATTTATTATCTCATACTATGATACCAAAATTACGTATGTGTAAATTATCATATATTGTTACTTTGTATAGATTTAACAAGTATTTGCATAATTTGTTTGCATATTGCACGATCATATCTAGGGTATCGACACCACTAAGGGTAATTCTCTTTTTTCTTAATCTTGGCTTTCCAACTTCGCCTAATATTAAGAATCAGGTGGTATATTCGATATTTTAGCCTCCAATATTCTTTTTGAATTGGTAAATAATTATTTCCTTCAATCTAATATTTATATTTAAGGTTTCACTTATGTGTCATTTTCTTTAATATAGTGATTTTATTAAATATTAGTTATTTCATATAAATGAAATTTTTTTTGTTCTATTGGTTTGTTTTTTAACTTAATTTGTTAATCCATATTTATGTTTGGAAAAGTATTAGAGATCGTCCAAATTATAAAGTTAATAATTTCAATAAATATTAATAGTAAATTATTTATTATCTCATACTATGATACCAAAATTACGTATGTGTAAATTATCATATATTGTTACTTTGTATAGATTTAACAATTATTTGCATACTTTGGTTGCATATTCCACGATCATATCTAAATTATCGACACCACTGAGGGTAATTCTCTTGTTTCTGAATCATGGTTTTCCAACTTCGCCTAATATTAAGAATCTTGTGGTATATTAGATTTTTTACCCTCCAATATTTTTTTTTTGGATTGGAAAATAATTATTTCCTTAAATCAAATATTTATATTTAAGGTTTCACTTATGTGGCATTTTATTTAATAAATTGATTTTATTTAATATGAGTTATATCATGTAAATGAAAAAATTTATGTTTTATTTGTTTGTTTTTTAACATAATTTGTTAATCAATATTTATGTTTGGAAAAATATTAGAGGTCGTACAAATTATAAGGTTAAGAATTTTAATGAATATTAATAGTAAATTATTTATTATCTCATACTATGATACCAAAATTACGTATGTGTAAATTATCATATATTGTTACTTTGTATAGATTTAACAATTATTTGCATAATTTGGTTGCATATTCCACGATCATGTCTAGGGTATCGACACCACCAAGGGTAATTCTCTTGTTTCTGAATCTTGGTTTTCCAACTTCGCCTAATATTAAGAATCTTGTGGTATATTAGATTTTTTACCCTCCAATATTTTTTTTGAATTGGTAAATAATTATTTCCTTAAATCTAATATTTATATTTAAGGTTTCACTTATGTGTCATTTTCTTTAATACAGTGATTTTATTAAATATGAGTTATTTCATATAAATGAAAATTTTTATGTTTTATTTGTTTGTTTTTTAACTTAATTTGTTAATCCATATTTATGTTTGGAAAAGTATTAGAGATCGTCCAAATTATAAAGTTAAGAATTTCAATAAATATTAATAGTAAATTATTTATTATCTCATACTATGATACCAAAATTACGTATGTGTAAATTATCATATATTGTTACTTTGTATAGATTTAACAATTATTTGCATAATTTGGTTGCATATTCCACGATCATATCTAAATTATCGACACCACTGAGGGTAATTCTCTTGTTTCTGAATCATGGTTTTCCAACTTCGCCTAATATTAAGAATCTTGTGGTATATTAGATTTTTTACCCTCCAATATTTTTTTTGAATTGGAAAATAATTATTTCCTTAAATCAAATATTTATATTTAAGGTTTCACTTATGCGTCATTTTATTTAATACAGTGATTTTATTTAATATGAGTTATTTCATATAAATGAAAAAATTTATGTTTTATTTATTTGTTTTTAACATAATTTGTTAATGCATATTTATGTTTGGAAAAATATTAGAGATCGTGCAAATTATAAGGTTAAGAATTTCAATAAATATTAATAGTAAATTATTTATTATCTCATACTATGATACCAAAATTACGTATGTGTAAATTATCATATATTGTTACTTTGTATAGATTTAACAATTATTTGCATAATTTGGTTGAATATTCCAAGATCATATCTAAGCTATCTACACCACTCAGGGTAATTCTCTTGTTTCTGAATCTTGATTTTCCAACTTCGCCTAATATTAAGAATCTTGTGGTATATTAGATTTTTTACCCTCCAATATTATTTTTGAATTGGAAAATAATTATTTCCTTAAATCAAATATTTATATTTAAGGTTTCACTTATGTGTCATTTTATTTAATACATTGATTTTATTTAATATGAGTTATTTCATATAAATGAAAAAATTTATGTTTTATTTATATGTTTTTTAACATAATTTGTTAATGCATATTTATGTTTGGAAAAATATTAGAGATCGTGCAAATTATAAGGTTAATAATTTCAATAAATATTAATAGTAAATTATTTATTATCTCATACTATGATACCAAAATTACGTATGTGTAAATTATCATATATTGTTACTTTGTATAGATTTAACAATTATTTGCATAATTTGGTTGCATATTCCACGATCATATCTAAATTATCGACACCACTGAGGGTAATTCTCTTGTTTCTGAATCATGGTTTTCCAACTTCGCCTAATATTAAGAATCTTGTGGTATATTAGATTTTTTACCCTCCAATATTTTTTTTGAATTGGAAAATAATTATTTCCTTAAATCAAATATTTATATTTAAGGTTTCACTTATGTGTCATTTTATTTAATACATTGATTTTATTTAATATGAGTTATTTCATATAAATAAAAAAATTTATGTTTTATTTATATGTTTTTAACATAATTTGTTAATGCATATTTATGTTTGGAAAAATATTAGAGATCGTGCAAATTATAAGGTTAAGAATTTCAATAAATATTAATAGTAAATTATTTATTATCTCATACTATGATACCAAAATTACGTATGTGTAAATTATCATATATTGTTACTTTGTATAGATTTAACAATTATTTGCATAATTTGGTTGCATATTCCACGATCATATCTAAATTATCGACACCACTGAGGGTAATTCTCTTGTTTCTGAATCATGGTTTTCCAACTTCGCCTAATATTAAGAATCTTGTGGTATATTAGATTTTTTACACTCCAATATTTTTTTTGAATTGGAAAATAATTATTTCCTTAAATCAAATATTTATATTTAAGGTTTCACTAATGCGTCATTTTATTTAATACAGTGATTTTATTTAATATGAGTTATTTAATATAAATAAAAAAATTTTTGTTTTATTTATTTGTTTTTACCATAATTTGTTAATGCATATTTATGTTTGGAAAAATATTAGAGATCGTGCAAATTATAAGGTTAATAATTTCAATAAATATTAATAGAAAATTATTTATTATCTCATACTATGATACCAAAATTACGTATGTGTAAATTATCATATATTGTTACTTTAAATAGATTTAAGAATTATTTGCATAATTTGGTTGCAGATTCCGCGATCATGTCTAGGGTTTCTACACCACCAAGGGTAATCCTCTTGTATCTGAATCTTGGTTTTCCAACTTCGCCTAATATTAAGAATCATGTGGTATATTAGATATTTTAGCTTCCAATATTTTTTTGAATTGGAAAATAATTACTTATTTCAATCAAATAATTATATTTATGGTTTCAATTATGTGTCATTTTATTTAATACATTGATTTTATTTAATATGACTTATTTCATATAAATTAAAATTTTTATGTTTTATTTATTTATTTTTAAAATAATTTGTTAATCCATATTTATGTTTGGAAAAATATTAGAGATTGTGCAAATTATAAGGTTAATAATTTCAATAAATATTAATAGTAAATTATTTATTATCTCATACTATGATACCAAAATTACGTATGTGTAAATTATCATATATTGTTACTTTGTATAGATTTAACAATTATTTGCATACTTTGGTTGCATATTCCACGATCATGTCTAGGGTATCGACACCACCAAGGGTAATTCTCTTGTTTCTGAATCTTGGTTTTCCAACTTCGCCTAATATTAAGAATCTTGTGGTATATTAGATTTTTTACCCTCCAATATTTTTTTTGAATTAGAAATTAATTATTTCCTTAAATCTAATATTTATATTTAGGGTTTCACTTATGTGTCATTTTATTTAATACATTGATTTTATTTAATATGAGTTATTTCATATAAATAAAAAAATTTATGTTTTATTTATATGTTTTTAACATAATTTGTTAATGCATATTTATGTTTGGAAAAGTATTAGAGATCGTCCAAATTATAAGGTTAAGAATTTCAATAAATATTAATAGTAAATTATTTATTATCTCATACTATGATACCAAAATTACGTATGTGTAAATTATCATATATTGTTACTTTGTATAGATTTAACAATTATTTGCATAATTTGGTTGCATATTGCACGATCATATCTAGGGTATCGACACCACTAAGGGTAATTCTCTTGTTTCTGAATCTTGGTTTTCCAACTTCGCCTAATATTAAGAATCAGGTGGTATATTAGATATTTTAGCCTCCAATATTCTTTTTGAATTGGTAAATAATTATTTCCTTCAATCTAATATTTATATTTAAGGTTTCACTTATGTGTCATTTTATATAATACAATGATTTTATTTAATATGAGTTATTTCATATAAATGAAAAATTTATGTTTTATTTGTTTGTTTTTTAACATAATTTGTTAATGCATATTTCTGTTTGCAAAATTATTAGAGATCGTCCAAATTATAAGGTTAAGAATTTCAATAAATATTAATAGTAAATTATTTATTATCTCATACTATGATACCAAAATTACGTATGTGTAAATTATCATATATTGTTACTTTGTATAGATTTAACAATTATTTGCATAATTTGGTTGCATATTCCACGATCATATCTAAGTTATCGACACCACTAAGGGTAATTCTCTTGTTTTCCAACTTCGCCTAATGTTAAGAGTCTTGTGGTATATTAGAGTTTTTACCCTCCAATATTTTTTTTAATTGGAAAATAATTATTTCCTTAAATCAAATATTTATATTTAAGGTTTCACTTATGTGTCATTTTATTTAATTCATTGATTTTATTTAATATGAGTTATTTCATATAAATGAAAATTTTTGTGTTTTATTTGTTTGTTTTTTAACATAATTTGTTAATCCATATTTATGTTTGGAAAAATATTAGAGATCGTCCAAATTATAAGGTTAAGAATTTCAATAAATATTAATAGTAAATTATTTATTATCTCATACTATGATACCAAAATTACGTATGTCTAAATTATCATATATTGTTACTTTGTATAGATTTAACAATTATTTGCATAATTTGGTTGCATATTCCACGATCATATCTAGGGTTTCTACACCACCAAGGGTAATTCTCTTGTATCTGAATCTTGGTTTTCCACCTTCGCCTAATGTTAAGAATCTTATGGTACGTAAGATATTTTACCCTCCAATATTTTTTTTTCAATTGGAAAATAATTATTTCCTTAAATCTAATATTTATATTTAAGGTTTCACTTATGTGTCATTTTATTTAATACATTGATTTTATTTAATATGAGTTATTTCATATAAATGAAAAAAATTATGTTTTATTTATATGTTTTTAACATAATTTGTTAATGCATATTTCTGTTTGGAAAAGTATTAGAGATCGTCCAAATTATAAGGTTAAGAATTTCAATAAATATTAATAGTAAATTATTTATTGTCTCATACTATGATACCAAAATTACGTATGTCTAAATTATCATATATTGTTACTTTGTATAGATTTAACAATTATTTGCATAATTTGGTTGCATATTCCACGATCATATCTAAATTATCGACACCACTGAGGGTAATTCTCTTGTTTCTGAATCATGGTTTTCCAACTTCGCCTAATATTAAGAATCTTGTGGTATATTAGATTTTTTACCCTCCAATATTTTTTTTGAATTGGAAAATAATTATTTCCTTAAATCAAATATTTATATTTAAGGTTTCACTTATGTGTCATTTTATTTAATACATTGATTTTATTTAATATGAGTTATTTCATATAAATGAAAAAATTTATGTTTTATTTATTTGTTTTTAACATAATTTGTTAATGCATATTTCTGTTTGCAAAATTATTAGAGATCGTCCAAATTATAAGGTTAAGAATTTCAATAAATATTAATAGTAAATTATTTATTATCTCATATTATTATACCGAAATTACGTATGTGTAAATTATCATATATTGTTACTTTAAATAGATTTAAGAATTATTTGCATAATTTGGTTGCAGATTCTGCGATCATGTCTAGGGTTTCTACACCACCAAGGGTAATCCTCTTGTATCTGAATCTTGGTTTTCCAACTTCGCCTAAAATTACGATTTTTGTGATATGTAAGAAATTTTAGGCTCCAATATTTTTTTGAATTGGAAAATAATTACTTATTTCAATCAAATAATTATATTTATGGTTTCAATTATGTGTCATTTTATTTAATACATTGATTTTATTTAATATGACTTATTTCATATAAATGAAAAAATTTATGTTTTATTTATTTGTTTTTAACATAATTTGTTAATGCATATTTCTGTTTGCAAAATTATTAGAGATCGTCCAAATTATAAGGTTAAGAATTTCAATAAATATTAATAGTAAATTATTTATTATCTCATACTATGATACCAAAATTACGTATGTGTAAATTATCATATATTGTTACTTTGTATAGATTTAACAATTATTTGCATAATTTGGTTGCATATTCCACGATCATATCTAAGTTATCGACACCACTGAGGGTAATTCTCTTGTTTCTGAATCATGGTTTTCCAACTTCGCCTAATATTAAGAATCTTGTGGTATATTAGATTTTTTACCCTCCAATATTTTTTTTGAATTGGAAAATAATTATTTCCTTAAATCAAATATTTATATTTAAGGTTTCACTTATGTGTCATTTTATTTAATACATTGATTTTATTTAATATGAGTTATTTCATATAAATGAAAACGTTTATGTTTTATTTATTTGTTTTTAACATAATTTGTTAATGCATATTTCTGTTTGGAAAAGTATTAGAGATCGTCCAAATTATAAGGTTAAGAATTTCAATAAATATTAATAGTAAATTATTTATTATCTCATACTATGATACCAAAATTACGTATGTGTAAATTATCATATATTGTTACTTTGTATAGATTTAACAATTATTTGCATAATTTGGTTGCATATTCCACGATCATATCTAGGGTATCGACACCACTAAGGGTAATTCTCTTGTTTCTGAACCTTGGTTTTCCAACTTCGCCTAATGTTAAGAATCTTGTGGTATATTAGATTTTTTACCCTCCAATATTTTTTTTGAATTGGAAAATAATTATTTCCTTAAATCAAATATTTATATTTAAGGTTTCACTTATGTGTCATTTTATTTAATACATTGATTTTATTTAATATGAGTTATATCATATAAATGAAAAAAATTATGTTTTATTTATATGTTTTTAACATAATTTGTTAATGCATATTTCTGTTTGCAAAATTATTAGAGATCGTCCAAATTATAAGGTTAAGAATTTCAATAAATATTAATAGTAAATTATTTATTATCTCATACTATGATACCAAAATTACGTATGTCTAAATTATCATATATTGTTACTTTGTATAGATTTAACAATTATTTGCATAATTTGGTTGCATATTCCACGATCATATCTAAGTTATCGACACCACTAAGGGTAATTCTCTTGTTTCTGAATCATGGTTTTCCAACTTCGCCTAATATTAAGAATCTTGTGGTATATTAGATTTTTTACCATTCGTATTTTTTTTGAATTGGAAAATAATTATTTCCTTAAATCAAATATTTATATTTAAGGTTTCACTTATGTGTCATTTTATTTAATACATTGATTTTATTTAATATGAGTTATTTCATATAAATGAAAAATTTTATGTTTTATTTATTTGTTTTTAACATAATTTGTTAATGCATATTTCTGTTTGCAAAATTATTAGAGATCGTCCAAATTATAAGGTTAAGAATTTCAATAAATATTAATAGTAAATTATTTATTATCTCATATTATTATACCGAAATTACGTATGTGTAAATTATCATATATTGTTACTTTAAATAGATTTAACAATTATTTGCATAATTTGGTTGCATATTCCACGATTATGTCTAGGGTATCGACACCACCAAGGGTAATTCTCTTGTTTCTAAATCTTGGTTTTCCAACTTCGCCTAATATTAAGAATTTGGTGATATATAAGATATTTTTGTCTCTAATATTTTTTTTTGAATATGAAAATAATTATTTCCTTCATTCTAATATTTATATTTATGGTTTCCATTATGTGTCATTTTATTTAATAAATTGATTTTATTTAATATGAGTTATTTCATATAAATTAAAAATTTTATGTTTTATTTATTTATTTTTAAAATAATTTGTTAATCCATATTTATGTTTTAAAAATTATTAGAGATCGTACAAATTATAAAGTTAAGAATTTCAATAAATATTAATAGTAAATTATTTATTATCTCATACTATGATACCAAAATTACGTATGTGTAAATTATCATATATTGTTACTTTGTATAGATTTAACAATTATTTGCATAATTTGGTTGCATATTCCACGATCATATCTAAATTATCGACACCAGTGAGGGTAATTCTCTTGTGTCTGAATCATGGTTTTCCAACTTCGCCTAATGTTAAGAATCTTGTGGTATATTAGATTTTTTACCTTCCAATATTTTTTTTGAATTGGAAAATAATTATTTCCTTAAATCAAATATTTATATTTAAGGTTTCACTTATGTGTCATTTTATTTAATACATTGATTTTATTTAATATGAGTTATTTCATATAAATGAAAATTTTTGTGTTTTATTTGTTTGTTTTTTAACATAATTTGTTAATGCATATTTCTGTTTGCAAAATTATTAGAGATCGTCCAAATTATAAGGTTAAGAATTTCAATAAATATTAATAGTAAATTATTTATTATCTCATACTATGATACCAAAATTACGTATGTCTAAATTATCATATATTGTTACTTTGTATAGATTTAACAATCATTTGCATAATTTGGTTGCAGATTCCGCGATCATGTCTAGGGTTTCTAAACCACCAAGGGTAATCCTCTTGTATCTGAATCTTGGTTTTCCAACTTCGCCTAAAATTACGATTTTTGTGATATGTAAGAAATTTTAGGCTCCAATATTTTTTTGAATTGGAAAATAATTATTTCCTTAAATCTAATATTTATATTTAAGGTTTCACTTATGTGTCATTTTATTTAATACATTGATTTTATTTAATATGAGTTATTTCATATAAATGAAAAAAATTATGTTTTATTTATATGTTTTTAACATAATTTGTTAATGCATATTTCTGTTTGGAAAAGTATTAGAGATCGTCCAAATTATAAGGTTAAGAATTTCAATAAATATTAATAGTAAATTATTTATTATCTCATACTATGATACCAAAATTACGTATTAGTAAATTATCATATATTGTTACTTTGTATAGATTTAACAATTATTTGCATAATTTGGTTGCATATTTCACGATCATATCTAAGTTATAGACACCATTGAGGGTAATTCTATCGTTTCTGAATCTTTGTTTTCCTACTTCGCCTAATATTAAGAATCTTGTGGTATATTAGGTTTTTTACCCTCCAATATTTTTTTTGAATTGGAAAATAATTATTTCCATAAATCAAATATTTATATTTAAGGTTTCACTTATGCGCCATTTTATTTAATACAGTGATTTTATTTAATATGAGTTATTTCATATAAATTAAAAAATTTATATTTTATTTATTTGTTTTTAACATAATTTGTTAATCCATATTTATGTTTGGAAAAATATTAGAGATCGTGCAAATTATAAGGTTAAGAATTTCAATAAATATTAATAGTAAATTATTTATTATCTCATACTATGATACCAAAATTACGTATGTGTAAATTATCATATATTGTTACTTTGTATAGATTTAACAATTATTTGCATACTTTGGTTGCATATTCCACGATCATATCTAAATTATCGACACAACTGAGGGTAATTCTCTTGTTTCTGAATCTTGGGTATCCAACTTCGCCTAATATTAAGAATCTTGTGGTATATTAGATTTTTTACCCTCCAATATTTTTTTTGAATTGGAAAATAATTATTTCCTTAAATCAAATATTTATATTTAAGGTTTCACTAATGTGGCATTTTACTTAATAAATTGATTTTATTTAATATGAATTATATCATATAAATAAAAATTTTATGTTTTATTTGTTTGTTTTTTAACATAATTTGTTAATGCATATTTCTGTTTGCAAAATTATTAGAGATCGTCCAAATTATAAGGTTAAGAATTTCAATAAATATTAATAGTAAATTATTTATTATCTCATACTATGATACCAAAATTACGTATGTGTAAATTATCATATATTGTTACTTTGTATAGATTTAACAATTATTTGCATACTTTGGTTGCATATTCCACGATCATATCTAAATTATCGACACCACTGAGGGTAATTCTCTTGTTTCTGAATCATGGTTTTCCAACTTCGCCTAATATTAAGAATCTTGTGGTATATTAGATTTTTTACCCTCCAATATTTTTTTCAATCGGAAAATAATTATTTCCTTAAATCTAATATTTATATTTAAGGTTTCACTTATGTGGCATTTTATTTAATAAATTGATTTTATTTAATATGAGTTATATCATATAAATGAAAAATTTTATGTTTTATTTGTTTGTTTTTTAACATAATTTGTTAATGCATATTTCTGTTTGCAAAATTATTAGAGATCGTCCAAATTATAAGGTTAAGAATTTCAATAAATATTAATAGTAAATTATTTATTATCTCATACTATGATACCAAAATTACGTATGTGTAAATTATCATATATTGTTACTTTGTATAGATTTAACAATTATTTGCATAATTTGGTTGCATATTCCACGATCATATCTAAGTTATCGACACCACTAAGGGTAATTCTCTTGTTTCTAAATTCCTTGTTTTCCAACTTCGCCTAATGTTAAGAATCTTGTGGTATATTAGATTTTTTACCCTCCAATATTTTTTTTGAATTTGAAAATAATTATTTCCTTAAATCAAATATTTATATTTAAGGTTTCACTTATGTGTCATTTTATTTAATACATTGATTTTATTTAATATGAGTTATATCATATAAACGAAAATTGTTATGTTTTATTTGTTTGTTTTTTAACATAATTTGTTAATGCATATTTATGTTTGGAAAAGTATTAGAGATCGTGCAAATTATAAGGTTAAGAATTTCAATAAATATTAATAGTATATTATTTATTATCTAATACTATGATACCGATATTACGTATGTGTAAATTATCATATATTGTTACTTTGTATAGATTTAACAATTATTTGCTTAATTTGGTTGCATATTCCACGATCATATCTAAGTTATCGACACCACTGAGGGTAATTCTCTTGTTTCTGAATCTGAGTTTTTCAAATTTCGCCTAATATTAAAAATCTTGTGGTATATTAGATTTTTTACCCTCTAATATTTTTTTTGAATTGGAAAATAATTATTTCCTTAAATCAAATATTTATATTTAAGGTTTCACTTATGTGTCATTTTATTTAATACATTGATTTTATTTAATATGAGTTATTTGATATAAATGAAAATTTTTATGTTTTATTTGTTTGTTTTTTAACTTAATTTGTTAATCCATATTTATGTTTGGAAAAGTATTAGAGATCGTGCAAATTATAAGGTTAAGAATTTCAATAAATATTAATAGTAAATTATTTATTATCTCATACTATGATACCAAAATTACGTATGTGTAAATTATCATATATTGTTACTTTGTATAGATTTAACAATTATTTGCATACTTTGGTTGCATATTCCACGATCATATCTAAATTATCGACACCAATAAGAGTAATTCTCTTGTTTCTGAATCTTGGGAATCCAACTTCGCCTAATATTAAGAATCTTGTGGTACGTAAGATATTTTACCCTCCAATAGTTTTTTTTGAATTGGTAAATAATTGTTTCCTCAAATCTAATATTTATATTTAAGGTTTCACTTATGTGTTATTTTCTTTTATACATTGATTTTATTTAATATGAGTTATATCATATAAATGATAATTTTTATGTTTTATTTGTTTGTTTTTTAACATAATTTGTTAATCCAAATTTATGTTTGCAAAATTATAAGAGATCGTCCAAATTATAAGGTTAAGAATTTCAATAAATATTAATAGTAAATTATTTATTATCTCATACTATGATACCAAAATTACGTATGTGTAAATTATCATATATTGTTACTTTAAATAGATTTAACAATTATTTGCATAATTTGGTTGCATATTCCACGATCATGTCTAGGGTATCGACACCACCAAGGGTAATTCTCTTGTTTCTAAATCTTGGTTTTCCAACTTCGCCTAATATTACGAATTTGGTGATATATAAGATATTTTTGTCTCTAATATTTTTTTTTGAATTGGAAAATAATTACTTCCTTCAATCTAATATTTATATTTATGGTTTCAATTATGTGTCATTTTATTTAATACATTGATTTTATTTAATATGAGTTATTTCATATAAATTAAAAAATTTATGTTTTATTTGTTTGTTTTTTAACATAATTTGTTAATGCATATTTCTGTTTGCAAAATTATTAGAGATCGTCCAAATTATAAGGTTAAGAATTTCAATAAATATTAATAGTAAATTATTTATTATCTCATACTATGATACCAAAATTACGTATGTGTAAATTATCATATATTGTTACTTTGTATAGATTTAACAATTATTTGCTTAATTTGGTTGCATATTCCACGATCATATCTAAGTTATCGACACCACTGAGGGTAATTCTCTTGTTTCTGAATCTGAGTTTTTCAAATTTCGCCTAATATTAAAAATCTTGTGGTATATTAGATTTTTTACCCTCTAATATTTTTTTTGAATTGGAAAATAATTATTTCCTTAAATCAAATATTTATATTTAAGGTTTCACTTATGTGTCATTTTATTTAATACATTGATTTTATTTAATATGAGTTATTTCATATAAATGAAAATTTTTGTGTTTTATTTGTTTGTTTTTTAACATAATTTGTTAATGCATATTTCTGTTTGCAAAATTATTAGAGATCGTCCAAATTATAAGGTTAAGAATTTCAATAAATATTAATAGTAAATTATTTATTATCTAATACTATGATACCGATATTACGTATGTGTAAATTATCATATATTGTTACTTTGTATAGATTTAACAATTATTTGCTTAATTTGGTTGCATATTCCACGATCATATCTAGGGTTTCTACACCACCAAGGGTAATCCTCTTGTATCTGAATCTTGGTTTTCCAACTTCGCCTAATGTTAAGAATCTTGTGGTATATTAGATTTTTTACCCTCCAATATTTTTTTGAATTGGAAAATAATTATTTCCTTAAATCAAATATTTATATTTAAGGTTTCACTTATGTGTCATTTTATTTAATACATTGATTTTATTTAATATGATTTATTTCATATAAATGAAAATTTTTGTGTTTTATTTGTTTGTTTTTTAACATAATTTGTTAATGCATATTTCTGTTTGCAAAATTATTAGAGATCGTCCAAATTATAAGGTTAAGAATTTCAATAAATATTAATAGTAAATTATTTATTATCTCATACTATGATACCAAAATTACGTATGTGTAAATTATCATATATTGTTACTTTGTATAGATTTAACAATTATTTGCTTAATTTGGTTGCATATTCCACGATCATATCTAAGTTATCGACACCACTGAGGGTAATTCTCTTGTTTCTGAATCTGGGTTTTCCAACTTCGCCTAATATTAAGAATCTTGTGGTATATTAGATTTTTTACCATTCGTATTTTTTTTGAATTGGAAAATAATTATTTCCTTAAATCAAATATTTATATTTAAGGTTTCACTTATGTGTCATTTTATTTAATACATTGATTTTATTTAATATGATTTATTTCATATAAATGAAAATTTTTGTGTTTTATTTGTTTGTTTTTTAACATAATTTGTTAATGCATATTTCTGTTTGCAAAATTATTAGAGATCGTCCAAATTATAAGGTTAAGAATTTCAATAAATATTAATAGTAAATTATTTATTATCTCATACTATGATACCAAAATTACGTATGTGTAAATTATCATATATTGTTACTTTGTATAGATTTAACAATTATTTGCATAATTTGGTTGCATATTCCACGATCATATCTAAGTTATCGACACCACTAAGGGTAATTCTCTTGTTTCTGAATCATGGTTTTCCAACTTCGCCTAATATTAAGAATCTTGTGGTATATTAGATTTTTTACCCTCCAATATTTTTTTTGAATTGGAAAATAATTATTTCCTTAAATCAAATATTTATATTTAAGGTTTCACTTATGTGTCATTTTATTTAATACATTGATTTTATTTAATATGAGTTATTTCATATAAATGAAAATTTTTATGTTTTATTTGTTTGTTTTTTAACATAATTTGTTAATGCATATTTCTGTTTGCAAAATTATTAGAGATCGTCCAAATTATAAGGTTAAGAATTTCAATAAATATTAATAGTAAATTATTTATTATCTCATACTATGATACCAAAATTACGTATGTGTAAATTATCATATATTGTTACTTTGTATAGATTTAACAATTATTTGCATAATTTGGTTGCATATTCCACGATCATATCTAAGTTATCGACACCACTAAGGGTAATTCTCTTGTTTCTGAATCATGGTTTTCCAACTTCGCCTAATATTAAGAATCTTGTGGTATATTAGATTTTTTACCCTCCAATATTTTTTTTGAATTGGAAAATAATTATTTCCTTAAATCAAATATTTATATTTAAGGTTTCACTTATGTGTCATTTTATTTAATACATTGATTTTATTTAATATGAGTTATTTCATATAAATGAAAATTTTTATGTTTTATTTGTTTGTTTTTTAACATAATTTGTTAATGCATATTTCTGTTTGCAAAATTATTAGAGATCGTCCAAATTATAAGGTTAAGAATTTCAATAAATATTAATAGTAAATTATTTATTATCTCATACTATGATACCAAAATTACGTATGTGTAAATTATCATATATTGTTACTTTGTATAGATTTAACAATTATTTGCATAATTTGGTTGCATATTCCACGATCATATCTAAGTTATCGACACCACTAAGGGTAATTCTCTTGTTTCTCAATCTTGGTTTTCCAACTTCGCCTAATATTAAGAATCTTGTGGTATATTAGATTTTTTACCCTCCAATATTTTTTTTGAATTGGAAAATAATTATTTCCTTAAATCAAATATTTATATTTAAGGTTTCACTAATGTGGCATTTTACTTAATAAATTGATTTTATTTAATATGAATTATATCATATAAATAAAAATTTTATGTTTTATTTGTTTGTTTTTTAACATAATTTGTTAATGCATATTTCTGTTTGCAAAATTATTAGAGATCTTCCAAATTATAAGGTTAAGAATTTCAATAAATATTAATAGTAAATTATTTATTATCTCATACTATGATACCAAAATTACGTATGCCTAAATTATCATATATTGTTACTTTGTATAGATTTAACAATTATTTGCATAATTTGGTTGCATATTCCACGATCATATCTAAGTTATCGACACCACTAAGGGTAATTCTCTTGTTTCTGAATCATGGTTTTCCAACTTCGCCTAATATTAAGAATCTTGTGGTATATTAGATTTTTTACCCTCCAATATTTTTTTTGAATTGGAAAATAATTATTTCCTTAAATCAAATATTTATATTTAAGGTTTCACTTATGTGTCATTTTATTTAATACATTGATTTTATTTAATATGAGTTATTTCATATAAATGAAAATTTTTATGTTTTATTTGTTTGTTTTTTAACATAATTTGTTAATGCATATTTCTGTTTGCAAAATTATTAGAGATCGTCCAAATTATAAGGTTAAGAATTTCAATAAATATTAATAGTAAATTATTTATTATCTCATACTATGATACCAAAATTACGTATGTGTAAATTATCATATATTGTTACTTTGTATAGATTTAACAATTATTTGCTTAATTTGGTTGCATATTCCACGATCATATCTAGGGTATCGACACCACTGAGGGTAATTCTCTTGTTTCTGAATCTGGATTTTCCAACTTCGCCTAATATTAAAAATCTTGTGGTATATTAGATTTTTTACCCTCTAATATTTTTTTTGAATTGGAAAATAATTATTTCCTTAAATCAAATATTTATATTTAAGGTTTCACTTATGTGTCATTTTATTTAATACATTGATTTTATTTAATATGAGTTATTTTATATAAATGAAAATTTTTATGTTTTATTTGTTTGTTTTTTAACTTAATTTGTTAATCCATATTTATGTTTGGAAAAGTATTAGAGATCGTGCAAATTATAAGGTTAAGAATTTCAATAAATATTAATAGTATATTATTTATTATCTAATACTATGATACCGATATTACGTATGTGTAAATTATCATATATTGTTACTTTGTATAGATTTAACAATTATTTGCTTAATTTGGTTGCATATAACACGATCATATCTAAGTTATCGACACCACTGAGGGTAATTCTCTTGTTTCTGAATCTGGGTTTTCCAACTTCGCCTAATATTAAGAATCTTGTGGTATATTAGATTTTTTACCCTCCAATATTTTTTTTTCAATTGGAAAATAATTATTTCCTTAAATCTAATATTTATATTTAAGGTTTCACTTATGTGTCATTTTATTTAATACATTGATTTTATTTAATATGAGTTATATCATATAAATGAAAATTTTTATGTTTTATTTGTTTGTTTTTTAACATAATTTGTTAATCCATATTTATGTTTGCAAAATTATTAGAGATCGTCCAAATTATAAGGTTAAGAATTTCAATAAATATTAATAGTAAATTATTTATTATCTCATACTATGATACCAAAATAACGTATGTCTAAATTATCATATATTGTTACTTTGTATAGATTTAACAATTATTTGCATAATTTGGTTGCATATTCCACGATCATATCTAAGTTATCGACACCACTAAGGGTAATTCTCTTGTTTCTAAATCATGGTTTTCCAACTTCGCCTAATGTTAAGAATCTTGTGGTATATTAGATTTTTTACCTTCCAATATTTTTTTGAATTGGAAAATAATTATTTCCTTAAATCAAATATTTATATTTAAGGTTTCACTTATGTGTCATTTTATTTAATACATTGATTTTATTTAATATGAGTTATATCATATAAATGAAAAATTTTATGTTTTATTTGTTTGTTTTTTAACATAATTTGTTAATCCATATTTATGTTTGGAAAAATATTAGAGATCGTGCAAATTATAAGGTTAAGAATTTCAATAAATATTAATAGTAAATTATTTATTATCTCATACTATGATACCAAAATTACGTATGTGTAAATTATCATATATTGTTACTTTGTATAGATTTAACAATTATTTGCATAATTTGGTTGCATATTCCACGATCATATCTAAGTTATCGACACCACTAAGGGTAATTCTCTTGTTTCTGAATCTTGGTTTTCCAACTTCGCCTAATATTAAGAATCTTGTGGTATATTAGATTTTTTACCCTCCAATATTTTTTTTGAATTGGAAAATAATTATTTCCTTAAATCAAATATTTATATTTAAGGTTTCACTTATGTGTCATTTTATTTAATAAATTGATTTTATTTAATATGAGTTATTTCATATAAATAAAAATTTTTATGTTTTATTTGTTTGTTTTTTAACATAATTTGTTAATGCATATTTCTGTTTGCAAAATTATTAGAGATCGTCCAAATTATAAGGTTAAGAATTTCAATAAATATTAATAGTAAATTATTTATTATCTCATACTATGATACCAAAATTACGTATGTGTAAATTATCATATATTGTTACTTTGTATAGATTTAACAATTATTTGCATAATTTGGTTGCATATTCCACGATCATATCTAAGTTATCGACACCACTAAGGGTAATTCTCTTGTTTCTGAATCATGGTTTTCCAACTTCGCCTAATATTAAGAATCTTGTGGTATATTAGATTTTTTACCCTCCAATATTTTTTTTGAATTGGAAAATAATTATTTCCTTAAATCAAATATTTATATTTAAGGTTTCACTTATGTGTCATTTTATTTAATACATTGATTTTATTTAATATGAGTTATTTCATATAAATGAAAATTTTTATGTTTTATTTGTTTGTTTTTTAACATAATTTGTTAATGCATATTTCTGTTTGCAAAATTATTAGAGATCGTCCAAATTATAAGGTTAAGAATTTCAATAAATATTAATAGTAAATTATTTATTATCTCATACTATGATACCAAAATTACGTATGTGTAAATTATCATATATTGTTACTTTGTATAGATTTAACAATTATTTGCATAATTTGGTTGCATATTCCACGATCATATCTAAGTTATCGACACCACTGAGGGTAATTCTATTGTTTCATAATCTTGGTTTTCCAACTTCGCCTAATATTAAGAATCTTGTGGTATATTAGATTTTTTACCATTCGTATTTTTTTTTGAATTGGAAAATAATTATTTCCTTAAATCAAATATTTATATTTAAGGTTTCACTTATGTGTCATTTTATTTAATACATTGATTTTATTTAATATGAGTTATTTCATATAAATGAAAATTTTTATGTTTTATTTGTTTGTTTTTTAACATAATTTGTTAATGCATATTTCTGTTTGCAAAATTATTAGAGATCGTCCAAATTATAAGGTTAAGAATTTCAATAAATATTAATAGTAAATTATTTATTATCTCATACTATGATACCGATATTACGTATGTGTAAATTATCATATATTGTTACTTTGTATAGATTTAACAATTATTTGCTTAATTTGGTTGCATATAACACGATCATATCTAAGTTATCGACACCACTGAGGGTAATTCTCTTGTTTCTGAATCTGGGTTTTCCAACTTCGCCTAATATTAAGAATCTTGTGGTATATTAGATTTTTTACCATTCGTATTTTTTTTGAATTGGAAAATAATTATTTCCTTAAATCAAATATTTATATTTAAGGTTTCACTTATGTGTCATTTTATTTAATACATTGATTTTATTTAATATGAGTTATTTCATATAAATGAAAATTTTTGTGTTTTATTTGTTTGTTTTTTAACATAATTTGTTAATGCATATTTCTGTTTGCAAAATTATTAGAGATCGTCCAAATTATAAGGTTAAGAATTTCAATAAATATTAATAGTAAATTATTTATTATCTCATACTATGATACCAAAATTACGTATGTGTAAATTATCATATATTGTTACTTTGTATAGATTTAACAATTATTTGCATAATTTGGTTGCATATTCCACGATCATATCTAAGTTATCGACACCACTAAGGGTAATTCTCTTGTTTCTAAATTCCTTGTTTTCCAACTTCGCCTAATGTTAAGAATCTTGTGGTATATTAGATTTTTTACCCTCCAATATTTTTTTTGAATTTGAAAATAATTATTTCCTTAAATCAAATATTTATATTTAAGGTTTCACTTATGTGTCATTTTATTTAATACATTGATTTTATTTAATATGAGTTATATCATATAAACGAAAATTTTTATGTTTTATTTGTTTGTTTTTTAACATAATTTGTTAATGCATATTTATGTTTGGAAAAATATTAGAGATCGTGCAAATTATAAGGTTAAGAATTTCAATAAATATTAATAGTAAATTATTTATTATCTCATACTATGATACCAAAATTACGTATGTGTAAATTATCATATATTGTTACTTTGTATAGATTTAACAATTATTTGCATACTTTGGTTGCATATTCCACGATCATATCTAAATTATCGACACCACTGAGGGTAATTCTCTTGTTTATGAATCTTGGTTTTCCAACTTTGGCTAATATTAAGAATCTTGTGGTATATTATCTTTTTTACCCTCCAATATTTTTTTCAATCGGAAAATAATTATTTCCTTAAATCTAATATTTATATTTAAGGGTTCACTTATGTGGCATTTTATTTAATAAATTGATTTTATTTAATATGAGTTATATCATATAAATGAAAAATTTTATGTTTTATTTGTTTGTTTTTTAACATAATTTGTTAATCCATATTTATGTTTGGAAAAATATTAGAGATCGTGCAAATTATAAGGTTAAGAATTTCAATAAATATTAATAGTAAATTATTTATTATCTCATACTATGATACCAAAATTACGTATGTGTAAATTATCATATATTGTTACTTTGTATAGATTTAACAATTATTTGCATACTTTGGTTGCATATTCCACGATCATATCTAAATTATCGACACCACTGAGGGTAATTCTCTTGTTTCTGAATCATGGTTTTCCAACTTTGCCTAATATTAAGAATCTTGTGGTATATTAGCTTTTTTACCCTCCAATATTTTTTTCAATTGGAAAATAATTATTTCCTTAAATCTAATATTTATATTTAAGGGTTCACTTATGTGGCATTTTATTTAATAAATTGATTTTATTTAATATGAGTTATATCATATAAATGAAAAATTTTATGTTTTATTTGTTTGTTTTTTAACATAATTTGTTAATGCATATTTCTGTTTGCAAAATTATTAGAGATCGTCCAAATTATAAGGTTAAGAATTTCAATAAATATTAATAGTAAATTATTTATTATCTCATACTATGATACCAAAATTACGTATGTCTAAATTATCATATATTGTTACTTTGTATAGATTTAACAATTATTTGCATAATTTGGTTGCATATTCCACGATCATATCTAAGTTATCGACACCACTAAGGGTAATTCTCTTGTTTCTGAATTCCTTGTTTTCCAACTTCGCCTAATGTTAAGAATCTTGTGGTATATTAGATTTTTTACCCTCCAATATTTTTTTTTCAATTGGAAAATAATTATTTCCTTAAATCTAATATTTATATTTAAGGTTTCACTTATGTGTCATTTTATTTAATACATTGATTTTATTTAATATGAGTTATTTCATATAAATGAAAATTTTTATGTTTTATTTGTTTGTTTTTTAACATAATTTGTTAATCCATATTTATGTTTGGAAAAATATTAGAGATCGTGCAAATTATAAGGTTAAGAATTTCAATAAATATTAATAGTAAATTATTTATTATCTCATACTATGATACCAAAATTACGTATGTGTAAATTATCATATATTGTTACTTTGTATAGATTTAACAATTATTTGCATAATTTGGTTGCATATTCCACGATCATATCTAAGTTATCGACACCACTGAGGGTAATTCTCTTGTTTCTCAATCTTGGTTTTCCAACTTCGCCTAATGTTAAGAATCTTGTGGTTTATTAGATTTTTTACCCTCCAATATTTTTTTCAATTGGAAAATAATTATTTCCTTAAATCTAATATTTATATTTAAGGTTTCACTTATGTGTCATTTTATTTAATAAATTGATTTTATTTAATATGAGTTATATCATATAAATGAAAATTTTTATGTTTTATTTGTTTGTTTTTTAACATAATTTGTTAATGCATATTTCTGTTTGCAAAATTATTAGAGATCGTCCAAATTATAAGGTTAAGAATTTCAATAAATATTAATAGTAAATTATTTATTATCTCATACTATGATACCAAAATTACGTATGTGTAAATTATCATATATTGTTACTTTGTATAGATTTAACAATTATTTGCATACTTTGGTTGCATATTCCACGATCATATCTAAATTATCGACACCACTGAGGGTAATTCTCTTGTTTCTAAATCTTGGTTTTCCAACTTCGCCTAATATTAAGAATCTTGTGGTATATTAGATTTTTTACCCTCCAATATTTTTTTTGAATTGGAAAATAATTATTTCCTTAAATCAAATATTTATATTTAAGGTTTCACTAATGCGTCATTTTATTTAATAAATTGATTTTATTTAATATGAGTTATTTCATATAAATAAAAATTTTTATGTTTTATTTGTTTGTTTTATAACATAATTTGTTAATGCATATTTCTGTTTGCAAAATTATTAGAGATCGTCCAAATTATAAGGTTAAGAATTTCAATAAATATTAATAGTAAATTATTTATTATCTCATACTATGATACCAAAATTACGTATGTGTAAATTATCATATATTGTTACTTTGTATAGATTTAACAATTATTTGCATACTTTGGTTGCATATTCCACGATCATATCTAAATTATCGACACCAATGAGGGTAATTCTCTTGTTTCTGAATCATGGTTTTCCAACTTTGCCTAATATTAAGAATCTTGTGGTATATTAGCTTTTTTACCCTCCAATATTTTTTTCAATTGGAAAATAATTATTTCCTTAAATCTAATATTTATATTTAAGGGTTCACTTATGTGGCATTTTATTTAATAAATTGATTTTATTTAATATGAGTTATATCATATAAATGAAAAATTTTATGTTTTATTTGTTTGTTTTTTAACATAATTTGTTAATCCATATTTATGTTTGGAAAAATATTAGAGATCGTGCAAATTATAAGGTTAAGAATTTCAATAAATATTAATAGTAAATTATTTATTATCTCATACTATGATACCAAAATTACGTATGTGTAAATTATCATATATTGTTACTTTGTATAGATTTAACAATTATTTGCATACTTTGGTTGCATATTCCACGATCATATCTAAATTATCGACACCACTGAGGGTAATTCTCTTGTTTCTGAATCATGGTTTTCCAACTTCGCCTAATATTAAGAATCTTGTGGTATATTAGATTTTTTACCCTCCAATATTTTTTTTGAATTGGAAAATAATTATTTCCTTAAATCAAATATTTATATTTAAGGTTTCACTTATGTGTCATTTTATTTAATAAATTGATTTTATTTAATATGAGTTATTTCATATAAATGAAAATTTTTGTGTTTTATTTGTTTGTTTTTTAACATAATTTGTTAATGCATATTTCTGTTTGCAAAATTATTAGAGATCGTCCAAATTATAAGGTTAAGAATTTCAATAAATATTAATAGTAAATTATTTATTATCTCATACTATGATACCAAAATTACGTATGTCTAAATTATCATATATTGTTACTTTGTATAGATTTAACAATTATTTGCATAATTTGGTTGCATATTCCACGATCATATCTAAGTTATCGACACCAATGAGGGTAATTCTCTTGTTTCTCAATCTTGGTTTTCCAACTTCGCCTAATGTTAAGAATCTTGTGGTATATTAGATTTTTTACCCTCAAATATTTTTTTTGAATTAGAAAATAATTATGTCCATAAATCAAATATTTATATTTAAGGTTTCACTTATGCGCCATTTTATTTAATACATTGATTTTATTTAATATGAGTTATTTCATATAAATGAAAAAATTTATGTTTTATTTGTTTGTTTTTTAACATAATTTGTTAATCCATATTTATGTTTGGAAAAATATTAGAGATCGTGCAAATTATAAGGTTAAGAATTTCAATAAATATTAATAGTAAATTATTTATTATCTCATACTATGATACCAAAATTACGTATGTGTAAATTATCATATATTGTTACTTTGTATAGATTTAACAATTATTTGCATACTTTGGTTGCATATTCCACGATCATATCTAAATTATCGACACCACTAAGGGTAATTCTCTTGTTTCATCTTGGTTTTCCAACTTCGCCTAATATTAAGAATCTTGTGGTATATTAGATTTTTTACCCTCCAATATTTTTTTTGAATTGGAAAATAATTATTTCCTTAAATCAAATATTTATATTTAAGGTTTCACTTATGTGTCATTTTATTTAATACATTGATTTTATTTAATATGAGTTATTTCATATAAATAAAAAAATTTATGTTTTATTTGTTTGTTTTTTAACATAATTTGTAAATGCATATTTCTGTTTGCAAAATTATTAGAGATCGTCCAAATTATAAGGTTAAGAATTTCAATAAATATTAATAGTAAATTATTTATTATCTCATACTATGATACCAAAATTACGTATGTGTAAATTATCATATATTGTTACTTGTATAGATTTAACAATTATTTGCATAATTTGGTTGCATATTCAACGATCATATCTAAGTTATCGACACCAATGAGGGTAATTCTCTTGTTTCTCAATCTTGGTTTTCCAACTTCGCCTAATGTTAAGAATCTTGTGGTATATTAGATTTTTTACCCTCAAATATTTTTTTTGAATTAGAAAATAATTATGTCCATAAATCAAATATTTATATTTAAGGTTTCACTTATGCGCCATTTTATTTAATACATTGATTTTATTTAATATGAGTTATTTCATATAAATGAAAAAATTTATGTTTTATTTGTTTGTTTTTTAACATAATTTGTTAATCCATATTTATGTTTGGAAAAATATTAGAGATCGTGCAAATTATAAGGTTAAGAATTTCAATAAATATTAATAGTAAATTATTTATTATCTCATACTATGATACCAAAATTACGTATGTGTAAATTATCATATATTGTTACTTTGTATAGATTTAACAATTATTTGCATACTTTGGTTGCATATTCCACGATCATATCTAAATTATCGACACCACTGAGGGTAATTCTCTTGTTTCTCAATCTTGGTTTTCCAACTTCGCCTAATATTAAGAATCTTGTGGTATATTAGATTTTTTACCCTCCAATATTTTTTTCAATCGGAAAATAATTATTTCCTTAAATCTAATATTTATATTTAAGGTTTCACTTATGTGGCATTTTATTTAATAAATTGATTTTATTTAATATGAATTATATCATATAAATGAAAATTTTTATGTTTTATTTGTTTGTTTTTTAACATAATTTGTTAATGCATATTTCTGTTTGCAAAATTATTAGAGATCGTCCAAATTATAAGGTTAAGAATTTCAATAAATATTAATAGTAAATTATTTATTATCTCATACTATGATACCAAAATTATGTATGCCTAAATTATCATATATTGTTACTTTGTATAGATTTAACAATTATTTGCATAATTTGGTTGCATATTCAACGATCATATCTAAGTTATCGACACCACTGAGGGTAATTCTCTTGTTTCTCAATCTTGGTTTTCCAACTTCGCCTAATGTTAAGAATCTTGTGGTTTATTAGATTTTTTACCCTCCAATATTTTTTTTTCAATTGGAAAATAATTATTTCCTTAAATCTAATATTTATATTTAAGTTTTCACTTATTTGTCATTTTATTTAATAAATTGATTTTATTTAATATGAGTTATATCATATAAATGAAAATTTTTATGTTTTATTTGTTTGTTTTTTAACATAATTTGTTAATCCATATTTATGTTTGGAAAAATATTAGAGATCGTGCAAATTATAAGGTTAAGAATTTCAATAAATATTAATAGTAAATTATTTATTATCTCATACTATGATACCAAAATTACGTATGTCTAAATTATCATATATTGTTACTTTGTATAGATTTAACAATTATTTGCATAATTTGGTTGCATATTCCACGATCATATCTAAGTTATCGACACCACTGAGGGTAATTCTATTGTTTCATAATCTTGGTTTTCCAACTTCGCCTAATATTAAGAATCTTGTGGTATATTAGATTTTTTACCCTCTAATATTTTTTTTGAATTGGAAAATAATTATTTCCTTAAATCAAATATTTATATTTAAGGTTTCACTTATGTGTCATTTTATTTAATACATTGATTTTATTTAATATGAGTTATTTCATATAAATGAAAATTTTTATGTTTTATTTGTTTGTTTTTTAACATAATTTGTTAATGCATATTTCTGTTTGCAAAATTATTAGAGATCGTCCAAATTATAAGGTTAAGAATTTCAATAAATATTAATAGTAAATTATTTATTATCTCATACTATGATACCAAAATTACGTATGTGTAAATTATCATATATTGTTACTTTGTATAGATTTAACAATTATTTGCATACTTTGGTTGCATATTCCACGATCATATCTAAATTATCGACACCACTGAGGGTAATTCTCTTGTTTCTGAATCATGGTTTTCCAACTTCGCCTAATATTAAGAATCTTGTGGTATATTAGATTTTTTACCCTCCAATATTTTTTTTGAATTGGAAAATAATTATTTCCTTAAATCAAATATTTATATTTAAGGTTTCACTTATGTGTCATTTTATTTAATACATTGATTTTATTTAATATGAGTTATATCATATAAATGAAAATTTTTATGTTTTATTTGTTTGTTTTTTAACATAATTTGTTAATCCATATTTATGTTTGGAAAAATATTAGAGATCGTGCAAATTATAAGGTTAAGAATTTCAATAAATATTAATAGTAAATTATTTATTATCTCATACTATGATACCAAAATTACGTATGTGTAAATTATCATATATTGTTACTTTGTATAGATTTAACAATTATTTGCATACTTTGGTTGCATATTCCACGATCATATCTAAATTATCGACACCACTGAGGGTAATTCTCTTGTTTCTCAATCTTGGTTTTCCAACTTCGCCTAATGTTAAGAATCTTGTGGTTTATTAGATTTTTTACCCTCCAATATTTTTTTTTCAATTGGAAAATAATTATTTCCTTAAATCTAATATTTATATTTAAGGTTTCACTTATGTGTCATTTTATTTAATAAATTGATTTTATTTAATATGAGTTATATCATATAAATGAAAATTTTTATGTTTTATTTGTTTGTTTTTTAACATAATTTGTTAATCCATATTTATGTTTGGAAAAATATTAGAGATCGTGCAAATTATAAGGTTAAGAATTTCAATAAATATTAATAGTAAATTATTTATTATCTCATACTATGATACCAAAATTACGTATGTGTAAATTATCATATATTGTTACTTTGTATAGATTTAACAATTATTTGCATAATTTGGTTGCATATTCCACGATCATATCTAAATTATCGACACCACTAAGGGTAATTCTCTTGTTTCTGAATTCCTTGTTTTCCAACTTCGCCTAATGTTAAGAATCTTGTGGTATATTAGATTTTTTACCCTCCAATATTTTTTTTGAATTGGAAAATAATTATTTCCTTAAATCAAATATTTATATTTAAGGTTTCACTTATGTGTCATTTTATTTAATACATTGATTTTATTTAATATGAGTTATATCATATAAATGAAAATTTTTATGTTTTATTTGTTTGTTTTTTAACATAATTTGTTAATCCATATTTATGTTTGGAAAAATATTAGAGATCGTGCAAATTATAAGGTTAAGAATTTCAATAAATATTAATAGTAAATTATTTATTATCTCATACTATGATACCAAAATTACGTATGTGTAAATTATCATATATTGTTACTTTGTATAGATTTAACAATTATTTGCATAATTTGGTTGCATATTCCACGATCATATCTAAGTTATCGACACCACTAAGGGTAATTCTCTTGTTTCTAAATTCCTTGTTTTCCAACTTCGCCTAATGTTAAGAATCTTGTGGTATATTAGATTTTTTACCCTCCAATATTTTTTTTCAATTGGAAAATAATTATTTCCTTAAATCTAATATTTATATTTAAGGTTTCACTTATGTGGCATTTTATTTAATAAATTGATTTTATTTAATATGAGTTATATCATATAAATGAAAAATTTTATGTTTTATTTGTTTGTTTTTTAACATAATTTGTTAATCCATATTTATGTTTGGAAAAATATTAGAGATCGTGCAAATTATAAGGTTAAGAATTTCAATAAATATTAATAGTAAATTATTTATTATCTCATACTATGATACCAAAATTACGTATGTGTAAATTATCATATATTGTTACTTTGTATAGATTTAACAATTATTTGCATACTTTGGTTGCATATTCCACGATCATATCTAAATTATCGACACCACTGAGGGTAATTCTCTTGTTTCTGAATCATGGTTTTCCAACTTCGCCTAATATTAAGAATCTTGTGGTATATTAGATTTTTTACCCTCCAATATTTTTTTTGAATTGGAAAATAATTATTTCCTTAAATCAAATATTTATATTTAAGGTTTCACTTATGCGTCATTTTATTTAATACAGTGATTTTATTTAATATGAGTTATTTCATATAAATGAAAAAATTTATGTTTTATTTATTTGTTTTTAACATAATTTGTTAATGCATATTTCTGTTTGGAAAAGTATTAGAGATCGTCCAAATTATAAGGTAAAGAATTTCAATAAATGTTAATAGTAAATTATTTATTGTCTCATACTATGATACCAAAATTATGTATGCCTAAATTATCATATATTGTTACTTTGTATAGATTTAACAATTATTTGCATAATTTGGTTGCATATTCAACGATCATATCTAAGTTATCGACACCACTGAGGGTAATTCTCTTGTTTCTCAATCTTGGTTTTCCAACTTCGCCTAATGTTAAGAATCTTGTGGTTTATTAGATTTTTTACCCTCCAATATTTTTTTTTCAATTGGAAAATAATTATTTCCTTAAATCTAATATTTATATTTAAGTTTTCACTTATTTGTCATTTTATTTAATAAATTGATTTTATTTAATATGAGTTATATCATATAAATGAAAATTTTTATGTTTTATTTGTTTGTTTTTTAACATAATTTGTTAATCCATATTTATGTTTGGAAAAATATTAGAGATCGTGCAAATTATAAGGTTAAGAATTTCAATAAATATTAATAGTAAATTATTTATTATCTCATACTATGATACCAAAATTACGTATGTGTAAATTATCATATATTGTTACTTTGTATAGATTTAACAATTATTTGCATACTTTGGTTGCATATTCCACGATCATATCTAAATTATCGACACCACTGAGGGTAATTCTCTTGTTTCTGAATCTTGGGTATCCAACTTCGCCTAATATTAAGAATCTTGTGGTATATTAGATTTTTTACCCTCCAATATTTTTTTTGAATTGGAAAATAATTATTTCCTTAAATCAAATATTTATATTTAAGGTTTCACTTATGTGGCATTTTATTTAATAAATTGATTTTATTTAATATGAGTTATATCATATAAATGAAAATTTTTATGTTTTATTTGTTTGTTTTTTAACATAATTTGTTAATCCATATTTATGTTTGGAAAAATATTAGAGATCGTGCAAATTATAAGGTTAAGAATTTCAATAAATATTAATAGTAAATTATTTATTATCTCATACTATGATACCAAAATTACGTATGTGTAAATTATCATATATTGTTACTTTGTATAGATTTAACAATTATTTGCATACTTTGGTTGCATATTCCACGATCATATCTAAATTATCGACACCACTAAGGGTAATTCTCTTGTTTCTGAATCTTGGTTTTCCAACTTCGCCTAATATTAAGAATCTTGTGGTATATTAGATTTTTTACCCTCCAATATTTTTTTTCAATTGGAAAATAATTATTTCCTTAAATCTAATATTTATATTTAAGGTTTCACTTATGTGTCATTTTATTTAATACATTGATTTTATTTAATATGAGTTATTTCATATAAATGAAAATTTTTATGTTTTATTTGTTTGTTTTTTAACATAATTTGTTAATCCATATTTATGTTTGGAAAAATATTAGAGATCGTGCAAATTATAAGGTTAAGAATTTCAATAAATATTAATAGTAAATTATTTATTATCTCATACTATGATACCAAAATTACGTATGTGTAAATTATCATATATTGTTACTTTGTATAGATTTAACAATTATTTGCATAATTTGGTTGCATATTCCACGATCATATCTAAGTTATCGACACCACTAAGGGTAATTCTCTTGTTTCTAAATTCCTTGTTTTCCAACTTCGCCTAATGTTAAGAATCTTGTGGTATATTAGATTTTTTACCCTCCAATATTTTTTTTTCAATTGGAAAATAATTATTTCCTTAAATCTAATATTTATATTTAAGGTTTCACTTATGTGTCATTTTATTTAATACATTGATTTTATTTAATATGAGTTATATCATATAAATGAAAATTTTTATGTTTTATTTGTTTGTTTTTTAACATAATTTGTTAATCCATATTTATGTTTGGAAAAATATTAGAGATCGTGCAAATTATAAGGTTAAGAATTTCAATAAATATTAATAGTAAATTATTTATTATCTCATACTATGATACCAAAATTACGTATGTGTAAATTATCATATATTGTTACTTTGTATAGATTTAACAATTATTTGCATACTTTGGTTGCATATTCCACGATCATATCTAAATTATCGACACCACTGAGGGTAATTCTCTTGTTTCTGAATCTTGGTTTTCCAACTTCGCCTAATATTAAGAATCTTGTGGTATATTAGATTTTTTACCCTCCAATATTTTTTTTGAATTGGAAAATAATTATTTCCTTAAATCAAATATTTATATTTAAGGTTTCACTTATGTGTCATTTTATTTAATACATTGATTTTATTTAATATGAGTTATATCATATAAATGAAAAAATTTATGTTTTATTTGTTTGTTTTTTAACATAATTTGTTAATGCATATTTCTGTTTGCAAAATTATTAGAGATCGTCCAAATTATAAGGTTAAGAATTTCAATAAATATTAATAGTAAATTATTTATTATCTCATACTATGATACCAAAATTACGTATGTCTAAATTATCATATATTGTTACTTTGTATAGATTTAACAATTATTTGCATAATTTGGTTGCATATTCCACGATCATATCTAAGTTATCGACACCACTAAGGGTAATTCTCTTGTTTCTAAATTCCTTGTTTTCCAACTTCGCCTAATGTTAAGAATCTTGTGGTATATTAGATTTTTTACCCTCCAATATTTTTTTTCAATTGGAAAATAATTATTTCCTTAAATCTAATATTTATATTTAAGGTTTCACTTATGTGTCATTTTATTTAATACATTGATTTTATTTAATATGAGTTATATCATATAAATGAAAATTTTTATGTTTTATTTGTTTGTTTTTTAACATAATTTGTTAATCCATATTTATGTTTGGAAAAATATTAGAGATCGTGCAAATTATAAGGTTAAGAATTTCAATAAATATTAATAGTAAATTATTTATTATCTCATACTATGATACCAAAATTACGTATGTGTAAATTATCATATATTGTTACTTTGTATAGATTTAACAATTATTTGCATACTTTGGTTGCATATTCCACGATCATATCTAAATTATCGACACCACTGAGGGTAATTCTCTTGTTTCTGAATCTTGGTTTTCCAACTTCGCCTAATATTAAGAATCTTGTGGTATATTAGATTTTTTACCCTCCAATATTTTTTTTGAATTGGAAAATAATTATTTCCTTAAATCAAATATTTATATTTAAGGTTTCACTTATGTGTCATTTTATTTAATACATTGATTTTATTTAATATGAGTTATATCATATAAATGAAAATTTTTATGTTTTATTTGTTTGTTTTTTAACATAATTTGTTAATCCATATTTATGTTTGGAAAAATATTAGAGATCGTGCAAATTATAAGGTTAAGAATTTCAATAAATATTAATAGTAAATTATTTATTATCTCATACTATGATACCAAAATTACGTATGTGTAAATTATCATATATTGTTACTTTGTATAGATTTAACAATTATTTGCATACTTTGGTTGCATATTCCACGATCATATCTAAATTATCGACACCACTGAGGGTAATTCTCTTGTTTCTGAATCTTGGTTTTCCAACTTCGCCTAATATTAACAATCTTGTGGTATATTAGCTTTTTTACCCTCCAATATTTTTTTTCGATTGGAAAATAATTATTTCCTTAAATCTAATATTTATATTTAAGGTTTCACTTATGTGTCATTTTATTTAATACATTTATTTTATTTAATATGAGTTATATCATATAAATGAAAATTTTTATGTTTTATTTGTTTGTTTTTTAACATAATTTGTTAATCCATATTTATGTTTGGAAAAATATTAGAGATTGTGCAAATTATAAGGTTAAGAATTTCAATAAATATTAATAGTAAATTATTTATTATCTCATACTATGATACCAAAATTACGTATGTGTAAATTATCATATATTGTTACTTTGTATAGATTTAACAATTATTTGCATACTTTGGTTGCATATTCCACGATAATATCTAAATTATCGACACCACTTAGGGTAATTCTCTTGTTTCCGAATCTTGTTTTCCAACTTCGCCTAATATTAAGAATCTTGTGGTATATTAGAATTTTTACCCTCTAATATTTTTTTTTCAATTGGAAAATAATTATTTCCTTAAATCTAATATTTATATTTAAGGTTTCACTTATGTGTCATTTTATTTAATACATTGATTTTATTTAATATGAGTTATTTCATATAAATGAAAATTTTTATGTTTTATTTGTTTGTTTTTTAACATAATTTGTTAATCCATATTTATGTTTGGAAAAATATTAGAGATCGTGCAAATTATAAGGTTAAGAATTTCAATAAATATTAATAGTAAATTATTTATTATCTCATACTATGATACCAAAATTACGTATGTGTAAATTATCATATATTGTTACTTTGTATAGATTTAACAATTATTTGCATAATTTGGTTGCATATTCCACGATCATATCTAAGTTATCGACACCACTTAGGGTAATTCTCTTGTTTCTTAATTCCTTGTTTTCCAACTTCGCCTAATGTTAAGAATCTTGTGGTATATTAGATTTTTTACCCTCCAATATTTTTTTTCAATTGGAAAATAATTATTTCCTTAAATCTAATATTTATATTTAAGGTTTCACTTATGTGTCATTTTATTTAATACATTGATTTTATTTAATATGAGTTATATCATATAAATGAAAATTTTTATGTTTTATTTGTTTGTTTTTTAACATAATTTGTTAATCCATATTTATGTTTGGAAAAATATTAGAGATCGTGCAAATTATAAGGTTAAGAATTTCAATAAATATTAATAGTAAATTATTTATTATCTCATACTATGATACCAAAATTACGTATGTGTAAATTATCATATATTGTTACTTTGTATAGATTTAACAATTATTTGCATACTTTGGTTGCATATTCCACGATCATATCTAAATTATCGACACCACTAAGGGTAATTCTCTTGTTTCTGAATCATGGTTTTCCAACTTCGCCTAATATTAAGAATCTTGTGGTATATTAGATTTTTTACCCTCCAATATTTTTTTTCAATTGGAAAATAATTATTTCCTTAAATCTAATATTTATATTTAAGGTTTCACTTATGTGTCATTTTATTTAATACATTGATTTTATTTAATATGAGTTATATCATATAAATGAAAATTTTTATGTTTTATTTGTTTGTTTTTTAACATAATTTGTTAATCCATATTTATGTTTGGAAAAATATTAGAGATCGTGCAAATTATAAGGTTAAGAATTTCAATAAATATTAATAGTAAATTATTTATTATCTCATACTATGATACCAAAATTACGTATGTGTAAATTATCATATATTGTTACTTTGTATAGATTTAACAATTATTTGCATAATTTGGTTGCATATTCCACGATCATATCTAAGTTATCGACACCACTGAGGGTAATTCTCTTGTTTCTCAATCTTGGTTTTCCAACTTCGCCTAATGTTAAGAATCTTGTGGTATATTAGATTTTTTACCCTCCAATATTTTTTTTCAATTGGAAAATAATTATTTCCTTAAATCTAATATTTATATTTAAGGTTTCACTTATGTGTCATTTTATTTAATACATTGATTTTATTTAATATGAGTTATATCATATAAATGAAAATTTTTATGTTTTATTTGTTTGTTTTTTAACATAATTTGTTAATCCATATTTATGTTTGGAAAAATATTAGAGATCGTGCAAATTATAAGGTTAAGAATTTCAATAAATATTAATAGTAAATTATTTATTATCTCATACTATGATACCAAAATTACGTATGTGTAAATTATCATATATTGTTACTTTGTATAGATTTAACAATTATTTGCATACTTTGGTTGCATATTCCACGATCATATCTAAATTATCGACACCACTGAGGGTAATTCTCTTGTTTCTGAATCTTGGTTTTCCAACTTCGCCTAATATTAAGAATCTTGTGGTATATTAGCTTTTTTACCCTCCAATATTTTTTTTCAATTGAAAAATAATTATTTCCTTAAATCTAATATTTATATTTAAGGTTTCACTTATGTGGCATTTTATTTAATAAATTTATTTTATTTAATATGAGTTATATCATATAAATGAAAATTTTTATGTTTTATTTGTTTGTTTTTTAACATAATTTGTTAATCCATATTTATGTTTGGAAAAATATTAGAGATCGTGCAAATTATAAGGTTAAGAATTTCAATAAATATTAATAGTAAATTATTTATTATCTCATACTATGATACCAAAATTACGTATGTGTAAATTATCATATATTGTTACTTTGTATAGATTTAACAATTATTTGCATAATTTGGTTGCATATTCCACGATCATATCTAAGTTATCGACACCACTGAGGGTAATTCTCTTGTTTCTCAATCTTGGTTTTCCAACTTCGCCTAATGTTAAGAATCTTGTGGTATATTAGCTTTTTTACCCTCCAATATTTTTTTTTCAATTGAAAAATAATTATTTCCTTAAATCTAATATTTATATTTAAGGTTTCACTTATGTGGCATTTTATTTAATAAATTGATTTTATTTAATATGAGTTATATCATATAAATGAAAATTTTTATGTTTTATTTGTTTGTTTTTTAACATAATTTGTTAATCCATATTTATGTTTGGAAAAATATTAGAGATCGTGCAAATTATAAGGTTAAGAATTTCAATAAATATTAATAGTAAATTATTTATTATCTCATACTATGATACCAAAATTACGTATGTGTAAATTATCATATATTGTTACTTTGTATAGATTTAACAATTATTTGCATAATTTGGTTGCATATTCCACGATCATATCTAAGTTATCGACACCACTAAGGGTAATTCTCTTGTTTCTGAATTCCTTGTTTTCCAACTTCGCCTAATGTTAAGAATCTTGTGGTATATTAGATTTTTTACCCTCCAATATTTTTTTTTCAATTGGAAAATAATTATTTCCTTAAATCTAATATTTATATTTAAGGTTTCACTTATGTGTCATTTTATTTAATACATTGATTTTATTTAATATGAGTTATATCATATAAATGAAAATTTTTATGTTTTATTTGTTTGTTTTTTAACATAATTTGTTAATCCATATTTATGTTTGGAAAAATATTAGAGATCGTGCAAATTATAAGGTTAAGAATTTCAATAAATATTAATAGTAAATTATTTATTCATATTAGTTCATTTCTATACATCAACTCTTTAGCATATAAATTAGTATGAGTGTTTGAACCCATAGGATTCAGTGTTTTGAGAGTATTGACTTATAAGGAATAGAGTTTAAGCGAATTCTGATTCATGACACTGAAATTGGGTAAAATTAAATTGATACATTTTTGATAGGAAATATGAAAATTATTTTCGACTAATTATTATAATAAAATCATGATTGTTTAAAGAGATTAAAATAACTTATGCTTGAGATTTTAATTATGATATTAAAAGAGATTAAAAAAGTATGAGACATTTTTGTGATATGTTGTTTTCTTTTATTCTTAAATTAATTTTTGATTTTGTTGTAATTTTAGTTTTTGATTTGATTGTTTTTATTTTTTTCAATGTTTGTGGGTATCATTACTGAAAACCCTCACAAGACTCAAACTCGTCCACTAGGGCAACCTAAGGGTTTAAAGGCTTGTTGCATAGGCTAAATGCAACCGTTTCAATCCACGAAAGTGATTTATGATAGTTTAATTTTTAGTTTTTATCGCTTCTCTTCCTAAGGGACTAGCAAGAAGCTGGTTGGGAGTTGTGATGAGTGCTCAAAAAGCACTAAAATAACCATGATTTTATGCACATTAATTGATTAAAAATATATATATATATATTTATATGTTTTATCATATATTTATATAAATTTGTCTTTTTTGAAATCACGGGTATTTTTATTGTTTTTCAGGTATTTTGCCTTAAAAATGCAACTTAAAGACTCAAAGAGGAATACAGGAAGAAATACATCACAAATATATTAATAAATAAATGAGGAAAGGTCAAAACATATGGAAATATTGGACAAAATGGGTCAAAAAGGAGAAAATCGCGCCGCCGCGCCGCCCAGTCGCGTCGAGCCCCACGCGCGCAGCGCCCCACGTCCGTGCCAAGCCGCGCGCGCCCAATCCTAGTTCCGCGCGCATTGATCCTCCATCCGCGCGCGCCCTTGCCCGCCCAACTGCCCTCCGCGCGCGCCGATGCCTATTTCGCCCCATTTTCGCGCGCAGCCGCCCCCATGACATCATGTTGACGTCATCAATGACCTCAGCAATTGCACTACATATTTTCACAATTTTTTAACATTTTTTCACTCACATTTTCTACCAATTCTCACCTATAAATACCCCCCTTCTCTTCACTTCATAAAACACCTCAAAACACATTCTCTTCTCTCTTTCTTTCTCTCATTTCTTAGTTTTTTTAGTTTTTTTTCTTAGTTTTTAGCTCTTCTTAGTTAGTTTTGCTTAGTTTTAGAGTTCTTCCCTTTTGGGAAGAACTAGTTATGTTTTTGTAATTTATTTTCTTTTCGATTCAATAAATGGCAATGCAAATTCCGCTTGGAGGTTTTCTAGCAACGGGAATAGCATCGAAGTTCTGTAAGGATTTTATTTTCTTTACAGTTATTTTTTATGCTTCATTCTTACATGTTATATTTAATTTGTCTGTGATTAAATTTAATTGTGCTGGCTGTTTGTAATCATGATATAATAATAATGTTGTTATGCTTGCAAAATATTAAATAGGTGAAAATCTCTAAAATGAATTGATTTTATTTTTATTCAAGATTTTATATTAAGAATGTTAGAGAGAAATATATTATTTTTCATTACAAACTTAAATCTGAAAATTAGATTTTAAGGTTTAGTTATCCGGTCTGCTCTTTTATTTGTTGGTACAATCGCCCGGTAGTTAGAGTGAAGCTCTATTTCAAAAGTTTTTATAAGAATTATTATGTGAAAATGTATTGACAACATGTTTTCAGTAGTGGTTTTAAAACTTAAAAGTTAGTACTCGGATAATTAAATTCTTAGGTTTAATTTGGACACCTTGAATAAAGATAAAAACTGTCTAACCCCACCAAAGGTGGCATTTAAATGGTTAATTTTCAATCTCTTAGAAAAGGGAATTAATTTAATTAACCAAATTAATTATCAACCCCACCCATAGGTGTTAATTGATTTGTTTAGTTAACAAAGAATATCTAACCCCACCAAAGGTGGTATTCATACAAAAAAGGGAGAATCAATAAATATCAATTCATATCTTTAATAACCTAAATAATACGAGAAAGCATAATTAACTTAGTTATTATATCCATAAATACTCCACTATTTATAAAAGATAAAATTTGCATAAATGTTTATTGAATCTATGTTTATTTTTATGTAAGTAGATTAAAACACAAAAAACCCAAAATATCGTGACATGATGTTTAGGATTTAATTTCGTTTTTAAAAGTTTGAATAATAAATTAAAAACCACATACATTCCTTCCTTAGATCGACCTTGGGATTATACTTATCATTTTCTACGAAATGATTCGTGCACTTGCGAGAGTTTTATAAATATAAAACCAAAGTATTGGTAGGATCGGCGATGCCAAACACTTGCAGATGATCATAGGAAACATCCTTTCCTGACCACACTTTATTTGGAATATCCATCTTGAGAGGAGTACAGGGTGAAATATTCAACACATGTGTAACTGTGAGTATGGTTTCACCTCAAAAAGTTTTAGGCAACTTTGCATGTGAGAGTAGACATCTAACTCTCTCCATCAAAGTTCTATTCATCCTCTCAGCTAAGCCATTCAACTGTGGTGTCTTTTGAGGTGTCATATGATGCCGAATACCATGCTTTTTGCAATAAGCATGGAAAGGTCCTGTGTATTCTCCACCATTGTCTGTTCGGATGCACTTCAGCTTCTTTCCAGTCTGTCTCTCAACTGAGGCATGAAATTCTTTGAAGACATCTAGCACCCGATCCTTTGTCTTTAGAAGATATACCCACGTCTTCCTTGAATGATCATCAATGAAAGTCACAAAGTATTGAGCACCACCAAGTGACTTTGACATTGGTCCACACAAATCTGAATGAATCAGATCTAAAATATTATTCATTCTGGAAGGAGGGAAGCTCTTGAAAGCAACCCTATTTTTCTTTCCTGCTAGACAATGAACACATTTCTCCAAATGTACTTCATCCATTCCAGGCAATATCTTCTTTTTGGCTAGACTTGTCAAACCTTTTTCACCCATGTGACTGAGAGTCTTATGCCATAACTCAGCTGCATTATCTTTCTCTATGGCATTTACTATGTTAGTGGAGAGCTTTGCTTGCATTATATACAGAGTTGTATGCTTCTCACCTCTAGCCACTACTAAGAAGCCTTTTGTAAGTTTCCATTTGTCATAAATGAATAAGATACAATATCCTTCATTTTCAAGTTTGCGCACAGAGATCAAATTCAGGCGCATATCTAGAATATGCCTGACATCCTTCAGAAATAGTCTGGTTCTGTTCTCTGTTTCCAAGAAAACGTCTCCTCTGCCTACTACCTTTGACAGGCCTTCATTTCCCATTCTAACAACACCAAAACTTCCAGGTGTGTATGATGAGAAAAATTCTCTACGCGATGTAGCGTGAACTGTAGCACCACTATTAATCACCCAACTGGTCTCGTGTGATGCAAGATTGATAAAATCTTCATCATAAACGATATTGAACTCGTCTATGGTATTTGTTTGCTCATCATCACTACTGTCATCCTTCTTCGTTACTTTGGCTTTGTTCGTTTCTTGTTCCTTTTTGAACAAACGACAAAATTTCTTAATGTGGCCCTTCCTCTTATAGTGATGGCATTCAACATTGGCAAATTTTTTTGATTTTCCTCTGCTCTTACTTCTGGGTTTTTGTTCTTTGTATAGTTTCCTTCCTCTAGACTCTGTGATAAGGGCTTGTGCTTCTGAATCTCTTTCCTTGTTTTGTTTCTCATATGAGAACAAGGCTTCTACAACAACTTCAAACTCCATCTTGTCTTTTTCATAAGTCAGAGTTGTTGTGATATGATTATATGATGAGGGTAGTGATGCCAACAACATCACAGCTTTCTTTTCATCGCTAAAACTTACATTAAATCTTGCTAAGTGAGAAAGCTTGCTGTTGAAATTGCTAACATGCTGCATCATGCTTACATTATCTTCCTTCCTCATCTGATATAGCTCCTTCCACAAATAAAATTTATTGGCAAGGTTCTTTGACATGTACACGTTTTCTAGAGTCTCCCATGTTTCTTTAGCAGTCTTGCAAATTTTTGATTCAATATTTTGCAAGACACTGTCTGAGAGATTTAGACGGATTGTACTAGCTGCAATCTCATCTATTTCCTCCCATTGTTCCTCGGTGACGGTTGCTACCTTCTTTTCTTTTCCCAGCAACGCCTTATGGACCTTCTGTTGAATGAGAATATCTTTCATCCTCCTTTTCCATAAAGATAAATTATTATTGCCATTAAATTTCTCAATATCTACCTTTTGGCTTGACATTTTTTTCCGGTGTGTTTCTTTTTCTATAAATCAATACACCCTTGACCTAATAAAATCTTTTCTGATGTGGTAGATCAGTCTATGCTGCAACCACAGAGCATATTAAGAATTTTACTAGACCAGCTCTGATACCAGTTGTTGGGCACAGTGGGTAAAGATAAAATGAATTCAACAGAGTAGAATAATTACACCAGAAATTTAACATGGTTCACCCTTTAATTTGGGCTAAGTCCACGGGACAAACTTCGAAATTATTTCTTCCACTAATAAGATTAATGGGTACAAAGTGAGAGGCAATACAACAAATTGAGATAAACCCAAAATAGTGTCACACAAGTGTTTCCCAAACTCACTATTTTGTCACTCCCCTTTTAGAAAAATATCCCAATATTTTTCTAAGATATTATCTCCCACTTTCTCACACAACACTATTTTTCTTCAAAGGAAATTGTTCCTTTGGCTTTGCTTAGCTTCTCTTCTTGTTTGTTGTGTTGATGTTTCTCTAAGGCAAAGACATTGCCTATTTATAGGCAAAATTGCATATCAATGTTAGATGCACCTACCATTGTGGTTGTACCTACCATTTGTGGTTGCACCTACCATTTCTGGTTGCACCTACCATTGGTGGTTGCACCTACCATTTGTGGTTGCACCTACCATTTGTGTTTTCTTCCTCTTAAATGTAGGAGGGACTTACAGTTTTCCCTAGTCACTTTGCAAAGGCTTTCTTCCCCGGATGAAAAAAAGAGCACACATTGGAGTTTAATGAAAGAATTGACTAGAATCTATCAAGAAAGGGATGAGTCAGATTGTTCAAGTGTAATTGCAATCGTAAAGGGTCTTGACTTTTTCCTAGAACAGATTGAGGTTACAGTTCCAACCCTGTTTTCTTTATCATTTTTTATGTTCATTATATTGATTAAAATGCATTTTCAAAAGAAGAAACAATATAGTTTGTTGTGCTTTTACTGTGCATATTTTGTATTGACACTTGTGTGCCTTCCACTTTTAGAATCAAGGATGATGGTGATGACAATTTGTGTAGGCATTGAATAAATTGTTCAACTTGATCTTTGTTTCAGAAGATTTTCTTTTTAACTTTTCTTTTGTGGTGTCATATTATCAGTTTTTAATTCTTTTTTATTGTGTTTATTTTTAATTTGATTTGTTTAATTAGGCACTAGAGCACGAGATTTGCCAAACATGTCTTAGAATGATGGAGCCTTTATTGAAGGGCCTTCTTGTTCTGGACTACTTAACAAATATGTGTTTTCCAACCGACATGAATCCCTTTCCATTGCCTATTCTATACCATCGACAGTGTAATGGTTTGTGTTTGTTTGATGTTACAGAGATCAGGAATGAGTAGAATATCTATAAGGTAATAAACGTAGGTTCCTTTCTCTCTCTTATTTGTTGGAAAGGGTCGCAATCACTAGTACGACCTATTAATTCATCTAGCGATGAACAGAATAGAGAAAGTGTTTTAGTCATAATTGATCTTTAATATTCAATGTGTTACTTGAAAATAAAATCGAGTTAATTTCTCACATGTCAATCATTGTCTCTTTACGAGAACATAAAAACGTGCAAGTATACACGATCACAAGTAATAAAATTAATAAGTAAGTTATCGTTCTTACAAAGATTTAATACTACAGTTTGTTAAGTATTAAAATTGTTTCACTCTCATTATATCCAAAACAAACGAATATTGATGAAAGTTTAACAACTAATTTTTGTAAACAATAAATAAGAAAAGTCTAGGATTGCAGTTTCACCAAATTAATCCACTTAAATCATATTATTTTCTCTTGATTTATATTTTTGAATTTAATTTGTCAACAGAGAACTACTAATTTTATCCATACATCTCTTCCGAGTTCAGTATAGACATATCTTGCTAAAATAATTCACTATATTTCTATGAGAATTAAATTCACCAAGATTCATTATGTTCAAAGTTCTCAAATAATCACACGTACAATAAAGATATATTCCTATCCTTCATATATATATGTTATTCTATCCATGAGCAATTACATGAAAATGCATTTTTCAAGTTTATTTAAGTGTCACAAAAATGCATTTATCAAGTTTATTTATGTATCACAAATCAATTAATTAATCTTCCAATCAATCAAAAGAATTAAGCACAAATAGAATAAACAAATTAAAATTCTTATAAATCTTTCAAAAATAATTTATTCAAGCTTCATAATATTTAGCAACACAGCAACCCTAGAAAAATTAAATTAGTTCATAGTAAAAATTAAATTAGTTCGTAATAAAAATTAAAATTACAAAATGAAAATACTAAAACATTTAAGGAAAATTAGATGAAGAACAACACAAAGAAAATTAAAATTTCATCTACGTAGAAACACAATAGAAGCCAAAAATGGATTTTGCGTGTTCCACAATCACCCATCCAACCTTCCTTAATTTTTCGCAATAATCCCCTATTTATAACTCCAACACTTTAAAAACAATACATCATAAAATATATTTTTTTAGACACGTGGGAGACAAATATTACATCGAAAATAATAATTAATACACACATGGGAGACAAAACATTATATCGAAAATAATATTTAAATACACATGGGAGACAAGTGTGCACCGTTTCTGCATTTTAATTTCAATTCACGTATGCAACGTGTCAGTATCTATTTGGCTAGAAAAAATAACGAGACACGTGGCAGTTTTTAATTCGTGGTGAGGAAAGGATGCACGTGGATCAGATAAACCGTGTCACACTAGAACATTACTTTTGTAGACACGTGGGTGACATAGAAGAGGCTGGAAACGTGCATTGTTTCTGTGTTTTTATTTTACAAAACTTATGCCACGTGTTGGAATCTGACTTGTTAGAGGAATAATCAAGACACATGGCATCTTTGTTTTGGTGGAATCGTAGGGCGCAAGAATTTTCCATGGACCTTATCGCATGGGAACATTGTTGGTACAGACACGTGGGTCCCACAATACACACTGGCCTACACAGCCAAGTGGGCCCCACTCTGCACACCAAGTAGCATACCACCTGGGAAACATGTCCACTCTCTTGAGGTAGTGCGTGTATCGTACTCACCTGATTGGACGGTGTGTGATGGGCGTGGAGAATGACGCGCGTGGTTCTCTTTTCCTGCATAGAAAAACAAAGTTTTATCTAATTGCATTTTGGCCCTCTAATTTAATTTAAATTAACTTTAAAACTTTTAATATTTGCAATTAAACCCTCTTTTAATTTAAATTATATTTTCAGTTTTTATTATTTGCAATAAAGTCATTTTTTAATTCAAATTCTTTAATTTTCATTAAAAATATATTCCTTAAAAAACTAACAGTAAATATTAATTTAATACATTAAAATTAACTAAAAATATCAAGAACATAGCAATTATAATTAATAAAATGGACAAAATAAGTATATAATATACAGTTATCATACATCTTAACCCTTGATTTATGCAAGGGTTGAAACAAAAGCTTCCCAAAATCAGTCCAAATGGCACAACAAAAATGGAGTAAAATGTGGAGCGAAATTGGAGCAGTTGAGAACAAAGGAATCCCAATAAAATATTACATCTTAACCTTTTTTGTCAACAAAAGGCTAAAAAGAAAGCTACCCAAAATATTACATATTAACCTTTAAATAAATACCCATCTTATTTATAAAAAAAATTCAAAAGAAGTTTTTTCACATGCATGGTAAATAGCAAAGAAGTCATCCTCATTAGCATATATTTCCTTAACATACTCAAATCCTAGCAATATAGCATGCTTACATCTCTTATATTAAAGCATCGGTTACAACATTCTCCTTACCTCTCTTATATTAAATAATATAAGGAAATGTCTCAATGAATTCCATCCATCTACCATGCTTCCTATTCAATTTTCCTTGGCGCTTCAGATACTTTAGAGATTTTTGATCGATGTGGATGACAAATTCCCTTGGCCAAAGGTAATGTTGCCATGTCTCCAGAGTCTTAACCAAGGCATATAGCTCTTTGTCATACTTTGGATAATTAAGGGCTACTCCATGAAGTTTCTCGCTGAAATAAGTGATAGGTCATTGTTCCAGCATCAAAACAACTTCTATACCTATTCTTGATGCATCACACTCAACTTCAAAGGTTTTAGTAAAATCAGGTAAAGATAAAACATGTGCAGAACACAAACTATCCTTTAATGCTTTAAAGGCTCTCTCTTGATTCTCGCCCCATTTAAAACCAACAGACTTTTTAATGACCTCAGTTAAACGTATAGCTAGTGTACTAAAATATTTGACAAACCTTTGATAAAAACTAGCCAAGTTTTGAAAGATCCTAACCTCGATTATAGATTTAGGTGTGGGCCATTCTCGAACAGCCTTAACCATTTCCTCATCTACTTCTATTCCCTTAGAACTAACAATGAAACCAAGAAAAACTAACTTGTCCATGCAAAAACAACACTTTTTCATGTTTGTATAGAGTTGTTCTTTTCTCAAAATTTCAAGTATATACCTAAGATGTAAGACATGCTCTTTAAGATTTTTACTATAAATGAGAGTATCATCATAATAGACAAAAACAAGTTTTCCAATAAATGCATACAAAACATGATTCATAAGCATCATCAAAGTGCTAGGTGCATTTGTTAGAGCAAAGGGCATGAATAACCACTCATACAATCCATGTTTAGCTTTAAAAGTGGTTTTCCATTCATCACCCTCTCTCATCCTAATTTGATGGTATCCACTTCTCAAATAAATTTTTGAATAAATGCAAGAACCATGCAACTCATCTAACATGTCATCTATTCTAGGGATAGGATGTCGATATTTTACCATAATGTTGTTGATAGCTTGGCAATCAACACACATCCTGCTTAGGAACGAGTAGCATAGGAACAACACATGGACTTAGGCTCTCCCTGACTTGATCTTTGATCAAGTACTCTTCAACCTACCTTTGAATCTCCTTAGTGTCTTTAGGGTTGGTCCTATAGGTAGGTCGGTTTAGAAGAGAAGCTCCTAGTATGAAGTCAATTTGATGCTCAATCCCCCTAATTGGTGACACCCCATCTAGAATCTCTTCAGGGAACAGGTCCTCAAATTACTACAAAAGAGAAACAGTGGCACTAGGTAAAGAATGGTTAGAATTGTTAATAGAAAAATTAGCCTCCTTGTACAAAAGTACAAGTATGGGTTGTTTTGAATAAAAAGCCCCATTGACCTCACTTGCCTTAGCATAAAAACTCACACTTTTTTTTCTCCTATTTTTCCACTCTCTTCTCCTTTTTCTTCACTCTTTTTTTTCTTTCTTCTTTTTTCCTTTTTCATTCTTCTTTTTTTTTTGTTCATTTTCACTCTTTTCTTTTCCCCTAACCATCTTCAGTTGATCTTCAAAGACTTTCCTAGGTGAAAGGGGTACAAGTGTAATATTTCTACCATTCTTCACAAACGAATACTTATTTCTATATCCGTCATGTGTAACCCTCCTATCATATTGCCAAGGCCTACCTAGCAAGATGTGTCTAGCTTGCATGGGTACCACATCACACATCACCTCATCCTTGTACTTTCTGATGGAGAAGCTCCATAATACTTGCTTATCAACCTTCACTTCCCCACTATCATTTAACCATTGCAACTTGTAAGGCTCAGGGTGTTCGAATGAAGGCAACCCTAATTTCTCAACTAAGGTAGAACTAGCCACATTGGTACAACTTCCTATCTATGATAACATTACACACCTTGTTAATAACATGACACTTTGTGTGAAAGATGTTATCTCTTTGTTGTTAAAGGTCATCCTCCTTGACTTGAGTCCTCAAAGATCGTTTTATTACAAGTGTTTCCACATCCATGGATCCTATCTCCTATTCACTAGCGTCCTTTGCAGATGGCATCGCATCTTCTTTACTTTCATTATTGGGTACCACCTCACCTCTAGCTAAGATGATCATTGCCTTCTTGTTTGGACATTGAGAGGCTATATGACCGTTACTAAGAACCCGAAAATAGTTAAAGGCATGATTAAGAAATGGGGTTTCGATTTTACCATTGTTGATAAGAGCTAAATTATTGCATTTTTGTTATGATTTAAATGTTGATATTTGTGTGAAAATTGTGTTTATTTGATTATTTAATCCATAAATGTTATTTCACGGGTATTTCGTGTTTAAAGTGCAATTTCAGATAAAATCATGATTTTGGAGAAGTTAGGGACAAAGTACAATGATCGGGATTGAATGAAAATAAAAGGAGAACAAAATTTCAAAATTAGGAATTTCGCCGCCGGCGAGAGTATTCTTGCCGTCGATGAAAACCTTACGGAGAAAATGTTGAAAATCATGCAGGGAGCACGGATTTTGGCCAAGTGAATCTCGCCGCCGGCCAAAGTACTCTCGCCGCCGGTCAAAGTGTCTCTCCGCTGGCCAAAGTGTCTCGCCACCGGCCATATTCATCTCGCCGCTGGCGAAAATCTTCCCAAGAGCACAAATTTTGGTAAACTCATCTCGTCGCCGGCCAAATAATTATCGCTGCTGGCCAAAGAATCTAGTCGCCGGCCAAAATCAGAAAAAAAAAAATTTAATTGCCAGAAATCTCGCCGCGGCGAGAATAATGTCGCCGTCGGCAAGTTTCGTCCGAAAATACATTTTTTATGTTGTTTTGTTCCAAAATTGCCCCCCAAACCCTAGATCTATATATACATTATGATGGAAAAGAGGAGGATGGCAGAGAGAGGAGATCTGAGTTATTTTTGGAGGAGAAAAGGAAATTTTGGAGAGAAAGGTTGGAGAAGCTTGAAGGATCATCACCATTGTTGCTACCAAGTCTTCATCTTCAAGAGTTTTTCATCTCTTCTCCTTAGCTTTTATTTTCTGCATTTTATTCAGATTGTTTGTTCATGGATTCAATTGAGAATATGTTTGTTCTTATTTTCGTTATGAACTAATTCATTTTTGCTAAGGCTATGATGTAGTTAAATCAAGAAAATCTGATTTCTTTTGTTATTGTTATATGAATTCATTGTTTTCAAGTTGAGTATTTATTTCCATGCTTAATGCTTTTAAATTTCTGATCAAGATTTAAATGATTTGTTGCATTATATTGAGACCGAGAGGAGATGTGTAATGAACGCTTCTTGTGATAAATATCGTATGTTGAATGCGAGTGTGAGAACTAATGCATGATGTATGTGGTTATTCTAGAAATTCCATAAATCATAATGTGCTTGTTTGTGATTAAATCTTCATAGAAATATAGTCGGTTTTCATAGATAAGTAATTCTAATATAACTCGAGAGAGAGTATTAGGTAAATTTGGGTTTTTCAACCATCACTTTTAACTTTGATTCTCATATAACATGACTTGAAATCGGATTGAATTGATTTAGCGAAATCAAATGCCTTAGCATTTTTAATCATTTGTGAACAACATTAAATTTTGTTATTTGTGTTAGTTTTAAGTTAATTTACGTTTTAAACAAATTCAAAAATTCGGTTTTCAAATAAAATTAGGATTAGTCAATTTCGGTACTTAGTAACGCCATTCCTTGTGGGTTCGATATCCGTACTTTTGTACACTTTATTACTTGAATGATTCATACACTTGTGAAAATACACATCAATTGTCCTTGCTAGCCCCCATCTCTTTGGCTTTGTATGGCTCAAATTTTGGTTTGGAAGAAGCTGCTTCATGTTTTTTGTCATTGGACTTTGAAGGACTAGTAGGGTTCGATTTTGGAGTAATGAGACTAGACCTTGATGGTTGGGATCAAAAATTCCATTTCTTTAATTGCTTTTCCACCTTAATTTCCATGTGGACCATGTCCTCCATCTCCACATAATGATGAAGTTCCACAATTTTGGCAATGTTTGAATTTAATCCACTAAGAAACCTAGCCATGGTGGCCTCTCTATCTTCCTCGACATTAGCTCTTACCATTGCCACTTCCATTTTCTTGTAGTAATCATCAATGGATTTATATCCTTATGTCAATCTTTGTAGGCCTTGGTGTAACTCTCAATAGTAGTAGCTAGGCACAAACCTCTTCCTCATGATGGCTTTCATGTCCTCCCAATTATCTATAGGCCTTTCATGATTTCTCCTCCTACTAATGACCAATTGATCCCACCAATTCAATGCATAGTCAGAAAAGTCAATTACAACAAGTTTTACTTTTTTCTCCATGGTGAAGTTGTGGCACTCAAAAATGTGCTCCACTTTCTTCTCACACTCCAAATACAACTCTGAGTCATTCTTTCCATGGAATTGTGGTATCTTCATTTTTATACTACTTAGATCTCGATCAACTCCATCTTAGGCCCTAGGTGGGGTCTCCAAATACCTCATCTACCATATCTTCCTCCTCTAGGAATTCTTCCTTCGTCTTCCTCCAATTCTTCTACCTCTATATCTTCCCCACAATGAGCTTTCCTATTAACCCTCCTAACATTGTGTGGAGGTGTTTCTCGTTGTAAAGATACTAAGGAATTTTCATGCCTTTCCAATCTTTCATTCATATCGACCATCAAGTTGTTCATCCTCTCAAAAGATTGTTGCAGTGCCCTCATCATGAACATCATATCCATCCTTCCTTCTGGAATACCCTTGTTGGACATTTTTTGCAATTCTACACAATAAGAGGTTAGTGTAATAAAATAGAAATAATGTAAATTCACTCAATACCTCACGTGTTTAGCACTCAGATTGATCGCTCAAACCCTCTTTGCTCCTAATCAAAGCAACAAAATCCAAAAATTTCAAACAATTTGTAGAATTATCAAACACCCAAAAAGGTAGTTAACAATATCTCCTTTGTTAAAGCACAAAGGATACTAACTCAAAGTGTTTAGGATCCTAAGGGATAATTAAAAGATTAACGATATTGGAAGAACAACAATTTCCCCAAAGACACACAATTAGGAATTTATAATAATAGGGTAAAGTTCTTGGAGCTATGAGTTCAAACACTCACAAGAAATTAGCATATGCAATTTGGCCTCTTTTCTTTGTGTTTTTTTCTTTTTAAATAAATTAAGGCGACTCTTTTTTCTATTTGTTTTATCTAATATGCTAATGACTCAAGAGTAAATCAATACGACACCATCAATATGAGCTTTGAGGAATTTTTTTACAATACATAAAATATCCCATATATTACGAGACAAAGGGAAAATGAAAATTCTGCAGGAACTATCAAAGAAATACCAGAAAACTACCAGGAAATGGCAGAAAATATCATATACTCCATAATATGCAAGGAAAAATGTAGAATAGTTTTAGAAATAGCATAATTTTCAAGGAAAATGCAGAATATGAAAGGAAAATTCAGAATATTTCCATAAACAGTAGAATATGCAAGGTTATTGCTGAAAATTAGCACCTAAAGCCCTCATACCAAATGATATGAACCAAGGGGTTAGGACCTAGCTAATTTTTAGATCATATAACAAAGGGTTTCTCAACAAAACAATGGATATGACTCACCATTAAATTGAGGAGAAAGATGCCACAAAAGGGTATTGGCTCCTTAATTAGTCTAGTTTAAATGACACCCTAACAAGTATCGATATTAGTCACCACAAATTCTTGGATGCTAAACAATGCCACAACAGTTGCCAATCCCTTGATAAGTTTCTTAAAGAGGAACCAAGAGCATGAATCCAAGAGCATGAATGAGCTCTCAAAGATTTGAAAAATTAAATTTCATTCAGAAAATGTCAATTCCTAGTAGCTGAGTTGCTCTTATGTATTTATAGGATACAAATAAACCCTAAGCTCTACTACATCATAGCCCTTGATCTCATCTAAGGGTTGAAAATAAAAATAGCCAAAAAGCACAAAAGGTAGCAAAAAATATGGACCAAAACATGGAGAAAAATGGGGCAGTTGACTACAAAGGAATCCTATGAAAATATTACATCTTAACCATTGATTTCATCCAAGGGCTAAAACGAAAGCTGCCCAAAATTAGTCCAAATGGCACAGCAAAAAGGGAGAAAAATGTGGAGCAAAACATGGAGGAAAATGTGGAGCGAACTTGGAGCAGCTGAGAATAAAGGAATCCCAATAAAATATTACATCTTAATCTTTGTTGTCATCTAATGGGGCTGAAAAGAAAGTTTCCCAAAATTAATCCAAATGGTACAACAATATGCATAGTTTTCTTTTGCCAATTTTTTCCTAATTTCCATCCTAGGCTTGTCCCAATCCTTGCACTCCATATTTGGGTCCCCTTGGTTATACATGACCTCTTGAATGAGCCCATTTAAAGCCTCTTCGAGTTGTGCCCTCTTAGACCTTTTGATTGGTCCACTTGGAATTTGTAGGGATAGATGATTCTCATAAGAAATTCTTCCTCAAGGCTTTTTTGACCAATTTAAGTTGTTGAATGTGAAGTCGAATGAATTACAAGGTTGACTCTAAAGAAGATAGAAATATAGGCAGTATAAAGATGACAATTCCAACTTTTCAAAGAAAAGAATGATCTTGAGCTATACTTGGAGTGGGAAAGAAAGGTTGAGCATGTATTTGATTATCATAATTACTGCAAGGATAAGTGTTGTGTGTTTTGGAACACACATAAATCATGCAAGTATACACGGTTACAAGTAATAAAGATTTGTAAGAAAAGTATCGTTCCCACAAGGATTTGTTACTATAGTTTGTTGATTACTAAAATTGTATCTCTCTGATTTTATCCAAAATAATCGTTGATATGGAAAACATTAAGAAAAAGGTTTAATAAGAAAATAAAAGAACTCTAGGATTGCAGCTTTTCACCAAATTAATTCACTCTAATCATATTATTTTCTTTTGATTTATATTTGTTTAGTACATTTAATTTGTCAACCGAAAACTTCTATTTTTATCCATAAATCTCTTCTGAGCTCCGTATAGACACACCTCGTTAAATTAATTCACTATATCTCTATGAGAATTAAATTTACCAAGATTCATTACGTTCTAAGTTTTCAAAAGGTCACACATACAATTAGGGTATATTCCTATCCTTAATCATACATGTCATTCTATTTATGAGCAATACACACACAAATGCCTCTTCCAAGTTTATTCATGTGCCACAGATCGTTTTGATAAGATTCGTAAATAATCAAAAAGCATTAAGCACAAAATAGAATGAACAAATCGAACATCTTATAAATCTTTCAAAAATAGTTAAAATCAAGCTTCATAAATTTAGATCAAATGCAACCCTAGAAAAATTAAATTACTTCATTAAATTAAAATAAAAATAACATCAACTACAGAAAATTATAAGAAATAGAAAGGAAAATTAAAACATCACATACGAAAATATTTGGCACACGCAGAACACAACAAAAGCCAAAAAATGGCTTCTGCGTGTTCTGCAGTCCAAAACCGAACACAAAATAATCTCCAAAACTAAAACTCCAAAAAAACCTCCTAAAACTATCATCTTATCCCCTATTTATAGCTAAAAATAATACATCTAAAATATTACATTTTTTATTTTATTTTTTTTATAAAAAACGTATAATAATTTGTATCGAAAAACAAAAAATCACGTGAATCGATTTTATTAATTAAATCACGCATGAAGTAGGGGCGCCGATTCTGCATTTTTTAAATTCTTTATGCATGCCACGTGTCAGCATTTGATTCGCTAAAAGGAATTAATGCGGACATGTGGCAGCACCTCGTTTGTTTCACGGAATGGGCGCACGCAGAAACTAAAGCACGGGATTGGGGCGCCGAGAAAGTGCGACGGCAACTACCGGAACGGGACTTAATCCTGTGCTTTTGCTTTCATTGTAACTTGCCACGTGTCTGAACATGATTTGCTTCAATATAAAGTGTGACACGTGGAAGATTATGGCTCGTGGATTAACCGGGCGCATGTGGATCGACCGCACGGGAAAGGGCGCGCGAAGGTGGGGGACAGGTCTACACGGCGTCAGGCGGGTGGGTCCCACGCTACGCCGCCGCTGTGACCAGTGGGCCCCACTCGGCACCGAGCGCACGCCTGACGAGGAAATCCCTGCACCCACTCTCCTTGGTCGGGTTTGAACAGCACACGTGCATCCAAATCGTTGATGCATTGATCTGACGGTCCAAAATGACATGTGGATAACGGTGCGTGGAATCTCTCTCCTGCGAAGAAAAATAACTTTTGTTAATTATATTTTCACCCACAAATATATTCAAAATTACATTTTAAACTTTGTTTAATTGCAAAACAGCCCTTTAGTAATTTTAAATTAAATTTTAAACTTTTAATAATTAAAATTAAGCCCAAATTTAATTTAATTTATATTTTCAACATTTATAAATTGCAATTAAATACTCATTTATTTTGAAATTATATTTTTGGACGAAAACTTGCAATTAATTACGTTTTCGATACAAATTATTTACTTTTCATAAAAAAATATAAAAAATAGTAAATACTAATTTATTCATCGAAAATTAACTAAAAACATTAAGAACATAGCAATTACAATTAATAAAATAGGTGAAAATAAGTGTATAAAATATAGTTATCAATAAGAAGGTAAAGTTATTAATGGATATCGAGGTGCTGACCAAATTGATGTTCCTAAATATTCCCAAGATCCTTTACAAGGAACTTGCGGCCCAATGACTAGGGCAAAGACAAAGAGGATGAAAAAAACTTTGCAAGGCTTGATCATGGAAGTGCAATACAAATAGGTTGTGCTAGAAGATTCTAAAACTAAATTTGAAGATTCCAAAGCTTCACCAAGGATGGCCTATTAGCTTTTTACGCAAGGGATAGATTTGGAAGATAATGTTGGATACAAGGATTAATTAAGGAAACAAATTTTTTTTTTGTAAATTGTGGGCCTTTTATGTTTTATTTATCACCAACAAACTAATTAGTTCTTAAGATTAGTTGAATTCTTTGATTGTGTTAAGAACATAAAAGGGGGCAGGTTGGGGCTTTGAGTGGTGAAAGGTAAGAGAAATTACCATCTAGAAAAGTCCAAAATAGTGTGAAACATAAGTGATAACAATATAATTTGATAGCAAACAAGTGAGGGAGTGTGTGAGGAATAACACCTTTTATTTAATTTTACTTTATAGGTTGAAAACATGAGTAAAAAAGAAGGAGAATCACAAGATGTTGTAATGAAATTCTTCATCAAAGTTGTTAATGACCAGTTTAAGTTGCTGAATGGCAGGTTGAATGAATTAGAATCCTCTTCTGATTGACGAAGACGAAGAAGAAGAAGAAGAAGAATCCAAAATGGAAGATAAATAAGTAACAATGGGTAAATTCACTATCAGATTGAACATGGAGATTGCTATTGTAGTTGAGTTGCAACATTATGTAGAGATGGAGGAAGTACTTCACAAGGCCATTAAAGTGGAGAAGAATTTGAAGTCCAAAAAGTTCGGATATGGTTTTTCCTCTAGCTCTCTATAGAGATCAAATTGGAAGGACAACAAAGCTTCCTTCCAAAATAATGATGAAGCAAAGTTGAAGAATTTAGTTGCTAGTATTAAAGGTAAATCCAAAACTAAAACTCTTACTAATTCTTCTAATAGTAAATGTTTTAGTTTCCAAGGATCTGTACATATTACTTCTGAATGCTCAAACAAAAAGTTTATGGTTGTACAACCAAATGGTGAAATCAAAAGTCTTAGTTCAAGTCACGAGGAGATGCCCCCCATTGGTTTATTATGTTGATGTTGAAGTGGAAGAAATTGTGCATGGAGATTTACTTGTCACGAGGAAAGCCTTGACTATATCACCTAAGTATGAAGAATTTGAGGAGAAAAGTTAGCATATTTTTCACACATGATACCACATGAAGGATAAGGTATGTATGTTGATTATTGATAGTTGGATTTGCACTAATGTTACTAGTACTTTGATGGCAAAAAGTTGAATTTGAAGTAGTAGAAGCATCCCAAATCATACAGGCTAAAATGGTTGAATGATTGTAAATAAGTAAAAGTCAACAAAAAGTCTGGGTTCCTTTTTCCATTGTCAATTATGAGGATGAGATTCTAATAGAGATCAGGTGCTGACCAAGTGGACGTTCCGAAATATTCCCCAGATCCTTTACAAGGAACTTGCGGCCTAATGACTAGGGCAAAGACAACGAGGATGAAAAAAGCTTTGCAAGGCTTGATCATGGAAGTGCAATACAAAGAGGTTGTGTTAGAAGATTCTAAAACTAAATTTGAAGATTCCAAAGCTTCACCAAGGATGGTCTATTAGCTTTTCATGCAAGGGATAAATTTGGAACATCAAGTTGGAAGCAAAGATTAATTTCGTAAGCAATCTTTGTTTTAGTTACTTGTGGGCCTTTTATATTTTATTTATCATAAGTCTTCTTAGTATTTTATTTTTTAAGGATTGATTAGGCCAATCCATAACTAAATAGACTTATTTAGTTTAGGATTTTTTTCTTTAGGGTTTGTTACATATAAAAAGGAGCATTTATGTAATTTTTAGGAGAACTTTTTTGGATCACATTATCAAGTTTATTTTATAAAGCTTTTTGCTTTGCCTTTTTGTGCTCTTAAGTGAATGCTTGAATTCAAATTATCAAAGGGAATGATCAACCTTTGTGGTATCTCAAGGTTAGGGTAGGGTTTTAAGGACTTTGTTTCCTCAGGGTTCTAATCCAATCATCTTCAACATGTTCCTAGCAAATAAAGTTTTACTACACTTTTGAGTTCGTAGGTTTAAAGGATTGTTCAGCTAGAAGGTCTGCATTTGGTTTTTTATGATATGGCACCGATGTATGTTGGTCATATATTTCTTGGCTACCCATGGTAGTTTGATAGGAGGGTGTCGCATGATGGGTGCAAAAATAGTTATTCTTTTGTCATGAATAACCAAAAAGTTGTATTAGCCTCTCAAACCTTTGAAATTTTATGAGGACTAGATTATGATAGTAAGAGAGTGCAAGATGAGGGAGAAACAAAAGTGTGTGCAAGAAGTTAATAGAAAGAGAGCAAGTGAGGTCGAGAGAAAAGTGATCAAAAAGGAGAGAAAGGTGAGAAAACAAGAGAGGAAAATAAAAGAATGAGTGTAATTGTTGAAAGACATGAGATTAAGAGTGTAATGATGTAGACCACAAGTACTTGCACTTATATATAAGGATGTTTATTTTTCTATTAACGATCTTAACTCATCTTTCCCTAGTGTTGTTATGTCCTTGTTACAAGACTTTCAAGACCTATTTCTTGAAGAGATTCCCCATGGATTACCTCAGTTGAGAGAAATTGAGGATCAAATAGACTAAACACCCAGATTTGCAATACCAAATCGAAATTCTTATAGAGCTAATCCTAATGAAACAAAGGCAATTGGATGAGTTGCTAGAAAAAGGATAGTCTCATCCTAAGTTCGGTTCCTGTCATCTTAATCCCAATGAAAGATAGAACATCGCACATGTGTGTGGATTGTAAAGCTATTAATAAGATAATAGTAAAGTACAGACATAATATCCCCATATTAGATGATATGCTTGATGAATTGCATGGTTCTCATTTGTTTTCTAAAATTAATTTAAAGAATGACTATTAACACATTCGCATAAAAGAGGGAGATGAATGGAAAAGAACATTTAAGACTAAAAATGGATTTTATACGTGTTTAGAAATGCCTTTCGATTTGACTAGTTCACCTAGTACATTCACGAGAATAATTAGCCATATCTTGTATTCTTTCAAGGGAAAAATTTTGGTAGTTTACCTTGATTATATTTTAGTTTATAGAAAAAAATTGGATAAACATATGGAACTCTAATCTTGCACTCTCTTACTAACCTAGTCTGGTCCTCCTGGGTTTGCAAAGGTTTGATAAAGACTAATACAATTTTTTGATTGTTTATTATAAAAGAATAATGATTTTTACAATGATCATACATCACCCTCCTATCATATTGTCACGGTCAGCCAAGTAAAATATGAGTTTCATACATCATACATCGATGCCACAAAGTACTAGGAACATCAGTACAGTTCCACTATCAATAATCAAAAAACATACCTTATCCTTCGCGTGCCATCTTTTGTGGAAAATATGATCATTATGCTCCTCATCTTCTTCCTCCTTAGGCTGTATATTCAAGGCTCTCCTTATGACAAGTAAATCTCCTTGCACAGGTTCTTCCACTTCAACATAAAAAAAACCCTCCAATGGTGGTATCTCTTAATCACATGAATTGTCTAATGGAGATTGAGGTACTAACCAAGTTGATGTTCACAAATATTCTACAAGTATTCTCAAGATCCTACATAAGGGATAAATTTGGAATATCAAATTAGATGCAATGAATAAATTAGGTCAGAGAGGAAAACAATCCCAGATGTGGCTTCATATAAATATATTCTTTCAGATATCCATGAAGGAAATCATTCTTAACATCCATCTAATTTAGTGGCTAATCATTGGAAGCAATAAGAGCTAGAATCATTCAAACAGTAGTCATCTTCGCCACAGGAGCAAATGTCTCTTAATAATTAACACCATATTCCTGTTTGTTCCCAAGGACAATAAGCCTAGCTTTATAACAATCCAAACTTCCATAAGAGAAAACCTTGACTGATTAAATCCATTTGCAACCCAGAGGAACTATGGTAGAAGGAAAAGACTCAATGTCCCAGGTGTGATTGACTTCTAGAGTAGCAATTTCTTCCTATATAGGCTGTCAAACTATTTCTTGCAGCAAAGGACCATTCGAGTAATTACAACAATGGTCGAGAAGAGCTTGGCTGGACATATCGAGAAGAGTGTGATGGCAACAGAAAAATATTTTCTTCCAAAATGATGAAACTAGACTTCCCTAAATACACTGAAAATGATCCCATAAAATGGCTCCAACGAGTGACCCAATTATTTGAATATCAAGGATCAATAGATGACCAAAAGGGTTATCTCGCGCCTAACCACCTAGAAGGGAAGCTAATCAATAGTGGCAGTGGGTGCTCCGTGCTTATCAGGAGGACGGCTGCAAGGTGACTTGGGAATTATTTGAGTAAGAACTGGTAGCTCATTTTGGGCCAACAAAGTGTGAAAACTTCAATGAAGCTCTATCTAAGGTGCAACAGACTGGGTCCCTTCGTGATTACCAAAAGGAATTTAAGAGATTGGGTAATCGAGTTTACGAGTGGTTGCAAAAGGTGTCGGTAGGCTCGTTCATAGGTGCATTGTGAGTAGAAATCTCTGAATCAATTAGCATATTCAAACCCAAAACATTGAAGGAAGTAACGAGCTTGGCTCGCATAAAGGATGAAAATTTACAAAGAAAAAGGAGGCTGTCATGTCCACCATTACCAATTTACACACCACCAACTCCACCTATAACCACAAAATTCTCATCATTCAAGAGGCTATCTTGGGATGAGAGGTAAAGAAGGCAAGCACAAGGGCTTTGCTTCAACTACGATGAAAATTCTCTTTGGGTCATAAGTGCAAGGGCCCTCAATTGCTCCTACCAAAATGGGACTTGGTTGATAAACTCAAAGGAGAGAATTAGGAAGCAAATGTTGCCCTTCCCTTTGATCTAGAAATTTCCTTGCATGCATTAACATGATGGGCAGTGACAAAGACCATACGAGTTACAACCATGATTGGAAAGTATGAAGTAATTGTACTTATTGATAGTTGCTCTACACATAATTTCATTAGTGGCAAGGTGGTTGCCTTACTACGCCTCCCCATGGTACCTACTGAGCACTTCAATGTATGGGTTGTAAATGGATAACCATTGAAATGATAAGGAAGATTTGACAATGTCCACATCAGTATCCAGGGCATTCCCTTTTCCATTGCTTTGTACTCTCTACCAATAACTAGTTTAGACATGGTATTGGGAGTTCAATGGTTGGAGAAACTCAAATTAGTTGTGTGTGATTGGAAGAGGATGACCATAGAGTTTCAATGGGTCAGAAAACCATGGTTCTTACAAGGGATCAACACTCAACAATTACCACTACAATAGACCATCCAGTAAGTATATTTAGAAACTATTTCAATCGAGATGAGGTCCAATGACTTTATTTTTGCAATTTTTTTGAATTCATTAGACACACTAGAACAGACCATCTAGCTAGATATGCAAGTGTTGATTAAGGCCTAGGTTGACATTTTTAAAGAACCATAACAATTACCACCAGTTCAAGATATTGACCACGTTAGTCCCCTCAAAGAAGGAACTGAGCCAATTAATGTATCTCCCTACAGGTATTCTTATTTTCAAAAAGCTGAAATTGAAAAGAAGTTCTAGACATGTTAAATTGGGGATAATGCGACCAAGTACCAGTCCCTTTTCGTCATTTTTCTTGCTTGTAAAAAAAGGATGTTACATGCTGTTTTTGTACTGATTACCACGCCTTTAATGCTACTACCATCAAATATTGCTTACCCATTCCTACTATTAAGACATGGCTCCAACTGACATACATAAAGCTACCTTTTGTACACATAATGGGCATTATGAACATCTTGTTATGCCATTTGGTCCATGTAATGCCCCATCCACTTTTCAAGCTATAATGAACTCTATATTTTGTGTCTATCTCTGTAAATTCATCCTAGTATTCTTTGATGACATTTTAATCTATAGACCCAATTGGGACTTGCATCTTGAACATATCAAAAAGGCTTTTGAAACTTTGAAGCAGCACACACTCTTTTTAAAGCTATAAAAATGTGCATTTGGCCAGCAAGAACTCGAATACTTGGGGCATATTGTCACTGCCCAAGGGGTCAAGGGCGACCAACAAAAAATCAAGGCCATGCTTGAGTAGCCTTGACCTACTAATGTTTCATAATTACATGGATTCTTAGGTCTTATAGGTTCCTATATCAAGTTTGTTTGCAACTATGGCATCCTAGCTCGACCACTAACTAATCTACTGAAGACTGGCCAATTTGGGTGGATTGAAGATGTTGAGAAATAATTTACACTCCTCAAGCAAGCTATGAATACCACCCCCACCCTTGCCATGCCCAATTTTCTGCAACCATTCACTATCGAATATGATGCTTCAGGGGTAGGAATTGGAGCTCTACTTTCTTAGCAAGGGAAACCTATTGCCTTTATGAGTTGAGCTTTAGGAGTCTCCAAGCTATTCTAGTCCATATACTCCAATTAAATGCTTGTAATCATTCATTCCATATGCACTTGGCACCCTTATCTCGAGTAGAAGTTCTACATCCAAACTGATCAACAAAGCCTCAAATACTTTCTCGAGCAGGGTATGGTGATGAGTGCTCAAAAAGCACTAAAATTACCATGATTTTATGCTCATTAATTGATTAAGAATATATATATTTATATGTTTTATCATATATTTATATAATTTGTCTTTTTCGGAATCACGGGTATTTTTATTTGTTAATTTTTTTTACTATTCATTAAAGGTAAAAACTTTTTACTTCAAATTTCAAATTAAATACTTTGATGAACGAAAACTTGATAAACGAAAACCGGCATCGCCGATCCTGCCAATACTTTGGTTTTATATTTATAAAACTCTCGCAAGTGCAAGAATCATTTCGTAGAAAATGATAAGTATACTCCCAAGGTCGATCTAAGGAAGGAATGTATGTGGTTTTTAATTTATTATTCAAACTTTTAAAACTAAATTAAATCCTAAACATCCCGTCACGATATTTTGGGGTTTTGTGTTTTTAATCTAATTACGTAAAAATTAAACATAGATTCAATAAACATTCATGCAAATTTTATCATTTATAAACAAAGTGGAGTATTTATGGATATAATAACTAAGTTAATTATGCTTGCTCGTATTATTTAGGTTATTAAAGATATGAATTGATATTTATTGATTCTCCCTTTTTTGTATAAATACCACCTTAAGTGGGTTAGATATTATTTGTTAACTAAACAAATCAATTAACACCTACGGGCGGGTTGATAACTAATTTGGTTAATTAAATTAATTCCTTTTTCTAAGAGATTGAAAATGACCCATTTAAATGCCACCTTTGAAGGGGTTAGACGCTTTAAACTTTATTCACAAGGTGTCCAAATTAAACCTAAGAATTTAGTTATCCGAGTACTAACTTTCAAGTTTTAAACCACTACCGAAAACATGTTGTCAATACATTTTCATATAATAATTTATAAAACTTTTGAAATAGAGCTTCACTCTAACTACCGCTATCAGTACCATCAAATAAAAAGAGCACTACTCTAAATCGCATCGATAACTAAACCTTAAAATCTAATTTTCATATTTAAGTTTGTAATGAAAAATGATATATTTCTTCTAACATTCTTAATATAAAATCTTGAATAAAAATAAAATCAATTCATTTTAGAGATTTTTACCTATTTAATATTTCTCAAGCATAACAACGTTATTATTATATCATGTTTATAAACAAATAGCACGCTTAAATTTAATCACGACATAAATTAAATATAACATGTAAAAATAAAGCATAAAAATAACTGTAAAGAAAATAAAATCCTTACAGAACTTCGATGCTATTCCCGTTGCTAGAAAAACTCCAAGCGGAATTTGCACTCCCATTTATTGAATCAAAAAGCTAAAATATTACAAAACATAATAGTTCTTCCCAAAAAGGGAAGAACTCTAAAACTAAGAGAAATTAACTAAGAAAAGCTAAAAACTAAGAAAACATAAGAAAAACTAAAACTCTAAGAAAAGAGAGAAAGAAAGAGAGAAAAGCATGTATTTGGAGGTTTTGAAGGTGTGTGAAGGTGTTTGAAGGTGTTTTGAAGGTGTTTTGAAGGTGTGTTTTGAAGTGAAGGGAAGGGGGGTATTTATAGGTGAGGATGGAGAGAAAAAATAGAGAAAAAAATGTTAAAAAATGTAAAAACGCGGATTATCGCGGATGAACAAAGTTGTCGCTGATGAACAAGACGCTACGATGAATAGGCCATGCGATGAACAGAGCCGCGCGCAAATTGGGGCGAGTCACGCCAAGGCGGCCGGCTGTATGCGCTGTTTTTCTCCTTTTTTGACATTTTTGACCTTTCGACCCATTTTGTCCAATTTTTCCATATTTGTTGATCTTTCCCCATTTATTTATTGATATTTTTGTGATGTATTGCTTCAAGTATTCCTCTTTGAGTCTTTAAATCATGCTTTTAAGCCAAAATACTTGAAAAACAATAAAAATATCCGAGATTCTGAAAAAGACAAATTATACAAATATATGATAAAACATGTAAATAAATATATTCTTAAACAATTAATGAGCATAAAATCATGGTAATTTTAGTGCTTTTCGAGCACTCATCACAACTTAACTGCCTTCGCTAGTCCCTTAGCAAGAGAAGCGATAAAACTAAAAATTAAACTATCCTAAATCACTTCCGTGGATTGGACACTATTGCATTTAGCCTATGCAACAAGTCGTTAAACCCCTAGGTCGCCCTAAGGACGAAGCTCGAGTCTCGCGGAGGGTTTTCGCATGATACCCACAAACATTGAACTAAATGTAAAAATCAAAAGAAATAATAAAAACATACAAATTTAAAATTAAATTTACAACAAAATCACAAATTAACAACATCTCACAAAAATGTCTCATACTATTTAAACTCCTTTAAGATCATAATTAAAATCTCGAGCATAAGTTATTTTAATCTCTTTAAACAATCATGATTTATTATAATAATTAGTCGAAAATCATTTTCATATTTCATGTCAAAAATGTATCAATTTAATTTCACCCAATTTTCAAATATGAATAAGAATTCGTCGACTCTATTCCTCACAAGTCAATACTCAAACACCGAATCCTACGGGTTCAAACACTCATACTAATTTATATGCGAAAGAGTTTGATGTATAGAAATGAACTAATATGTTCAGCATATGTATAAAGAATAAAGGCTCAAAGTGTTATTTTAACATTGATCTCATGAAAGGAATCAAATGTATAAATTATAAAGATATCATATATAAAAATTATTTTCATGCATAAATCAAAATCATTAAGAAAGAATTTCAAGATATATGCCTTTACAAATGAAGTTATAGTGCAATGACTTTTTAGTGGGAATTATTTCCTATATCTTTCTTTTGTAATTAACTTTACTCACAACTTTGTAGGCAATGCTGGGTTATAGTAATGTAGATTATACTATATATTCTTTATCTCTATTTTTTTCTCAAGATATTTCTCAATATATGTATTTGTAGAGTCAACCCATGTACGTGATTGTACATTTTTTTTTGGTGAAAGGGTTAATTTTCAGGGCTTTTCCGTTTGATCTTGGTTTAGGTAACCCTATATATGTCTTCTTTTTTTGTAGCAACATACGCATGAACGAGATATAAGCATATACTATCAATTTCTACTCAAATCATTTAATCTAAGCAAAAATAATAATCAAAAATATATGATACTCTATTAAGATGAGAAAAAATTCATACATTCAATGCTAATACCTATGTAGATCATCTAAAAATTTGAAGAAATAAGAAATGTGTTTGAGTAGAAAAAATATATATTTCACTGAATAAAAGAAATTAGGCTCAAATTATATCTCACAAAGGTAGTCTCCACTAAAAAAAAATTCATACACCCCGATTTTGGGTTTAATATAATTTCCACATCTTATCAAGAAATACTAGTTATGACAAAAACTAACTAATTATCAAAAATAATTACAAAATATTTCATGATATGTTTTCAAAAATTAATCTAACAGTACAAAAGACTTAACTATTTACTTAAATTTGATTTAAAGAAAAGATAAATTTTTGTGAAATTTTTTTATTCCAAAAATTACTAAATCACACAAAATAGAAATAAAACCAAACACACAAAAAATGAAAAAGTATATTTTTTTATTTTTAAATTTTTTTTTATTTTTTATTTTTAAATTGTTAAAACTTTTTTTTAATTAAGCATGGTAACTTTTCACCACCCCCAACGTAGAACTTACATTGTCCTCAATGTAACAACTGTAAATTAAAGATAAAGAGAAAAGAGAAGAAAGATTACCTATTTCTTGAGAAAGTGCAAGTAGTAATGGAAAATGCAGGTGCATCCATCATATTCATCATTAAAGTGTATACAGACAAATCGCTGTTAACTTCTAACATCTCAACAAATATTTTTAGTTTTAACAATTTAAAAATTATTCACATGTAATTAAAAAAATTAAAAAAATGAAAAAATTAAAAAAATAAATAAAAAAAAAATAAAAAAAAAATAAAAAAAAATAAAAAAATAAATAAAAAAAAATACCCGTGATTCCGAAAAAGACAAATTATATAAATATATGATAAAACATATAAATATATATATTCTTAATCAATTAATGAGCATAAAATCATGGTAATTTTAGTGCTTTTTGAGCACTCATCATATGGTAACACCAAAACAACAAAAATATGTTGCAAAATTACTTGGCTATGATTATGAGATAATTTATAAGCCAGGCAACGAAAATTCTACTGCTGATGCCCTTTCCCATATGACAGATTCTCCAACCCTTAACGCCTTATTTATTCCATAGGCTCACATCTAGAAGGACATCAAAATAGTAGTTGTAGGCGATGCTTACATGGATCGCATAAGCAAGCTAGTTTTTACCAAGCCAGGCTTGTCCTACACCAAACATAATGGGATAATCCTATACAAGAACTGAGTGGTGGTGCCTCCCAAGTCTCAAATTCTAAACAAGCTACTGCGTGAGTTCCATGACTCCTATTGGTAGACACTCTGGAGTGATGTGCACCTATAAACACCTTACTTAAATAGTTCTATTGGTTATCCATGTATCGAATGCTGGATATGTATGTCTCCTCCTATGAAGTGTGTCAATGAGCTAAAACTTCCACATTATCCTCTACAAGACTTCTACAACCATTGCCCATCCCTTCCCAAGTATGGGATGACATCACAATGGATTTCATGAAGGATTGCCCACATCACAAAGCAAAGACTAGATTTCAAGGGAGGCGATCTTGTATACCTTAAACTACATCCTTATCAACAAAAAACCATGTTCAAGAAAGCATCTCATAAACTAGCTCACAAGGTTTATGGGCCTTTTACAATAGTACAATGCATGGGCAAGGTAGCATATCAATTCCAACTTCCTGAAGGCTCTCTCATCTACCCAATACTCCATGTTTCCTTGTTGAAAAACATGATTGAAGATTCACAAGCATGTTATCCTACCTTGCCACCTCTCAATGATGATAGTGCCATTATTATAGAACTTGAGGAGATCATAGATACTCATTGGATAAAAAATGGGGGGAAAGTTTTTGAGGAAAGCTTGGTCAAGTGGACGAACCTTCCCAAAGAAGATGCCACTTGGGAAAATACAACTGAAATACAAGAAAAGTTCCATGCCTTGAATCTTGAGGACAAGGTTCCAGTTACCGAAGGTGGTATTGATAAACCAAGAAGATCTCAGGGTGCTTCTAGGCTTAATCCAAGATACTCGGATTGTACAGAGAAATAGAGAAATCAAAAGTGCCACTAATGTGAACCATCTAGGAGAACAACCCTAGGAACCCATGAACTCAAAGGAATATGAACGATTGATTTGTTAAGAACTTTTTGAGGATGATTAGATTAGAACCCTAAGGAAACAAAGTCCTTAAAATCCTAATCTTGAAATTCCATAAAGGATGATTACTCCCTTTGATAAGTTGAATTCAAGAATTCAATTAAGAATATAAGAAGGCAAAGCAAAAGCTTTAGGAAATATAATTTTCATTAATGATATTTGTTCTTCCTTCCAAATTACACAATTCTTCTTCTTTATAAGAAATAAACCCTAAAAAACATGAGAAGGCAAAACAACTTTTTGAAATTTTCTTTTCATTAAGGAATATTCGTTCTTCCTCCAAATTTCATAGATCTTATTCTTTATAAGCAAGAAACCACAAAATAATAAACCCTAGATGAGACAGGCCTAATGGGCCTATTTAGTTATAGATTGGGCCTAATCCAACCTTAAAAATAAAAGAGAAATCTGATTATGACCCAAATATCCATCTAGTTGGAAAAATAAGAAATGCCTAGCTAATTTGTCAAGCATTTGATCTATGAATGGGAGAAGGAAATGGTATTTCCTTGTAGTTTTTTCACCTTGTGAAAATCCTTACATACTCTCCATCCCATGATAGTCCTTATGGGTATTAACTCATTGAATTATTTTCCACTATAGTGGTTCTTCTTTTTTTTTGGTACACATTGAACTGGATTTTCCCTCACTATTTGATATTGGTTTAATAATGCCTATGTTTAGCCACTTAAAAAATTCTTTCTTCATCACCTCTTTCACAGTAGGGTTTAATCGATGTTGTGCATCCCTAGTTGGTTTAGCTCCGTCCCCTAACAAGATTTTGTGCATGCATATGGATGGGCTTATGCCTTTGATATTGGTAATAGACCAACCCATAGCTCTATTGAATTTACTAAGCACCTTCAGTAGTGAATCTTTTTGCTCCACGCTTAGATTAGCAAAACTTATGACTAGAAGTGTCTCGTTCACACCCAAAAATGCATAACATATATAGTTTGGTAAAGGTTTGAGCTCTAACTTGGGTGGCTCCTCAAAGGATAGTTTGCACCTAAAACTTTTCTCAAGACACTACATAACCGTATCAGATACACACATGGGAGGCATAGCATCCAAATAGGTCACATAGTTAACAATATCAACTTGCATGACAAATAATATAGTTTCGTAATTAAAGTAAGTTGAGCTATTTTCTAATGAATTTATTACATTGTTCATGGAATCATGTGTTAAGTCTTAAGTATCGGTGGTTTAATAAATTTATTTAAATTATCATCATGAGTGAGTGTCTGTACCTAATGATTGTTATGGTGTTTATCATCATGTATGTTCACAGAACTAATAAGCATATCTTTTAAACCATCATTAGGGAACATGTTATGAAGCACATTGATAAACAGAATTGGGATTGCCAAAAACTTTGATGCCATCCCCGCAACGGAGTCATCCCAGGCAACGGTGCCAAAAACTTGATGAGCGAAAACCGGCATCGCCGATCCTGCCAATACTTTGGTTTTATATTTATAAAACTCTCAAGAAGGTACCCAATCATTTCTCAGAGAAAATGATAAGTATACTCCCAAGGTCGATCTAAGGAAGGAATGTATGTGTTTTTTAATTTATTATCCAAACTTTTAAAAACGAAATTAAATCCTAAACATCATGTCACGATATTTTGGGTTTTTTGTGTTTTTAATCTACTTACAGAAAATTAAACATAGATTCAATAAACATTCATGCAAATTTTATCTTTTATAAATAGTGGAGTATTTATGGATATAATAACTAAGTTAATTATGCTTGCTCGTATTATTTAGGTTATTAAAGATATGAATTCATATTTATTGATTCTCCCTTTTTTGTATGCATACTGATGAGCAGAATCGTGATCGCCAAATACTTTGATGAACGAAAACTTGATGAACGAAAACCGGCATCACCGATCCTGCCAATACTTTGGTTTTATTATTTATAAAACTCTCAAGAAAGGTACCTAATCATTTCGTAGAAAATGATAAGTATACTCCCAAGGTCGATCTAAGGAAGGAATGTACGTGGTTTTTAATTTTATTATTCAAACTTTTAAAAACGAAATTAAATCCTAAACATCCCGTCACGATTTTTGGGGTTTTGTGTGTTTTTAATCTAATTACGTAAAATTAAACATAGATTCAATAAACATTCATGCAAATTTTATCTTTATAAACCGTAGAGTATTTATGGATATAATAACTAAGTTAATTATGCTTGCTCGTATTATTTAGGTTATTAAAGATATGAATTGATATTTATTGATTCTCTCTTTTTGTATAAATACCACCTTAAGGGTTAGATATTCTTTGTTAACTAAACAATCAATTAACACCTACGGGTAGGGTTGATAACTAATTTGGTTAATTAAATTAATTCCTTTTTCTAAGAGATTGAAAATGAACCATTTAACAATGCCACCTTTGGTGGTTAGACAGTTTAAACTTTATTCAAGGTGTCCAAATTAAACCTAAGAATTTAGTTATCCGAGTACTAACTTTTCACGCTTTAAACCACTATCAAAACATGTTGTCAATACATTTTCGCATAATAATTCTTATAAAAACTTTTTGAAATAGAGCTTCACTCTAACTAACCTGCGATTGTACCATCAAATAAAAGAAAGCACTACTCTAAATTAGACCATAACTAAACCTTAAAATCTAATTTTCGATTTAATTTTGTAATGAAAATAATATATTTCTCTCTAACATCCTTAATATAAAATCTTGAATAAAAATAAAATCAATTCATTTTAGAAATTTTCACCTATTTAATATTTTCGCATAAGCATAATAACGTTATTATTATATCATGATTATAAATAGCTAGCACGCTTAAATTTAATCATTGCATAAATTAAATATAACATGTAAGAATAAAGCATAAAAATAACTCAGAAGAAAATAAAATCCTTACAGAACTTCGACGCTATTCCCGTTGCTAGAAAACCTCCAAGCGGAATTTGCACTTCCATTTATTGAATCAAAAATCTAAATTATTACAAAAACATTACAAGTTCCTCTCAAAAAGAGAAGAACTCTAAACCTAAGAGAATTGAGCGGATGAACAAGCACTACGCTGCCAGAAGCTCAGGCGGACGGGTCAAGCTCCGGCGCGATTTTCTCCTTTTTGACATTTTTGACCTTTTCGACCCATTTTTTCCAATTTTTCCATATTTGTTGACCTTTCCCCATTTATTTAGTAATATAATTCTGATGTATTGCTTCCAGTATTCCTCTTTGAGTCTTTAAATTGCGTTTTTAAGCCAAAATACCCAAAACAATAAAATACCCGTGATTCCGAAAAAGACAAATTTATATAAATATATGATAAAACATATAAATATATATATTTTTAATCAATTAATGTGCATAAAATCATGGTAATTTTAGTGCTGAAAGCACTCATCACAACCCCAACCAAATTTTCTTGCTAGTCCCTTAGCAAAAGAAGGGATAAAAACTAAAAATTAAACTATCATAAATCACTTCCGTGGATTGACACGGTTGCATTTAGCCTATGCAACAAGCCTTTAAACCCCTAGGTTGCCCGAGTGGAAGAGTTTGAGTCTCGTGAGGGTTTTCAGTAATTATACCCACAAACATTGAACTAAATGTAAAAATAAAAAAAACAATAAAAACAAACAAATTAAAAATTTTTCAACAAAATCACAAATTAACAACATATCACAAAAATGTCTCATACTTTTTAATCTCCTTTAAGATCATATTTAAAATCTCAAGCATAAGTTATTTTAATCTCTTTAAACAATCATGATTTATTATAATAATTAGTCGAAAATCATTTTCATATTTCATGTCAAAAATGTATCAATTTAATTTCACCCAATTTCAAATATGAATAAGAATTCGCTTCGACTCTTATTCCTCACAAGTCAATACTCAAACACCGAATCCTACGTGGGTTCAAACACTCATACTAATTTATATGCGAAAGAGTTGATGTATAGAAATGATCTAATCTGTTCGCATATCTAAAAAGAATAAAGGCTCAAAGTGTTATTTTAACATTGATCTCATGAAAGGAATCAAATGTATAAATTATAAAGATATCATATATAAAAATTATTTTCATGCATAAATCAAAATCATTAAGAAAGAATTTCAAGATATATGCCTTTACAAAATGAAGAGAGTGCAATGACTTTTTAGGGAATTATTTCCTATATCTTTCTTTTGTAATTAACTTTTACTCACAACTTTGTAGGCAATGTGGGTTATAGTAATGTAGATTATACTATATATTCTTTATCTTTCTATTTTTTTTCCGAAGATATTTCTCAATATATGTATTTTAGAGAGTCAACCCAATGTATTGCATTGTACATTTTTTTTATTTTTGTGAGTGGTTAAATTTGTGGCTTTTCTCGCTTGATCTTGGTTTAGGTAACCCCGCATATGTCTTCTTTTTTTGTAGGTTACTGCATGAACGAGATATAAGCATATACTATCAATTTCTACTCAAATCATTTAATCTAAGCAAAAATAATAATAAATATATGATACTCTATTAAGATGAGAAAAAAATTCATAAATTCAATGCTAATACCTATAGAGATCATCTAAAAATTTGAAGAAATAAGAAATGTGTTTCGAGTAGAAAAAATATATATTTCATTAATAAAGGAAATTAGGCTCAAATTATATCTCACAAAGGTAGTCTCCACTAAAAAAATTCATAAACACCGATTGGGTTTAATATAATTTCTACATCTTATCAAGAAATACTAGTTATGACAAAAACTAACTAATTATCAAAAAATAATTACAAAATATTTCATGATATGTTTTCAAAAATTAATCTAAGAGTACAAAAGACTTAACTATTTACTTAAATTTGATTTAAAGAAATGATAAATTTTTGTGAAAAAGTTTTTTTTTTAAATTCCAAAAATTACTAAATCACACAAAATAGAAATAAAACCAAACACACAAAAAATGAAAAAGTATTTTTTTTTATTTTTTATATTTTTATTTTTAAATTGTTAAAACTTTTTTTTTAATTAAGCGTGGTAACTTTTCACCACCCCCAACCTAGTTCTTACATTGTCCTCAATGTAACAACTGTAAATTAAAGATAAAGAGAAAAGAGAAGAAAGATTACCTATTTCTTGAGAATGTGCAAGTAGTAATGGAAAATGCAGGTGCATCCATCATATTCATCATTAAAGTATATACGTACAAATCGTCATAGAACTTCTAACATCTCAACAAATATTTTTAGTTTTAACAATTTAAAAATTATTCACATGTAATTAAAATGAAATAATTAAGTAAATAAAAGAAATAAAAGAAAATTACCTAAAATGATGGGTTGCATTTTAAGTAAACTCAATGTCCCCTCATCATTGAGTCAATCAAACCTTCAGGTAAGACAAGGTTGTCTACCTATACTTTTTCAGTCATGCCCTATTGATTTTCAAATTTCCTTTGGTACTTAAAACTAGAGGCATACTTTGACTTTTAGATAACCCACATCTAGGTACAAATCAAATAATTAAGGCATAAAAACACAATTGTACCTAGATTAAACAAAGCAACTAACTCCTTAGATTATAATTAAAACTTTAAAATTTTGGAGGTAGTTTCAGAATTTTTGTTTTTTTTTTGTTTTTAAGAAAAAAAATAACATAATCAGTATTAACCAAGAGTGCTCCCAGGAAAAAATGGTGGTGCAAAGGCTCCTTAAAAACCATCCTCCTAGACAGAACAACGTTCCCAAGAAAGACTAGTGGCACAAAGGCTTCCAAGAACTAGTCTCCTAGACAGAACTCCCTTAGATCTTTACTTTTCATGCTATTAAGTTAATTATATTAAGTTAAGTAAAAATCTAAGTTAATCAAAATCTAAGTTTAAAAAAAAGTTAATTAAGTTAAGTGAAGTAAAAAAATCTAAGTTAATTAAGTTAAGTTAAAAAAATCTAAGTTAATTAAGTTAATTAAGTTAATTTAAAAAAATATAAGTTAATTAAGTTAAAAAAAATTAAGTTAAGTAAAAAATCTAAGTTAATTAAATTAATGAAAATCTAAGTTAATTAAATTAATGAAAATCTAAGTTAATTAAGTTAAGTGAAAAAAAAAGTTAATTAAGTTAAGTGAAGAAAAAAAAACTAAGTTAATTAACTTAATGAAAATTTAAGTAAAACCTAAGTTATTGTTAAAAAAAATCTAAGTTAATTAAGTTAGTAAAAAAAACTAAGTTAAGTAAGTTAAATAAAAATCAAGAAGAAAAAAAATAGCTAAAGAAAGAAAAATAATAAAATAATAAAATAAAATAAAATTTAAAAAGGTAAAAGAAAACAAAAAAATAAAATTATGATTTAAAATAAATAAAAAAATAGTAAAAATTAAACTCAAAAAATAAAAATTTTGGTTTTTTTTATTTTTTTTATTTTTTTTTTATTTTTTTTATTTTTTCTTTATTTTTTCTTTTTTTATTTATTTGTTTTATTTTTTAACTTAAAATTTTTGAAATGTTTATTTTTAATGTTTTTTTTATTTATTATTTTTTTACTATTCATGAACCGTAAAACTTTTTTTTTTAATTCAAATTTTAAATTTCTAAATTATTTTATTATTCAGGCTAAAATTTTTTTATTATTATTTTTTATCTTTTTTTATCTTTTTTTATTTATTTATTTTATTTATTTATTTATTTATTTTTATTTAAGTTTTTTTTATTTTTTTTACAATTCATGAATAGTAAAATTTTTTACTTCAAATTTCAAATTTCTAAATTATTTTATTATTTTATTTGTTATTTTTATTATTTTATTATTTTTTATTATTTCTTATGAAATTTGAAATTTGAAATTTGATTAATTTTTTTTATTTTTTTTTATTTTTTTACAAAAAAAAATCACAATTATTTACAGCACAAAAATATTTTTAAAATTTTGATAAATAAATTAAAAACGCTATCGCTTCCCCCCGACAACTATACAAAACTTGATTTAGCAAAACCTAAGATCGCTGATCCTCGCCAATACTTTGGTTTTATATTTATAAAACTCGTAGTGCACCGAATCATTTCAGAAAATGATAAGTATACTCCCAAGGTCGATCTAAGGAAGGAATGATGTGGTTTTTAATTTATTATTCAAACTTTTAAAAACGAAATTAAATCCTAAACATCCGTCACGATAATTTGGGTTTTTTTTGTTTTTAATCTCGCTACGTAAAATTAAACATAGATTCAATAAACATTCATGCAAATTTTATCTTTTATAAATAATGGTATTTATGGATATAATAACTAAGTTAATTATGCTTGCCGTCAGATTATTTAGGTTATTAAAGATATGAATTGATATTTATTGATTCTCCCTTTTTTGTATGAATACCACATTTGGTGGGGTTAGATATTATTTGTTAACTAAACAAATCAATTAACACCTACAGCGGGTTGATAACTAATTTGGTTAATTAAATTAATTCCTTTTTCTAAGATATTGAAAATGAACCATTTAAATGCCACCTTTGGGCGGGTTGCATGCTTTAAACTTTATTCAAGGTGTCAAAATTAAACCTAAGAATTTAGTTATCCGAGTACCTAACTTTCTAGTTTTAAAACTACTACTAAAAACATGTTGTCAATACATTTTCAGATAATAATTTTATAAAAACTTTTGAAATAGAAGCTTCACTCTAACTACCCTATTTACTCAACAAATAAAAAAGAGCACTACTCTAAATCGGGATCGATAACTAAACCTTAAAATCTAATTTTCGTGTTTAAGTTTGTAATGAAAATAATATATTTCTCTCTAACATTCTTATATAAAATCTTGAATAAAAATAAAATCAATTCATTTTAGAGATTTTTACCCTGCTTAATATTTCTATAAGCATAACAACGTTATTATTATATCATGTTTACAAATAGCTAAAGTACGCTTAAATTTAATCACGCATAAATAAAATATAAATATGTATGAATAAAGCATAAAAAATAACCGCAAAGAAAATAAAATCCTTACAAGATTGATACCATTCCCGCGGTTAGAAAGCCTCCAAACGGAATTTGCACTCCCATTTATTGAATCAAAGAGCTAATAAATTACAAAAAAAAACATAACTAGTTCTTCCCAAAAAGGGAAGAACTCTAAAACTAAGAGAAACTACCTAAAACATAACAAAACAAACAAAAAACTAAAAACTAAGAAATGGAGAGAAAGAAAGAAGAGAGAAGTGTGTTTTGAGGTGTGTTTTTGAAGTGAAGGGAAATGGGGGTATTTATAGGTGAGAATGGAGAGAAAAAGTGGGTGAAAAATGTTAAAAAATGGTGAAAACGCGTAGTACACATGGTGAGGTCATTGATGACGTCAGCATGATGTCATGGGGGCGGCTGCACGCGAAAAATGGGGCGAAATGGCGTCGGCACGCGCAGAGGGTAGCTGGGCGCGCGCAACTGTGCGCGGATGAATAGTAGCTGTGCGCGCAGCTATGCATGGATGAATAGTACCCACGCACGCAGCTCGGCGCGGCTGGGCACTGGCGCACGCGGGATGGGCTGCTCCGGGCACGATTTTCTCCTTTTTGACATTTTTGACCTCTTCGACCCATTTTGTCTAATTTTTCCATATTTGTTGACCTTTCCCCATTTATTTAGTAATATAATTGTGATGTATTGCTTCCAGTATTCCTCTTTGAGTCTTTAAATTGCGTTTTTAAGCCAAAATACCTGAAAAACAATAAAAATACCCGTGATTCCGAAAAAGACAAATTTATATAAATATATGATAAAACATATAAATATATATATTTTTAATCAATTAATGTGCATAAAATCATGGTAATTTTAGTGCTTTTTGAGCACTCATCACACATCAGTAACATCTATCATAAAGCTATCACTAGTATTATCGGTGTTAAGAAATTTAACTGCTTCAAAGACATTGAATGTTACCTATTCATCCTACACTCTCATTGTAAGGTCACCTTTTGGTACATGAGAGGCGCGTCCTCTAAAAAGTTCACAATGTCCACAATATCAACCTTCGGTGACATACTTTCAAAGTTATAATAGGGTGAGTTATTTTCTGGTGAGTTTATGTCCTTGTTCATAGCATCATATGTAACCATCTTAAGTGTGGACAACTGAATAGATTCTTTTAAGCTACTTCCGTAAACAATAACATTTATCCTTAAACATTCATTAGTTTTATCAATATTAAGGGGTTCAAATTCTTTAAAAACTTTAAACATTACTTGTTCATCTTGCACTTTCATTATAAGTTCACCTTTTTGTACATCAATGAGTGCTATTCGGGTTGTTAAGAATGGAAAAACAAGTATGATAGGAATTTCATGGTCTTCTTACATGTCTAGCACAATGAAGTCCACCGGAAAGATGAATTTGTCTACTTTTACTAGCAAATCTTCTACCACACCCTGAGGTCTCTTAATTGATCTATTTGCCATTTTTAATGTTATTGAAATGGGTTTGGCTTTACCAACCCCCAATCTCTTGAAGACTGATGATGGCATAAGGTTAATGCTAGAACCCAAGTCACATAGTGCCTTGCCAAAACGGATGTTCCTAATAGTGCAAAGGATGTCAAAACTACCTGAATCTTTCAATTTTTGTTGTAGTTTTCTATTAAGGATGGCACACCCCGAGGTCTCTTAATTGATCTATTTTCCATTTGTAATGTTACTGAAGTGGGTTTGGCCTTACCAGCCCCCAATCTCTTGAAGACCGATAATGGCATAAGGTTAATGCTAAAACCCAAGTCATATAGTGCCTTGCCAAACCAGATGTTCCCAATAGTGCAAGGGATGTCAAAACTACCTAAATCTTTCAGTCTTTTGTGGTAGTTTTCTATTAAGGATCGCAGTAAAACCTTAAGTTAAGGTTATTATTTCATAATTTCCAAGCCTCATTTTCTTTGATAGTATATTCTTTATGAATTTGGCATAAGATGTCATTTGTTCAAGTGCCTCTACAAATGGTATGTTTATGCGTAGCTTCTTGAAGACTTCTTAGAATTTTGAAAACTATGTATCTGACCTTTGCTTTTGCAGTCTTTGAGGGAAAGGAATAGTAATTTTGTAGAGGTTGCTCTTTTTTGGCTGAATTATTTACTTTCTATTACTCTCTTTATCCACTAATTCCTCCTCATCCTTTTTAATTTTTCATTTCTCCTCATCCTTTTCTATCTTATGTTCTTGTTCTAAAGTTTTACCACTCCTCAAGGTTATGGCATTACATTGATCCTTACCTTCTTCTTGGGTTTACAATTGTATCACTTGGAAGGTTACCTTAAGGCCTTTGACCTATAGCCTGAGCAATTTGTCCCATTTGATTCTTCAAATTTCGAATTGAAGCCTTTGAGTTGACACTTTTTTATTAAATGATTGGATGAAGTCTTTCATCATCCCCATTAAGGCATTTGTATTGTCCTCAGTATGTGGCTTCTTTTCTTGGGCTTGTAATTGTTATGGTTGTTGGAAACTAGGTGGTGGAAATGATTCATGGTTGAATTAATTACCACCTTGATTGTTGTTATTCCAAGAGAAATTTGGCTATTGCCTCCATTTTGAGTTATATGTGTTTGAGTATGGATCATTGTTTTCATTCACATTACCCACATAGAAGACCAATTCAGGATTATGTGGACAATTATCAAACAATTGGGCTACATCACAAAACACACACAACACCCTTGAATCATGGGCCTGGTTTATACTCGCTAGCGAGTTTTGAACCATCAAAAGATTTACCAAAGATGACACTTCAGTTGTTAGTGCCATGATATCATTTACCTCATGCATTTCACCTACTCTTCTTATGGCTATCATTCTATTTATTGACCATTGATAATTGTTACTAGCCATTTTCTACTCTATGTTTCTAATAACACTAAATGATGTGTCTAAATTAAAAATAAATAATAGATAAAAATTAAAAAAAACTAAATAAATAAATAAATAAAATAAATTAACTAAAATTAAAATAAATAAATAAATAAGTCAATAAATGAAAATATGTAAATTAAAATTTAAAGTAAAGTAAAGAAAAATAAATTAAAAAATAATACGCAAGTATACCTATCACAACAAGTAATATAATGATAAGAAAATATCGTTTTCACAGAGATTATTTTATTAGAAACTAATTTTTAAAACTAAAAATAATAAAAATCAAATTTTTTGGTGTTTTTATATTTTAATGAAGCAAAATTAAATAGCAATAATTAATTAAATCAGATTTTGTGACTAAAAAGATATTTGAGAAAATATCTAGGAATACTTAATCCCCCAATTTTCTAAACATACGAATCGCTAAAATCCCCCCAATATAATTATCAATTAATTACATGATCAATTGAATCTAATCTAGCATGTATTTCTCTCTCAAGTAAACTACATACCATATAGTAATTAATTTAATCACAATCTTATGCCAATTAAATTGCATACTACTCATTAAGTTCATGAATTATGGATCACATACATAAGAATCATACATCTCTACCTAGAAACTATGCATGTTATTTAATCAAGACAAACAATTAAATAATTCTCTCAAATCTATTTATTTACCTCTACAGAGAAATTGTTGGCCAAACAATTAATAGCATACAAATCAGATTAAATAATATAATTAAATTAAAATTATAACTAGGGTAAAATTTTAAATCATCACATGGTGAAAATTCGGTTCATAAAATCCCTAGATTAATAAATTAATTACACATAATTGTGTTTATAAAGCTCATCTTTTTCATAAGGAAAGACATAAAATTGATAAAGAAAAGTGTAGAAAAAGAAAAACAATCAATCTCTTGAATTGTAGAATTAATCTCCTCTTAAATCTCCACCAAAATTGTGTCATCTCTTGAATTTTTCTCTCTTTTTAGCTCTAAAAATTGACCAAAATTATACTAATGGAGGCTAATTATGGTTTATGGAGTGATTAAAGGCTTAAATAAATCTCAGGTGCTATCTAGACCGTTTGATCAGCTTCAAATCAAGGGCTACGATCAAAACAAGCAAAACTGACTATTTTAGTCAATCACAACATGACACAAGACATCAAAAATTCATTGGGTCAATCAGAGAGCAACACGTGACAAGGGAGACCAATTAGAGTCAACACTTGTCGAGTCAGCAACACGTGGCACAACGTGATTGGAGATAACGGATGGCATGGCTCATGGATAGAACCCGCGATGCAATGTCGTGGCAACACATGGCATGACACATTGATTGATTTCCAAACTCAGATTGAATGTCATCTTGAAATGTGGCTCATATTTTGTCCTCCTCACACGTGACACGATGTGATTCCCTCTCCGTGCTTATGTGGCATCTGTATGGCTATCCCAGTCAGCTTATATGCTTGTGTGGCATGCCACGTGGTAGCTTTTGATTGGTCTTGCATTAAAAATTCATAAAAAATCCAGAACAATTCCAAAAAATATATTTTCACCCATTTTCACTAAAAAGTTTATATTTTACTTTTTTTGGCTATAAAAATATTATTTATTAAATAAAATAAGTAAATATTAAGTAAAAAAGTGCACTAATGACTCTATTTTTCATAGAGTTATCAGCTTGCAAGTGCACCAATCATTATGTAAAAAGCAATAAGTATACTTCCAAGGTCAATTTGAAGGGGAACTTTGTTTTTTTAAATAATTCAACAAAATTTTAAAAAACAAAAATAAAAACATTCTATCACAATATTTTTAGTTTTGAAAAATCTAATCTATTGACATAAAGTTAAAGGATAATAATAGAATTGATTCAAAAAATATAGGACAGATAAATAGTTAATACTCAATTGAGAATTTAAGGGATATATTAGTAGTTAATTGTATTTGCTCAAAATTAATTAGGTTATTAAATGTATAATTCAAGTTATTGATTTTTCTTTTTATCTATGAAAAAGTCTTTTGGCGGGGATTAGTTTTGTTATCAATTAAATAAATTAAAGTATTTTGGCGGGGATCATTAATTGATAAGAATAAGTTATGCTTTATGCCTAAGGAATTAACAAACCATTTTAATCAGTGTAGAGCTATTAATTTAAACACTCATTCAAGGTATCAAAATCATATCCTAAAGTCTAACCTTCATATTGTAAATCTATTACTAAAAATATGTTTTCAATATATTTATTAGTAATAAATTTTGTAGAAATCTTGAAAAATGAATAAAAAAATATTTTATAAAATTATTTACCTAAATTAATATTTAGCTAGCATAACAACATAATTAATATACATAGTAGTTTTCGGCTAGACATGCTTAAATATAATAAATCGTTAATATAATACAAATAGCATTTAAAACATTACATAAAATTAAATATATGAATAATAAAATACAATTAAATTTATACTTCAAATGTATTCCTCAGTTTATAGAACTTTGATTCCAATCTGTGATATGAAAAACCTCCAAAAAGATCTACCTAAACTATTTATTGAATCAAAACTACTACATAAATATAAAGAAAATAAAAATTCTAAGCTAATACAAATTCTCATATAGAATTTTGATTTAAAATTCATAATTCAAGCTCTCAATTGTTGTGTAGAAAATAAAGAAATGCGCTACTTTTATAACTGAGGGAAAGTAGAAAAAACGGGATCGTGAGGAAAATATCACGGTGCATTGTGGCGTACTTTTATCCATATAATTGCCTATACCAATTTTGGTACGCTTGAAATCAAATCAAGAGAAGGTTGTGACGTGGCACAATATCTCCACTATCGTGACACATATTAAACTGCTTTTCTTATTCACCCCATACAAACTGGTTGGAACACAAGTAAGATTTACATGTGATAATCTTTTATTCTTCTAAGTTGTGAATAAGTACTTTAGGAATGATTTCTTCAAGTATTTCTCTTTTGAATCAATTTGAAGCCAAAAATACCTGAATATAATGAAACATATTGGTGATTCCAAAAACATAGATTTGTTAGATAATGATAAAATTGTGAAAATTCAAATCTACTTATTACATTTAAATACAACTAAATCATGTAATATTATTTCTTTTCAAGCAATAATCACAAACCCAACTAGCTTTTTGGTAGTCTCTAGCCAAGAAAGTGAAAGACTAAAAAAAACTAAAATAAATAAATTAAACTAACCTAAATCATTTCCACAAATTGGCACGGTTGCATTTAGTGTATGTAACAAACCTTTCCCTAAGTTTCTGTAGTTGACGAGTTTAAGTCTCGTGAAAGCTTTCAGTGATGATACTCATAAACATCATATTAAATGGGAAACTGTAAGAAATAACATAAACAAAAACAAAAAATTTACAAATACAAAAATTAAAAATAACTAAGTAAAAACTAAAACAAAAAATAACTAATTAAATAACAAAACTTCTCATGTTTTAGCCTCTTTTAAGTTCATCATCAAAATCTAAAGCATAAGCTAGATTAATATTCTAAAGAGTCATAGTTTATTATAAAAATTAGTTACAAATAACAAATTAATAATTAATATAAAAAAAATGTATCAACTTTGAATTAACCAATTTAAGCCTTAGGAATTTGAATTCGTTTTGAGTCTAATCCTTACAAGTCATACTCTCAATATTACATTGATCCTATTGGTTAGACACTCAATCCAAGATATATGCAAATAGAAGTTATGCAAAGAAATGAACTAATGGAATCACATATATTTAAAGAAGGAAAGTTTTAAATAGTGCGTAACATTGATCTCATGAAAGGATTTATAAGAAATCACATACTATTTTCACGCATTAATAAAATCATCCGGCGAAAAATATCAACTATATGCCTTTTGGGATGAATGAAAATGCATTGACTTCAATGGGATTTATTTCATATCTTTCTTTTATAATAGCCATTCTAACAACTTTAGGAACTTTTTGGTCATAATATTTAGTTATACTATTAATTTTTCTCTATTTTTTATACTTATATATATATATATATATATATATATATATATATATATTAGAGAGTGGACCCATGTACATGTTTGTAGGATTTGGTGAGTGGATTATTTGGCTCTCTTTTTTTGTATTGGTTTTAGAGAACCCCAAATATAACTCTTTTTTGGAAGTCATGCATGAATGAAGAAGGTGTAAACTTTCAAATTTTACTTAAGTCATTCAATTTAAGCAATAAAAATAAGTACATGATACTTCATTAGTTGTTAAAATTCCTAACATTCAATGCAAAACCTGTAGAGAAAATCTAATAATTTGAATTTATAAGAAGAGTGTTTAAAGAAGTAGAAAAATATTATTACTCAGAATGAAAAGATTATTGGCACAAAATATTCTCAAAAAGTAGTCTCTATTATTTGATTCCTAAACACCACTTTTGGGTTTATCTTAATCTCAAAATTCAATCATGAAACACAAACTATGACTAAAAACTAAATATCACATTATTCTGTGAAATGTTCAAAACATTAATCCAATAGTACAAAGACTAAATTATTTGCAAAAATTAACTAAAAGCATGATAATGTTGTAAAAATTTAAAAATGAACCTAACTATTCCTAAACCAATAAATAAGCAAAATAAAAGTAAATAAATAAAGATAAATGTAAACACATGTTTATTAAAACAAATTATTAATGCCTAAATTCATGTAACTTTTCCTCCACCCCAAACCTTGAATCTACATTATTCTCAATATAACACATGTAAATTAAAGATAAAGATAAAGAAAAGAAAATTTACCCATTTCTAAAATGTGATCAATTTATGATTTAAAAAGTTAGGTGCATCCATCATCTCAAACAATTTAACCACATAGATAGATTGATGTGTACTTCTTACACATCTTAAAATACAATTATAACTTTAACAATTCTAAATGAAATAAACAAGATTCACATAACAAGAACTAAATAAACTAAGATAAAACAAGTAACATAAAACAAATAAAATTCCAAACAAAAGTAATTAAACTAGAGTTCATAAAAAAATGCATAAAAATAATTAAAACTAATAAAACTCGTATAACTCTGCAGTAAGGTTGGAGCTTAATCCTTCTTGTCATCCGATCCTTGTTCTTTGCCAAGTGATTGTTTGGATGGTGTGAAAATGAAATCATATCCTTGATTTTTAGGTTCCTTAAAATGACTTGAATTAACTTGGAGACGGTTGAGTGTTAACCATGAATATGATGCTGTCAATTTTTAAACTTAGCATACTGAGTATTATAGCTTGGAAATATTTTTTCATGAATGTCACATTTTCATTTAGATGATAAATTTCATCTTCCATTGACGTTTTTGTATGCTAGAGTCAATAACTCACTAGATTGTATTAACACCTAACCTTTTGGGTAATTCACCCCACTTTAGAACATAAATATGTTATGAGCTGGGGAAAGAAGTAACTCAAATGACGGTTGTTAGTAGTGATAGGACACGAATTATATGCAATGAATACACAAGTATACATATCGCAACAGGTAATATAATGATAAGAAAAGATCTTTTCCATGGAAATTATGTGATTAGAAACTAATTTTTAATAAAAAAGTAAAAATGAAATTGCTTTGGTAACTAAGAAGATATATGAGAAAATATCTTGTAATACATAATCCCCTAATTTTCTAAGCATGTGAATCATTAAAATCCCCCAAAATAATTATTAATTAATTACATGATCAATTGAATCTAACCTACCATGCATTTCTCTTTCAAGTAAACTAAACACCATATAGTAATTAACCTAATCACACTCTCATGGGAATTAAATTGCATACTACACATTAAGTTCATCAATTATGGATCACGTACATAAGAATCATACATCTTTGCCTTGAAACTATGCATGTTATTTAATAAAGAGAAACAATTAAATAATTCTCTCAAATCTATTTAATTTCCTCTAAAAATATATTTTTGGCCAAACAATTAATAGCATAAAAATCACATTATATAATATAATTAAATTAAAATCATAATTGGATTAAAATATTAGATCATCACATGGTGAAAATTTGGTTCATAAGACCCCTACATTAATAAATTAACTAGACATATTTTTCTTCGTAAACTCATATTTTTACTAAAGGAAGACAAAAATTGATAAAGAAAGTAGTAGAAGAAGAAATAAAATAAATCTCTTGAATTGTAGTACCAATCTCCTCTTGAATCTCAGCCAAAATTGTATCTCTTTTTGAATATTTTTATAATTTTCACTCTTTTTAGCTCCAAAAATTGATAAAAATCATATTTTAACCCTAAAGAAGAAGAACGAAAAACAACGCGAAAAGGTGCGACAAAACTGGGAACAAAGCAAAAGTGTGGTTTGGTTTTTAGAAATCAAAACAAGCTTCGATTTATTTTATTATAATAGGCATTTCGATCTCCTAGTCAAAAGTTGTTACTGTTTAAAGTTGCAACCCTAATTTATCACCTTTTTTTTAAACCGTGATCTATAGTAGCTCTCCTCTTTTTTTTTTGAAGAACAAAGATATATTGAAGACAAAAAAAGAGAAAAAGATTAGAATAATTCAAAGAAAACAACCAAAAAAAATCCAAAGAGGAAAACAACGACCACAAAATTGAAAGAAAACACAAGACTTGCAGGATGATTGTTTTTTTTGTGATTTTGACTCAAGAATGCAGAAAACAATCGAAGGTTGATTATTTATTTTAAATCTAAAATTCAAAACAAATATAAATGAAGATAGATAACCTCTTTTCAACAACCAAGGCTCGGATACCAAATGATGGGGACCCTTTAGCAAACAACCTAGGAAACCATAAACTCAAAGGAATAGGAAAAATTGAGTCGCTAAGAATGTGTTGAAAATGATTAGATTAGAACCCTAAAGATGAAGAATAAGAAACAACGTAATAAAGTGTGACAAAACTTTATGCCCTTGGTAAGTATTGTAAATGAAGGAATTTGAGCACGAAAATTTTGGGAAGAAAGCTAACGTTTGGTGTTGTTTTTAGGAATTGAAACGAACTTTGCCAATTTATCACTTCTTCTGAAACTGTGAAATGTAGTAGCTCTCCTCTTTTTTTTAAGAACAAAGATAAATTGAACACCAATAACAAAGAAAAAAACGATTCAAAAAATTCATAAAAAATAATGAAACAAAATTCAAAGACGAAAACAACGACAACAAAATTGAAAGAAAACACAAGACTTAAAGGACAAAATTTCTTTTTTTATGATTTATGACTAAAGAACGTAGAAAACAATCAAGAATGCAGAAAAAAATCAAAGGACATATTATGTTTTGAAATCTAAAATTCAAAACAAAGATAGATGAAGATAGATAATATTTTCAACAACCAAGATTCTAATACTACAAGATACGGACCCTTTAGGCGAACAACTTAAGAGCCTATGAACTAAAAGAAATAAGAATGATTAAATTGCTAAGAAGGTGTTGAAGATGATCAAATTTTAACCCTAAAGAAGAAGAACGGAAAACAAAGCAAAAGGATGCAACAAAACTTTAAGCCCTTGGTACGAATTGTAAACGATGGAATTTGAGCTCGAAAATGATGGGAATAATTCAAAAAAAACAAGAAAACAAAATCCAAAGAGGAAAACAGCGACCATAAAATTTAAAGAAAACACAGGACTTGAATGACAAAAATTTTCTTTTTTTGTGATTTATAAGTTAAGAACGTTGAGAGCAATCAAGAATGTAGAAAACAATCGAAGGACGAATTTTAAAAAAAAATCTAAAATTCAAAACAAAGATAAATGAAGATAGTTGACCTCTTTTTAACAACCAAGATTCTCACACCAAATGATGCGGACTCTTTAGCGAACAACCTAGGAAACCATAAACTCAAAGGAATAGGTACAATTGAATAGCTAAGAATGTGTTGATTATGATTAGATTAGAACCCTAAAGAAGAAGAATAGAAAACAACGTAAAAAGGTGCGACAAATCTTGAAGCCCTTGGTAAGTATTGTAAATGATGGAATTTGAGCTCGAAAAAATTGGAAACAAAGCTAAAGTGTGAAGTTGTTTTTATGAATCGAAACAATCTTCGATTTATTATATTATAATAGTCATTTTGATCCTCGAGTAAAAAGTTATGGCTTTTAGAGTTGAATCACCAATTTATCTCATCTTCTAAATCTGTGAACTACAACAACTCTCCTCTTTTCTTTTTGTTTTTGAAAAACAAAGATATATTAAACACTGATAACAAAGAACAAGAAAATGATACGAATAATTCAAAGAACAAAATTATTTTTGAAATCAAAAATTCAAAACAAAGATAGATGAAGATAGATAAGATGTTTTCAGCAACCAAGCCTTTGATACCAAAATATGTAGCCCATTTAGGTGAACAACCTAAGAACCTATGAAGTTGTTAAAGATGATCAAATTTTAACCTTAAAGAAGTAGAACGGAAAACAAGGCAAAAAGGTGCGACAAAACTTTAAGCCCTTGGTATGTATTGTAAACAATGGAATTTGAGCTCGAAACGCTAAGAACAAAGCTAAAGTTTGGTGTTATTTCTAGGAATCGAAACAAAATTTGATTTATTATAATAGTTGTTTTGATCCCTGAGTCAAAAGTTATGACTGTTTAAAGTTGCATCACCAATTTATCACTTTTTCTGAAGCTGTGAACTACAACAGCTCTCCTATTTTCTTTTTGTTTTTTGTGATTTGTGACTCAAGAATGGAGAAAGCAATTGAGAATGCAGAAAACAATCAAAGGACAAATATTATTTTTTTGAAATCTAAAATTCAAAACAAAGCTAAATGAAGATAGATAACTGATGAGTGCTCAAAAAGCACTAAAATAACCATGATTTTATGCACATTAATTGATTAAAAATATATATATTTATATGTTTTATCATATATTTATATAAATTTGTCTTTTTCGGAATCACGGGTATTTTTATTGTTTTTAAGGTATTTTGGCTTAAAAACGCAATTTAAAGACTCAAAGAAGAATACTTGAAGCAATACATCACAAATAAATTAATAAATAAGTGGAAAAAGGTCAACAAACATGGAAAAATTGACAAATGGGCTGTAAAAGGTCAAAAATGTCAAAAGATCTGAAAATTGCGCTGCATAATTTCAAATTACATTTACTAGTCAGCCTTACTAACATACATACATACAATAATATTTCATATATACATATTTTCAATTACACATATTACACAATAAGGTTCAATTACATATACATATATAATCATACACATACAATAATTTAATACATAATATGCATTTACACATACACATACTTACCACACACACAATAATAATTACATATCACAATAATACATTGTCATATACACACACAATTAATTGCTCCATACAGGCTACAGTAGTATCGCTCACGCTGCTATACACAGAAATAGCTCACAACAATACAACTAACGCTGTTGACTCCATTTTTCACGCGGCAAACTTTACGACGCCGACGCTATTGATGACCTCAAGATGTCCACTACACGTTTTTATTTTTTTTAAATTTTTATTAACATTTTTTTACTCATTTTTTTCTCTCCATACTCACCTATAAATACCCCTCTTCCATTCACTTCAAAGCACACCTCAAAACCACACTTCTCTCTTCTTTCTTTTCTCATTTCTTAGTTTTTGAGTTTTTCTTAGTTTATTTCTTAGTTTCTAAGCTTTCTTAGTTTTTCTTAGTTTTTAGTTCAATTCTCTTAGGTTTAGAGCTCTTCTTTTTTGAGAGGAACTTGTAATGTTTTTGTAATAATTTAGATTTTTGATTCAATAAATGGAAGTGCAAATTCCGTCCGAGGTTTTCTAGCAACGGGAATAGCGTCAAGTTCGTATGATTTTATTTTCTTTACGCTATTTTTATGCTTTATTCTTACATGTTATATTTAATTTGTTCCGTGATTAAATTTAACTGTATAGCTGCTCATAATCATGATATAATAATAACGTTGTTATGCTTGCTAAATATTAAATAGGTGAAAATTTCTAAAATGAATTGATTTTATTTTTTATTCAAGATTTTATATTAAGGATGTTAGAGAAATATATTATTTTTCATTACAAACTTAAATCAAGATTAGACTTTAAGGTTTAGTTATCCTGGCCTAATTTAGAGTAAAGTGCTTTTTTATTTGTTGGTACAATCGCCTCCTAGAGTTAGAGCGAAGCTCTATTTCAAAAGTTTTTATAAGAATTATTATGTGAAAAATGTATTGACAACATGTTTTCAAGTAGGGTTTTAAAACTTGAAAGTTAGTACTCGGATAACTAAATTCTTCGGGTTTAATTTGGACACCTTGAATAAAGTTTAAATCGGTTTTAACCCCACCAAAGGTGGCATTTAAATGGTTCATTTTCAATCTCTTAGAAAAAGGAATTAATTTAATTAACCAAATTAGTTATCAACCCCACCCATAGGTGTTAATTGATTTGTTTAGTTAACAAAGAATATCTAACCCCACCAAAGGTGGTATTCATACAAAAAAAGAGAGAATCAATAAAATATCAATTTATATCTTTAATAACCTAGATAATACGAGCAAGCATAATTAACTTAGTTATTATATCCATAAATACTCCACTAATATAAATGATAAAATTTGGTACTGAATATTTATTGAATCTGTATTTATATTTATTTTTAGGTAAATATTTATTGAATTTGTATCTATGTTTATTTTTTTATTATATTTAATTAATCAGATATATGTTTATTTTATGTTATTAGATTAGGAACACAAAAACCAAACTATCGCGGACAGATGTTTAGGATTTAATTTCGTTTTTAAAAGTTTGAATAATAAATTAAGGACCACATACATTCCTTCCTTAGATCGACCTTGGGAGTATACTTATCATTTTCTACGAAATGATTCGTGCACTTGCGAGAGTTTTACAAATATTAAAACCAAAGTATTTGCGAGAATCGGCGATGCCGGTTTTCGCTCATCAATAACCTCTTTTTAACAACCAAGGCTCTGATACCAAATGATGCGGACCCTTTAGTGAACTACCTAAGAAACCATAAACGCAAAGTAATAGGAAAAATTGAATTGCTAAGAACGTGTTGAAGATGATTAGATTAGAACCTAATAAAGAAGAATATAAAATAACACAAAAAGGTGTGACAAAACTTTAATGAATTGATAAGTAATGTAAATGATGGAATTTGAACTCGAAAATATTGAGAATAAAGATAAAGTTTGGTTTGCTTTTAGGAATCGAAAAGAGCTTCAATTTAGTATATTATGATATACGTTTCGATCCCCGAGTCAAAAGTTATGACTGTTTAAAGTTACAAAGCCAATCTATCACTTTTTTTTAAACTGAGTTGTAGCAGCTCGACACTTTTTTTTAAGAACAAAGATATATTAAACATAGAAAAAAAAAGTACCATAAAAAGATACGAATAATTCAAATAAAACAATGAAACAAAATCCAAATAAAAAAACAATGACAACAAAATTGAATGAAAACACAAGACTTGAAGGACAAAATTTGTTTTTTTGTGATTGGTGGCTCAAGAATGCAGAAAAACATCGAAGAAAATTCTTTTTTTTGAAATCTAAAATTCAAAACAAAGCTAAATGAAGATGGATAACCTCTTTGCAACAACCAAGGCTTTGATACCAAATGATGCGAACTACCTAGGAAACTATAAACTCAAAGGAATAAGAAAAATTGAATCGCTAAGAACGTGTTGAAGATGATTAGATTAGAACCCAAAAGAAGAAGAATAGAAAACAACACAAGGTGTGACAAAACTTTAAGCCCTTTATAAGTAATGTAGACGATAGAATTGAACTCGAAAACACTGAGAATAAAGCTAAAGTTTGGTGTGGTTTTAGAAATCGAAACGAACTTTGATTTAATATATTATAATAGTCTTTCCGATCTAAGAGACAAAAGTTATTACTATTTAAAGTTGCAATGCCAATTTATCACTTTTTTTTTAACTGTGAGCTGTAGTAGCTCTCCTCTTTTTTTCTCTTTTTTTTGAAGAACAAAGATATATTGAACACATAAAAAAAAGAAAAAGATACGAATTATTCAAAGAAAACATCGAAACAAAATCCAAAGAGAACCAAAGTCAAAAAAATTGAAAAAAAAACACAATACTTGAAGGATGAAATTTTTTTGTGATTTTTGACTCAAGAATGCAGAAAATAATCGAAGGACAAATTTTCTTTTGAAATTCAAAGAGCAAGTGCATAAAACAATGAAAGGATGAGTTTTCTAAAATTTAAAAAAAAGATATATAATATGTTTTCAGCAACCAAGGTTTTGAAACAAAATGATGTAAACAACAAAAAAAAACCACAAACTCAAAGTAATAGGAATGCTTGAATTGCAAAGAATGATGCAAAATCAAAAGAAAACAATCAAAAATGCAGAAAAAAATTAAAAGATTTTTTTTTGAAATCTAAAATTCAAAAGAAAGATAGATAACCTATTTTTAGCAACAAAGTCTCTTATTACAATATGATACGCAAAGTTTAGCAAAAAACCTTGGAGCCCATCAACTCAAAAGAATTTGAAAGATTGAATTGCTAAGAATGTGTTGAAGATTATCAAATTTGAACACTAAAGAACAAGCACAGATAACAACGTAAAAATGTGCGACAAAACATTAAGCCCTCAGTAAGTAGTGTAAACTATGGAATTTGGACCCTAAAATGCGAAGAATGATGCAAAATCATGGTTCTATTTTTAGTAATCGAAATGAGTTTTGATTTGATATATAATTATAGTCGTTTCAATGTCCGAGAGGAACCTAGAAACTCAATGAAATATGAACAATTGAATTGTTAAGAATGTGTTTAAGATGATCATATTAGAACCCTAAAAAACAAGAATCGAAAGCAACACAACAAGGTTGTACAAAACATTAAGACATCGATAAGTACTGTAAACGATGGAATTTGGGCAAAAAAATGAGGAGAATAATCAAGTTCTTCTATAAAAATAAATGAAACTCAAATTGAAGAATTACAAAACTTGAAATAAAAGATCTAATGGGAGAGTAATTATGTTATACTGAATAAGAACTTAAAGAAATAGAATGAACAAAACAAAAGGTCAAAAAAGAACACACTTAAAATGCCTAAATTCAAAATTTTCTCAACAAATGTTTTTGAACAATTTGTTGGAAATTTTGATGTAAAATGTATTTGGTGAAACAATCGAAATACAACTATTTGATAAAATGAAGATACAAAGATGGAAGAAGACATATCTATGTATTGAATATGCTTATATTAGACTAATATAGATCTCAATCATAGGCCTATTTAGATAAGAAATAGATACTTCTTTACTTTGAGTAATTCTATAGGAAGGAAAAAAGATATATTATAATGAGTTCATTCAAATTTAGTAAATGAAATTGTTTACATTAACATAAGATCAATTTTTATTTTTTACATATATCTATAATACATCATAATATAAATAAATTAGCCAAAATAAAAATTCAACTTAACAATGCGATGCAAAAATATTTAAAAAATTGTAATTTATTCACCCCAAACTAAAGAAAAAAAATCAAAGAGTTGGAACAACTATGTGTTTGCGCTTATCTCCTCCGTTTTTTGGCGAATGAAGCACCATCAACCTATCAGAAATCACTATGTAGCGATGGATAGTAAGGTTAAACAACGACAAAGGCTTTCCTCTTCTAAAAAGAGGAAGAAGGAAAGAGTATTTTACAATCAAATCAAGGTTTGATAATGAAAAATAGGCAGTAAAAAAGACACAAACCTGCAAATTAAAAATCAGAATTGAAGTCCGATTTAAAATTGAGCAAATCAAAAAATTAATAGAAATAGTAACACGTAACCTATGTTCTCAAACTAATACAGAGCATTTGAATCAGATGACACTTTACAAAACCAATTTGAACAATTATCTACTTCAATTAAATGAAAGCTAAATGTTATCAAGAACATATCAAGAAGATGAAAAGACAATGTTTGAATAGATGAATCAGGTGACACAGAACAAAATCAGATCGACCAAATGCTCTGCTTCCATTCAACCAAATCTAATTCTATAGAGCTAAGTTGAGGGTATTTTGGTCATTTGATGTATGGACTGAAATACTCTTGCTTTTTTTTAATAAAATAAAAAACTCCAAAAGTATTTGATTTTTTTATGAAATTTTGATTTTATGTGAAAGAATTAATGAGATTAATAGTTAAAAAAGAATTAAAAAACTCAGAAATATTATAATAAGGATATACTATTACAGAATTAAAAGAAAAAAATCTAAAGCCTTTTAAATATGTGCTAAATTAATATACTTCAAAAATTACAATTCATATTAAAGAAATTATAAATAGATTCTTTTTGCTTGCTTCTATGATTTATAACAACTTCAACATTTTGGGATTTCAAAACTTTTCACATTTTCTTCCCTAATTTTGAATATAATACGTTAAAGTATTAATACGTACAAATGAAGCATAAAAGTTATGTTACTTTCAAAACAAATAGCACAAAAGATTCTCCAAATAGTCAAATGATAAGCACATAACCACTTAATATTGGTGTTTTTGGAATTTCAAAAAAAGAGGTAGTAAAAACATAACCTCTTTATTTTATTTATCAACTATTGTTAACTTCACTCTAAATTTTGCAAATATTTTTTTTATTTCTTTTTCGCTGACCGACAAAAACTTAGAAGAAAGTGAGATGATATGACAAAAGTTTTGGTTTAATTGTGAAAGAGTCCACAAGGTGGTTCACTACCAACATTAGCATATACAGACTCCTTAATGACTCATCCCTAACCCATAAGACACATAATAATAAACACTTAAATGGAACGCATAGAAGACACAGTAAAACAATAATATTAGATAAATAGACAACTTTTAGCAACATATATTATACATTAAATAGAAAGCAGGTAAAGAATAATGAAGCTGATAATTAAAGTCTAAGCAAGTATGTTGTAAGATGCACACCTTAAATTCAAATTGTACTGGAAAAACAAAAGATCATGCAAAACAAACGATACAATCGGGTAAACTTAAAAAAAGCTCTTATCTATGTTGTAATATATTTGGGTTGCTTATGGAACTCACTCGATAACAATAAAAAATTACAACTCTAATAGAAATAAACCCACCAATACCTCCATCAATCGGAGCCTCTATCTGAACTACCTAATAGGAGTAGGTGACATAGAACAAAATCAAATGCTCTGCTTCAATTCAACCAAATCTAATTCTACAGAGCTAAGATGAGGATATTTTGGCCATTTCATCTATGAATTGAAATACTCTTGCTATTTTTAAAATAAAATAAAATCTCCAAAAGTATTTGATTTTTTTTAGGAAATTTTGATTTTATGTGAAAGAATTAATGAGATTAATAATTAAAAAATTTTAAAAACTTAGAAATATAATAATAATGATATATTACTACAGAATTAAAAGGAAAAATCTAAAGTCTTTTAAATATGTGCTAAATTAATATACTTAAAAAATTACAATTTATAAAATAAGATTAAAGAAATTATAAATAGACACTTTTTGCTTGCTTCTATAATTCATTACAACTTCAACATTTTGTGACTTCAAAACTTTTCATATTTTCTTCCCAAATTTTGAATATAATACGTTAAAGTATTAATACATATATTACAGATAGGTAAAATGATAACAAAATAATTCTCTTTTATGTTTCAGTGAGAAATATTTTGTGTGTTCGTGCATCCAAGTATTTAATCATTTTGATAAATGTGAAATTTAAGTATTTTAAGTGATAAATAAATCTACATTAATTTAATAGATTTTAAAAGCTGTAAAAATCACTAAATGTCATTGTTAATGTTTGTGGTTCTATATGTCTTATTTCGCGATTAATCATTGTAAATATTTTTTTAACTTATTTTTAGCTTACTACTACGATTTTGGTTTGGATTTTTTGTTTTATACATTTTTTTTATATGATAATATCACTAAATCAAGAGAAGTAAAATCTAATAAATCTAAGATATCAAAAGACCAAATAACTATCCATTAAACTCTATAAAATTTAAAATTATTTTTATATATTTAAATTAGTATACTATATTGTAATCAACTTCAATATTTAAATTGAATTTCTTCTTGTGCGACACACTTTTTATTTACTAGTAACTTAAAGTATTAGTCTTTTATGTATCTTAGTTATGTTTTGACATAATAATTGATAAACTAACCTATCTGACCCAAAATACGAAAATTGACTTGTGTCATTTTGATTAAGGTTTTAAGGTTTCAAATTGACACTTAATCAAATCATTCTATATATTAGTAATACATGTATGATTATTTTAATTAACACATTTTTATTACATATATCAAATTTGTTTATATAATTATCCAAATTTAGTTAAACTTTTATGTTAATTAAGAACTTTAAATTTTTTTTATGATTTTTCGGCCATGTCCATTGAAATTTTTTTTATTACTTATAAAAAATTAAGATTATGTTTTGTTCCCGAAATCCCAATAACATTTTCAATAACTTACTCATTTTCAATATTTATTCTGTATTTGAAAATCGATACATAGTTTTAATTTAAATAATTATATATAATTTTTCATAGAACAACAAACCTTATTTATAATTTACTATTAACATAAAGTCAAAATAATTAAAAATTACTTAAAAAAAAGTTTAAATCGGAAATCAAACAAGTTAAATTTTCTTAAGTAAGTTGATTGAATCTTATCTAATTGAAAGTTTATAGATTAGTATAACTTTTGATTTTGCAAATCAATATCTATCGATTCAATTAACATTTTAAGTAAAATTGATCATTCCCTACTCAAAGAAGTATTATATTCAAGACAAATAATAATAAATAATTAAATGGAACGCATAGCAGAAACAGTAAGACAATAATATCGGATAGATAGACAAATTTTAGCAAAATATGTTATACATTAAATAGAAATAAGGTAAAGATCATGCACAACAAACGATACAATCGGGTAAACTTAAATAAAACTATTATTTATGTTGTAATATCCTCGAGTTGCTTATGGAAACCACTTGATAGCAATAAAAAATTACAACTCTAACAGAAATAAACCCACCAATATCTCTATCAATTAGAACCTCTATCTAAACTACCTAATAGCATATGATAGAGAAAAAAATTAGATCAACCAAATCTAATTCTATAGAGCTAAGTTGAGGATATTTTGGTCATTTCACGTAACGACTAAAATACTCTTGGCATTTTTTAAATAAAATGAAAAAATCAAGAAGTTTTTGATTTTTTTAAGAAATTTTTATTTTACGTTAAAGAATTAATGAAATTAATAATAAGAAAAATATATAATTATCAAAAATATTATAATAATGATATACTATTACAATTAAAGGAAAAAAAATCTAAAGTCATTTAAATATGTACTAAATTAATATACTCACAAAATTACAACTCATAATAAAATGACTCTTTTTACTTGCTTCTATAATTTATAACTTCAACATTTTAGGATTTCAAAACTTTGATAAATGTGATAATATCACTAAATCAAGAGAAGTAAAATAGATTGAAAAAGACCAAATAACTATCCATTAAACTCTATAAAATTTAAAATTATTGTACTATATCATAATTAACTTAAACATTTAAATTGAATTTCTTCATGTGTGACACACTTTTTATTTAGTAGTAATTTAAAGTATTAGCCTTTTACAGCTATCTTTAAAAGTTAATAAATAGCTCTTTTTCAGCTGTATTTAGAAGACTAGTAGTCCAAAAAAGGTAAAGAGCTTGTTTAGTCTAATTTTTGTGCTATATTTTTGACTTTGCCTATTCTTGGAGGGTTGTTCCAAGTATAAAGAGTAGTGTTATGAATTTTAAAGATGAGATTGGAATTATTAAGTAAATCATCTTCTTTTGAGGTGTTGTGTTCCTCTTAGTTTTTAAAAGAACTCTTGAACTTATCAAGTTAATCTTGTGGAATTCAAACAACCAAACTTATCACCCTGAATTCTTGAGAGAATCCTTAGGTTTTCTAGGTTTGGTGTTTCAATCCTTTGTAGTCTTGATTTTCATCTTGATAGGTGATGGGTTAAGACTCTACAAATCTTTTCTTCACGATTTTGGGGTTTCGATCCATCATTGTTATTGGGTTTCATCACAATTGGTGGTGGGGTTTGTATCACTATTTTAATATTTCTATTTTTATTATTTTTCCAATTTCTTGAAAATTTTATGAATTCATTTTGTCTATGTATTGAAATATTATGATTGTATGTTAATGATATCTTAGTGTACTGAAAATGAATAATTTTCTTCTCTCATTAAATCTCATCTTTCAAATTCATAGATTAAAATTAACAATTGCTTTAAGTTCTTAAGATTAATATTAATAACAAACCTAAAGTATGCAGTGAATTTCAATTTTTGATTAAATAGGTTTCCATGAATCATTCCTATTTATTATTCTATTATATAGAAGTACTAGTTTTATTAGTATACCCATTCATTCTCTAAAATGTGCTTCTGTTAATATTTGAATTCCACCCCGAGTTCATAACTCTCCACCATCTTTCACCAATCAACAAAATGCTTGGTATTATCTTCTTCATACAAAGACCAAAATACCCTTTTTATGGGACCATTGATACCCCTCACCAATAGCTTATTTTGTATATATTAAGTAATCATGCTATTTAGGTTTGAGGTGTTAGGTTAATTAAGTAAATTAGAAACCAAAATAATGCAACTTGAAGTTCCCTATGGCTAAAGATTAATCAATTTTTGAGATCAATGAGGGTCTTTCATATAACAACATGAAACTTAGGGTATTTGCTTTAGTTGGTTTAAGTATTGTAAGGCAATAGTTTATGAATCATTAGTTTAATATAACTACTTTTAGTTTATGTATTGTAAGGAACTTTAATGAATATTTGATATGGATTATAGAACATTGTTTTCTAACTTATCCTTCAAACCTCTATTCTTCTTTATTTCTTTTCTTGAATTCTTTGCTTTCTTCTCTAAAACCTCATACATCATATTGGTATCAAGCATAATTTTCTTTACTAAAAAAATTGTCCTATAAAAATCCATTAACTATTCTATTTATATTTATCTTCTATAATTTCTTTCCCTTCCATTGATTTTTTTCTTTCTTATTTTTGAACCTCATTTCTTTCTATTCTCTTTTTCTTTATCGATTTCTATCAACCTATCATAATTCCAACCTACAACCTATTGAAATTCCCAATTCCATCATCTTCTAAAAACCATTACAACATTCGTTGTCCACAATTAGAACCATACATGATACACAAACTAAATATAGGTTTTGTCAATCACCTATCGCACAACCCTAGAACACATATTCTTCTCATCGCAACCCAATTGATAGGTCTCAATCAGAGAAGATCAATGGAGTTATAAATGGGTTGTTTTGTTTGTAAATTTCATAGCTTTTCCCTTGATCTGCTTCTACTTAAATGTAGAAGAGATTGTTGTCATGCAACAACTCGGTGGCTATTCATGACACTTTTCTTTTGCATGCGTGGCATTTGGGGCATGCAATTGACATATGGTTACATAATATTATGATACTTGTCACAACGTATGGCCAAAAAGGGTACAAATAGCTATCGAAAATAAAATACATGCAAAGTCCCAGTGGCTGTGCGTGTAGTGGCACCCATTATGCACACAAAATCCAAATATTTCTATGTGCAGTGACATCCTTCTTGTATGCATTAGCCGACTGAGATGTTTTGTGCCATGCCAAAAGATGTATGCATGTTTATGCGTACTTGGGATTCCTCTTAGGTGTTCTTGATGAACTTCTAACACTACCTTCTTCTTTGGCATAAACATTATGCTCAAGGTTCAAGAACATTTCTTTGATTTGTTGATAATCTTCCCGCAAAACAACTTCTTGAGGAAATTGTTTCCATTTTATGAGACTTTTTTCCATAAACTTGGATCACTTTTTTACCCATCGTGAGTCTAAGATTGCTTCTGGTTCAATGATGAGCTCCCCTTCGTCTGAGACTGGTGGTAATTCTGGACTTGAAACTTGACCTTCTCCTATACATTATTCTAGCATGGACACATGGAAAACTGAATGTATTTGAGAATTTGAGGGTAATTTCAGTTTGTAAACGACCTGACCAATTCATTCCTCAACTTTATAGGGTCCATAGTAGTGACAGACAAGTTTCTGACAGGGTCTTTTAAATAATGAATGTTGAAAGTAGGGGTGTAGTTTGAGAAAGACAAGATCAGCAATGTTGAATTCAATTTCCCTCCTTCTTATGTCCGCTTGTTGTTTCATTTTGTTGTTAGCAGCAAATAAATTCTCTTTTAGTTGCTTAAGGATTATATGCCTGGTTTTCAGTTGTTGATCTACATCACTAATTGGACATGTATTTTTGTTATAGCATGGAATGATAGAAGGACGACGCCCATAGAGAGCCTTAAAGGGTGTCATTTTGATGGAAGCATGATAGGTAATGTTATACCATAATTTAGCCCATGGAAGAAAAGAAAACCATTTACAAGGTTGTTGATGTACGAAGTAGTGGAGGTATTGTTCTACACATATGTTCACTACCTCTGATTGGCCATCTGTTTGAGGATGATATAATGAGCTCATTTTTATCATGGTATGCCATGTAGAACTCTTGCCAAAAATGGCTGATAAATATTGGGTCACGATCATTGATAATTGATCAGGACATGCCATGAAGTTTCACCACTTCTACTACAAATTTTTCAGTAATCATCTTGATTGTGTATGGGTGAGATAATGCTATGAAATGAGAGGATTTACTAAGGCGATCCACGACAACTAAGATAACATTTTTGCTTTGGGAGGATGAGAGACTATCAATGAAATCCATTGTTATATCATTCCAAATTTGACAAGGAATTGGTTGTGGTGGAAGAAGTTTTGCAGGAGATAAAGTCTCAGTTTTGGTTCTTGGGCACACTTGACAAAAGGCTATATAATTCTTGATAGTGTTATACATTGATGGCCAATATAATTGTTAATCCATTCATTTATAGTTTTGAGCACCCCTGAGTGTCCTCTTAAGATGGAATCGTGAAATTCTTGTAATAATTGATGAATGATGGGTGATTTAGGAGCAAGAACTATTCTATCTTTGTAGAAGACCATGTCATTTTTCTATGTGTAAAGTGCTTCTGGCTTGTCAAGGGCTTGTCTGCTGATTTTTTGCATGTAAGGGTCAGTCTTTATTTCAGATTTAATAGCTTCCCATAATTGAGCTTGGGCAATGACCATGGTGTTAAGTGTAGGACTGTCTATAAGATGAGATAGAGCATCAGCAACATTGTTTTGTTTGCCTGGCTTATAGGTGATTTCGTGGTCATATCCTAGCAATTTAGAGACCTATTTTTGTTGTTCTAGTGTGGTGATGCACTATTCTGGCAAATATTTAAGACTCTTCTGGTATATTTGAATATAGAATTTGTGCCTAATCAAATATGGTTGGCAAGTCAGAATAGCATGTATAATGACCAACATTTCCTTAGCAGAGGTGGACCACAATCTTTTAGATGGCATTAATGACTTGCTCATGAATGCAAGGGGCTTACCTTGTTGAGAAAGGATTGCTCTTATGTGATATGGACAAAGGGGTTAGGACCAAGCAAATTTTTATATTATATAGCGAAGGGTTTCTCTAAAAATCGATAGATATTACTCACCATTTATCTTAGGGGAAAGATGCCACAAGGATGTGCTATTTCCTTGAAAAGTCTAGCATAAATGACACCCTAACAAGTATGGATATTACTCACCACAAATACTTGGATGCTACACAACACAACAAAAGGTTGCCAATCCCTTGATAAGTGGCTTAAAGAGGAACAAAGAGCATGAATGAGCTCTCAAATGATCTGAAAAATAAAATTTCATTCGAAAATGTGAATTCCCAATAGCTGAGCTACTCTTAAGTATTTATAGGGTACAAATAAACCCTAAGCTCTACTACATCATAGCCTTAGATCTCATCCAAGGGTTGAAAATAAAAACAGCCAAAAAACACAAAAGGTAGTAGAAAACATGGACCAAAACATGGAGAAAAATGGGGCAGCTGACTACAAAGGAATCCTATACCAATATTACATCTTAACCTTTGATTTCATCTAAGGGCTAAAAACTACCCAAAATCAATCTAACTGGAACAACAAAAATGGAGCAAAATGTGGAGCAAAATATGGAGCAAAATTGCAGCAGTTGTGAACAAAGGAATCCTAATAAAATATTACATCTTAATCTTTATTGTCATCTAAGTGCTGAAAAGAAAGCTGCCCAAAATTAGTCCAAATGGAACAGAATGTGCCTAGTTTTCTTTTGCCAATTTTACCTTAATTTCCATCCTAGGCTTGTGTTAATCCTTGCACTCCCAATTTGGATCCCCTTGGTTATGCATGACCTCTTGAATGAGCCCATTTAAAGCCTCTTCATGTTGTTCCCTCCTAGACCTTGTGATCGGTCTACTTGGAATTTGTAGGGCTCGATGATTCTCATCATTCCCTCTCTTCAAGAGGATTCATCCTCGAATCGTCACCTGCATAATCAAAAGAGGAAAGGTCATAAACATTAAAAGAGGTACTTATATTATACTCACCAGGAAGATCAATTTTGTAGGCATTGTCATTAATTTGCTAAATCACTTGAAAGGGTCCATCTGAGGTTGCAACTTGGACCGTCTTTTTTCAGGAAACCATTCCTTCTGCATATGACCCAAACCCAATCACCAAGCTCAAAAATGAATCTTCGTCATACTTTGTTGGCCCTGCAAGTATAATCCTTATTTCTCTTCTCAATTTTTTCATGAATGTGTTCATGGAGATTTTTCACCGTTTCAACCTATCTGGCACCATCAAAGTTAGTTTTCTCTTAAATAGGTATAGGTAATAAGTCCAAAGGAGTTAGTGGATTGAAACCATAAACAATTTCAAATGGAGAATGATTAGTAGTTGAATGCACACTCCAGTTAAAAGCGAATTCAACAAAAGGAAAACAATCCTACCAATTTTTGAAATTCCTTTTTATTATCGACCTAAGCAACGTGGACTGAGTCCTATTGACTACCTCAGTTTGCCCATTTATTTGGGGGTGACAAGTAGTAAAAAAAAAGAGTTTTTAAAAAAATAAAAAAATAAAAAAATTTAATCAAACTTCAAATTTCATAAGAAATAATAAAAAAAAAGAAAAACTAAAATTATGATTTAAAATAAATAAAATAAAAAAAATTAAACTTAAAAAACTAAAATTTTGGTTTTTTTTATTTTTTTTATTTTTATTTTTATTTTATTTTATTTTTATTTTTATTTTATTTTTATTTTGTCTTATTTTTTTTTTTTTTTTTTTATTTTTTTTTTTATTTATTTGTTTTATTTTTTAACTTAAAATTTTTCAAATGTTTTTTTTTTTTTTTATTTTTTTACTATTCATGAACGGTAAAACTTTTTTTTTAATTCAAATTTTAAATTTCTAAATTATTTTAGTATTCACGCTACAATTTTTATTTAAAATTTTTTTTATTTTTACTATTCATTAACGGTAAAAACTTTTTACTTCAAATTTCATATTTATAAATTATTGTCCTATTCACGCTACAATTTTTTTTAATTTTTAATTTTTTTTTAATTTTTTTTAATTTTTCTAATTTTTTTAATTTTTTTTTTAATTTTTTTAATTTTTTTTAATTTTTTTAATTTTTTTTATTATTTCTTATGAAATTTGAAATTTGATAAAAAAATTTTAATTTTTTACAAAAACAAAAAATCATAATTTTTTACAACACAAAAATATTTTTAAAATTTTGATAAATAAATTAAAAACGCTATTCCTTCACGTGCAAGAACGGGCCAAAAACTTGATAAGCGGTGGGATTGTGAAAAACTTTGATTTAGCTAAAAATCCCAGATCGCTGATCCTACCAATACTTTGGTTTTATATTTATAAAACTCTCATGAAGTGCACCTAATCATTTCGTAGAAAATGATAAGTATACTCCCAAGGTCGATCTAAGGAAGGAATGTATGTGGTTTTTAATTTATTATTCAAACTTTTAAAAACGAAATTAAATCCTAAATATCCTGCACGATATTTTGGGGTTTTTGTGTTTTAATCTAAATAGTGGAGTTTTTATGGATATAATAACTAAGTTAATTATGCTTCCTCGTATTATTTAGGTTATTAAAGATATGAATTGATATTTATTGATTCTCCCTTTTTTGTATGAATACCACCTTTGGTGGGGTTAGATATTCTTTGTTAACTAAACAAATCAATTAACACCTATAGGTGGGGTTGATAACTAATTTGGTTAATTAAATTAATTCCTTTTTCTAAGAGATTGAAAATGAACCATTTAAATGCCACCTTTGGTGGGGTTAGACAGTTTAAACTTTATTCAAGGTGTACAAATTAAACCTAAGAATTTAGTTATCCGAGTACTAACTTTCAAGTTTTAAAACCACTACTGAAAACGTGTTGTCAATACATTTTCAGATAATAATTCTTATAAAAACTTTTGAAATAGAGCTTCACTCTAACTACCAGACGATTGTACCAACAAATAAAAGAGCACTACTCTAAATCAGACCGGATAACTAAACCTTAAAATCTAATTTTCATATTTAAGTTTGTAATGAAAAATAATATATTTCTCTCTAACATTCTTAATATAAAATCTTGAATAAAAATAAAATCAATTTATTTTAGAGATTTTTACCTATTTAATATTTCGCAAGCATAACAACGTTATTATTATATCATTTTTACAAACAGCTAGCATAGTTAAATTTAATCACAGACAAATTAAATATAACATGTAAGAATAAAGCATAAAAAATAACTGCAAAGAAAATAAAGTCGTTACAGTACTTCGATGCCATTCCCGTTGCTAGAAAACCTCCAAACGGAATTTGCACTCCCATTTATTGAATAAAAAAGCTAATAAATTACAAAAACATAACTAGTTCTTCCGAAAGAGGGAAGAACTCTAAAACTAAGGGAAACTAGCTAAAACACAAGAAAAACTAAAAAAACCTAAAAACTAAGAAATGGAGAGAAAGAAAGAAGAGAGAAGTGTGTTTTGGGGTGTGGTATGAAGTGAAGAGAAGGGGGTATTTATAGGTGAGAATGGAGAGAAAAAATGAGTAAAAAAATGTAAAAAAAATGTAAAAATGCGTAATGGAAATGCTGAGGTCATTAATGACGTCTTGGAGGCGGCTGCACGTGAAAAATGGGGCGAAAAGGCGTTGGGCGCGCGGAGAAGTGGCCTGAGCACTGCGCGCACGCGGGGGGTTGTTGCTGCGCGCAGCTCGGCGCGCGGGCTGGGGTGTTGGGGCGTTGGGCTGCGCGCGCGGCTAGGCAGCGGGGCACGATTTCCGTCTTTTTGATATTTTTGACCTTTTCGACCCATTTTGTCCAATTTTTCCATGTTTGTTGACCTTTTCCCACTTATTTATTAATATATTTGTGATGTATTGCTTCAAGTATTCCTCTTTGAGTCTTTAAATTGCATTTTTAAGCCAAAATACCTGAAAACAATAAAAATACCCGTGATTCCGAAAAAGACAAATTTATATAAATATATGATAAAACATATAAATATATATATTTTTAATCAATTAATGTGCATAAAATCATGGTAATTTTAGTGCTTTTGGAGCACTCATCACAACCCCCAACCAGCTTCTTGCTAGTCCCTTAGCAAGAGAAGCGATAAAAACTAAAAATTAAACTATCCTAAATCACTTCCGTGGATTGACACGGTTGCATTTAGCCTATGCAACAAGCCTTTAAACCCCTAGGTTGCCCTAGTGGACGAGTTTGAGTCTCGTGAGGGTTTTCAGTAATGATACTCACAAACATTGAACTAAATGTAAAAATCAAAAGAAACAATAAAAACAAACAACTTAAAAATTAAATTTACAACAAAATCACAAATTAACAACATCTCACAAAAATGTCTCATACTTTTTAATATCATTTAAGATCATAATTAAAATCTCAAGCATAAGTTATTTTAATCTCTTTAAACAATCATGATTTATTATAATAATTAGTCGAAAATCATTTTCATATTTCATGTCAAAAATGTATCAATTTAATTTCACCCAATTTCAGTGTCATGAATCAGAATTCGCTTCGACTCTATTCCTCACAAGTAAATACTCTCGAAACACTGAATCCTATGGGTTCAAACACTCATACTATTTTATATGCGAAAGGGTTGATGTATAGAAATGAACTAATATGTTCGCATATGTATAAAGAATAAAGGCTCAAAGTGTTATTTTAACATTGATCTCATGAAAGGAATCAAATGTATAAATTATAAAGATATCATATATAAAAATTATTTTCATACATAAATCAAACTCATTAAGAAAGAATTTCAAGATATATGCCTTTTACAAATGAAGAGAGTGCAATGACTTTTTAGGGAATTATTTCCTATATCCTTCTTTTATAATTAGCCTTTACTCACAACTTTGTAGGCAATGTGGGTTATAGTATGTAGATTATACTATATATTTTTTATCTCTCTATTTTTTTCTGAAGATATTTCTCAATATATATATTTTAGAGAGTCAACCCATGTACAGATTGTACATTTTTTTTTGGATTTTGGTGAGTGGTTAATTTTGTGGCTTTTCTGTTTGATCTTGGTTTAGGTAACCCCAGATATGTCTTTTTTTTGTAGCAGTCATGCATGAACGAGATATAAGCATATACTATCAATTTCTACTCAAATCATTTAATCTAAGCAAAAATAATAAAAAATATATGATACTCTATTAAGATGAGAAAAAAATTCATACATTCAATGCTAATACCTATAGAGATCATCTAAAAATTTGAAGAAATAAGAAATGTGTTTGGAGTATAAAAAATATATATTTCACTCTGAATAAAGGAAAATAGGCTCAAATTATATCTCACAAAGGTAGTCTCCACTAAAAAAAATTCATAAACACCGATTTTGGGTTTAATATAATTTCTACATCTTATCAAGAAATACTAGTTATGACAAAAACTAACTAATTATAAAAAATAATTACAAAATATTTCATGATATGTTTTCAAAAATTAATCTAACAGTACAAGAGACTTAACTATTTACTTAAATTTGATTTAAAGAAATGATAATTTTTGTGAGAATTTTTTTTTCAAAAATTACTAAATCACACAAAATAGAAATAAAACCAAACACACAAAAAATGAAAAAGTATATTTTTTTATTTTTTATTTTTTTTATTTTTAAATTGTCAATTTTTTTTAATTAAGTATGGTAACTTTTCACCACCCCCAACCTAGAACTTACATTGTCCTCAATGTAACAACTGTAAATTAAAGATAAAGAGAAAAGAGAAGAAAGATTACCTATTTCTTGAGAAAGTGCAAGTAGTAATGGAAAATGCAGGTGCATCCATCATATTCATCAGTAAAGTTTATACAGACAGATCGCTGTGAACTTCTAACATCTCAACAAATATTTTTAGTTTTAACAATTTAAAAATTATTCACATGTAATTAAAATGAAATAAACAATAAAATTAAGTAAATAAAAGAAATAAAAGAAAATTACCTAAAATGATGGGTTGCCTCCCATCCAGCGCTTAGTTTAATGTCTTAGCAAGACGTAACTTGGGGATTGCATTTTAAGTAAACTCAATGTCCCCTCATCATTGAGTCAATCAAACCTTCAGGTAAGACAAGGTTGTCTACCTATACTTTTTCAGTCATGCCCTATTGATTTTCAGATTTCTTTCTGTACTTAAAACTAGAGGCATACTTTGAGTTTTAGATAACCCACATCTAGGTACAAATCAAATAATTAAGGCATAAAAACACAATTGTACCTAGATTAAACAAAGCAACTAACTCCTTAGATTATAATTAAAACTTTAAAATTTTGGAGGTAGTTTCAGAATTTATGTTTTTTTTTGTTTTTTTTAAGAAAAAAAATTATTTTATTTTCTTTTACCTTTTTCAATGATGAGCAGAATCGGGGTTGTCAAAAACTTTGATGCCATCCCCACAACGGAGTCATCCCCGGCAACGGCGCCAAAAACTTGATGAACGAAAACCGGCATCGCCGATTCTACCAATACTTTGGTTTTATATTTATAAAACTCTCGCAAGTGCACGAATCATTTCGTAGAAAATGATAAGTATACTCCCAAGGTCGATTTAAGGAAGGAATGTATGTGGTTTTTAATTTATTATTCAAACTTTTAAAAACGAAATTAAATCCTAAACATCCTGTCACGATATTTCGGGTTTTGTGTTTTAATCTACTAACATAAAAATAAACATAGATTCAATAAACATTTATGCAAATTTTATCTTTTATAAATAGTGGAGTATTTATGGATATAATAACTAAGTTAATTATGCTTGCTCATATTATCTAGGTTATTAAAAATATGAATTGATATTTATTGATTCTCCCTTTTTTGTATGAATACCACCTTTGGTGGGGTTAGATATTCTTTGTTAACTAAACAAATCAATTAACACCTATGGGTGGGGTTGATAACTAATTTGGTTAATTAAATTAATTCCTTGTTCTAAGAGATTGAAAATGAACCATTTAAATGCCACCTTTGGTGGGGTTAGACAGTTTAAACTTTATTCAAGGTGTCCAAATTAAAGCTAAGAATTTAGTTATCCGAGTACTAACTTTCAAGTTTTAAAACCACTACTGAAAACATGTTGTCAATACATTTTCAGATAATAATTCTTATAAAAACTTTTGAAATAGAGCTTCACTCTAACTACTGGGCGATTGTACCAACAAATAAAAGAGCACTACTCTAAATCGAATAGGATAACTAAACCTTAAAATCTAATTTTCATATTTAAGTTTGTAATGAAAAATAATATATTTCTCTCTAACATTCTTAATATAAAATCTTGAATAAAAATAAAATCAATTCATTTTAGAGATTTTTACCTATTTAATATTTTGCAAGCATAACAACGTTATTATTAGATCATGTTTACAAACAGCTAGCACAGTTAAATTTAATCACAGACAAATTAAATATAACATGTAAGAATAAAGCATAAAAATAACTATAAAGAAAATAAAATCCTTACAGAACTTCGACGCTATTCCCGTTGCTAGAAAACCTCCAAGCGGAATTTGCACTTCCATTTATTGAATCAAAAACTAAAATATTACAAAAACATTACAAGTTCCTCTCAAAAAGAGAGGAACTCTAAAACTAAGAGAATTGAACTAAAAACTAAGAGAAAAACTAAGAAAAGCTTAGAAACTAAGAAAGATAATAAGAAAAACTCACAAACTAAGAAATGAGAGAGAAAGAAAGAAGAGAGAAGTGTGTTTTGAGGTGTGTTTTTGAATTGAAGGGAAGGGGGTATTTATAGGTGAGGATGGAGAGAAAAAATGAGTAAAAAAATGTTAAAAAATGTAAAAATGTGTAATGGAAATGCTGAGGTCATTAATGACGTCACCATGACGTCATGGGGGCGGGTGCACGTGAAAAATGGGGCGAAATGGTGTCGGCGCGCGCGGAAGGCACCAGCCGCTAGCGTGAAGCGATGACGGCCTTATGGCAGCGCGCGCGGATCTGGAGGAAGGTGTGCGCATCTGCGCGCGGACGGGCGCCGGGCTGCGCGCGCGGGATGGGCTGCTCCTTGCGCGATTTCCGTCTTTTTGACATTTTTGACCTTTTCGACCCATTTTGTCCAATTTTTCCATATTTGTTGACCTTTTCCCACTTATTTATTAATATATTTGTGATGTATTGCTTCAAGTATTCCTTTTTGAGTCTTTCAATTGCATTTTTAAGCCAAAATACCTGAAAAACAATAAAAATACCCGTGATTCCGAAAAAGACAAATTTATATAAATATATGATAAAACATATAAATATATATATTTTTAATCAATTAATGTGCATAAAATCATGATAATTTTAGTGCTTTTTGAGCACTCATCAATGATGCCATAATAAAAAAAAACTTTCTATAGTATCCAGTATGGCCTAAAAATCCCCATAATTCATAAATGTTTGTAGGTTTAGGACAATCAAGAATTGTTCTAACCTTGTCTTGGTCCATTCTTACACCTTGCGGTATGATTATGTGACCAAGATAATCTAACTCCTATTATTTGAATACATATTTGTTAAATTTAAGGAAGAACTTATGCTATCTCAATATTTCAAATCTTGTTTTAACATGATTGATATGTGTTTCCAATAAGGGCTATATACCAATATGTCATTGAAGAAAACCAAGATAAACTTGTGGATATAAGAGTGAAAGATAGAGTTCATAAGGGCTTGAATGTAGAGGGGGCATTGCAAAGACTAAAGAGCATAACCACATATTCATAATGACCATTATGAGTACGAAATGCATTTTTATGCACATATGAGGGGTGTACTCGTACCTGATGGATACTAGATTTCAAATCGAGCTTTGTGAAGTAGGAAGCTCCATTAAGTCCATCAAGAATATCATAAATAGTTGGTATAGGAAATCTATCCATGATGGTTACTTTATTGAGAGTCCTATAATTAGTGTAAAATTGCCATGTACCATTTTTTTCTTAACCAACAACACAAGTGAAGAGAATGGACTAGTACTTGGCTGTATAAACCCTAATTTTTCCATATCATGGACCTATTTTCAATTTCAACATTCTGAAAGTAAGCATACCTATAGGGTCTAACATTAATAGGCTCAATTCCTTTCTTTGGATTAATATGATGGTTTATCTCTCGGATGGGAGGTAATTTCCAAGGCTCTTGGAATATGTCTTCAAAGTCATGTAATAATTGTTGGAGATCATGTTGGGATTGTAGTAGGGTTGAATGTGATAAGAATTGGAGGCATATAGAAAATGTTGTGCCCCTTGTCCAATATCTTTAAAAATAGATTTTATTGAGGCTCTTCCTATGGCCCTATTATCAATTTCAAGAAGCTTATGACTTTAGTTTTTCCATGTGAACTCCATGCTTGATTGTTTCCAATTACAAGAAATTGTTCCTACTTGTTCAAACTATTGTACTCCTAACACTACGTCTAAGCCATTTAATGGTAAGGCATATAGTATGAGGGTAAATGAAATACCTTGAATCAGAATCAAAACATTTTTAAATCTTCCCATGCATGTCAATGTGACACCCTTTGCTATCCTTACATTAAAAGGTTCTGTAGGTTGCACTATAAGTGGAAGAATGTTAGCTACTCTTTCATTAATGAAATTGTAAATACGAAATAGCCACTACCACCACTGGTTTGCTTCTCCTTCAAGATGGAAGGAAGCTAGTGAAACCTTTTTCATCTCTATTGCACTTTGATACTCAAAGAATTTCTCCACTAATCCATTATATAGGATCATTTCTTGAAAACCTAGGAAACTCAAATTTGGCTAACTTGGAGATAAAGGGTGGCTTTCCTCCTTTAGTATTGCCTGAAGTATCCTCACGTGGCTCATGGTTTCTACTATAGATTGAATGATTCTCATGAGTTTCTCCTATAGTTTTTGCATGAGGGTCTTGCATTTGTATCAAGATATTCGAAATCTTGTTGATGGTTTCATGAAGCTGATACAACTTTTCATTGAATCCTACTTCCATTCGGGTGAAATTTTTCTATAGTCCACCCAAACCAGCTTCTAGACTTACTATCCTTTCTTGATTTGTCACCATTTACTTAAGCTAATTCCAATTGATAGGTCCCAAGAGTTAGAAAAGGGTTATTTTGTTTGTAAATTTCTTAGCTTTTCTCTTGATTTTCTTCTACTTAAATGTAGAAAATATTGCTTAAAAAACTGTCATGCAATAACATGGTGGCTATTCCTAACACTTGTCTTTTGCATGCATGGCATTTACGGCATATGCTAGACATATGGTTACATAATATTGCTAAAGGTTTCTTTATAAACATATTTTATGACACTAGTCACGACACATGGTCAAAAAGGGTACAAAAAGTTGTTGGAAATAAAATACATGCAACATCCTAGTGGTAGGATGCGAGCGATGTAGTATACAAAAAATAGCGTGCAATGGCCGAGTAGCTTTGTGCGCAGAGACATCCTTCTTGTGTGAATTAGCCGACATAGATGTTTTGTGCCGTGCTAAAAGATGTATGCATGTTAATGCATACTTGGGATTCCTCTTGGGAGAATTTTTCTACCAAAATATGTATGCATGTTTATGCTTCCATCAAAATGACACCCTTTGAGGTTCATTATGGACATCTTCCTCCTATCATTCCATGCTATAACAAAAATACTTGTCCTATTAATGATGTAGATCAATAATTAAAAACCAGGGATATAATCCTTAAGCATCTTAAAGAGAATTTGTCTGCTGCTAACAATACAAAGAAAGGATCTTGAACCTTGAGGACAAGGTTCATGCCAAAGAGGAGGGCAATGTTAGACATTCATTAAGAACTCTCAAGAGGAATCCCAAGTATGCATAAACATGCATACATCTTTTAACATGATACAAAACATCTCTACTGATTAATGCGCGTAAGAAGGATGTCACTACGCACTGAACTACTTGGCCATTGTGCATATGAAGGGTGTCATTGTGCACATAGCTACTTGACCATTGCGCTCTAATTTTTGTATACTGCATGCGTTGCACCGCGCATGCACTATCAATAAGACGTTGCGTGTATTTTTTTTCCAATAGTTGTTTGTACCCTTTTTGGCCATGTGTCGTGACAAATGTCATAATATTATGTATATAAAGATAAGTGTAGCAATATTATGTTAGCATATGTCTAGCGCATGCTATAAATTCCACGCATGCTAAAGACAAGTGTCATGAACAGCCACCGAGCTATTGCATGATAGTTTTGTAATCATTCTCTTTTGCATTTAAGCAAAAGTAGATCAAGGGAAAGCTAAGAAATTTACAAAAAAACAACCCTTTTCTAGCCTCTTTTCTTCTTTAGATCCCTTGTTTCACTCCAATAGTCCAATAAATCAAGTCAATGCAGAGGAAATGAATACATTTCCATACTATTCAATAAGTGAAATATATAGAACATATTCTAGAATTGATTATGCCACATCGCTTATTCTTTCTAATGGATCTTACAGAGCCTGTTCATACACGACATGGTCGAGTTTGATATGTTTCAAGGAAGCACTAAATGGGCTGATCCATGAGAATTGGGCTAATTCTAAAATGAAAAATATGAGCTCAAATAATAATCAAGGCTTATTCCACATAATCAAAGCAATTGAAGAGGCTTATTAGCATGAAAATTTGTAGCCAAAATTGTTTGACCATTAAAAGGTGTGAATTTGAAAAGTTTCAAGAATATTAAATAGGAGAATAACTCAGTCTTGATAGGGCTTGTTAAAATACATTTAATCTAATCATTTAGCTGTTTATTGTTTGTCTTTAGAAATCCAAATTGGTTGTCTTAAGAAGTCCAAAATAGCCATTTATTAATTTAAAATTCAATAACTAACTATTTATTAGCTGTCTTTTGAAGACTAAGGGTCCGAAAAAAGATAAGAACTTGTTTAGTCTAATTTTTGTGCTATTTAGTCTAATTTTTTACTTTGCCTATTCCTGGAGGGTTGTTCCAAGTATAAAGAGGAGTACTACGAATTTAAAAGACATATTGGAAATATGAAGAAAATAATCTTCTTGTGAGGTCTTGTGTTCCTCTTAGTTCTTAAAAGAACTCTTAAACTTATCAAGTTAATCTTGTAGCGTTTAAACAACCAAACTTATCACCTTGAATTCTTGAGAGAATCCTTTGGTTTTCTTGGTGTGGAATTTCAATCCTTCGTAGTCTTGATTCTTGGGGTTTTGATCCATCATTATTATCTATTTTCATCACAATTTTTGGTGGGGTTTGTATCATAACTTGTTTTCAACAACCATGGCTTTGATACCAAATGATGTGGACCCTCTATGCAAACAACCCTAGGAACCCACCAACTCAAAGGAATAGGAACGATTGATTTCCTAAGAACATGCTGAAGATGATCATATTAGAACCTAAGAAAACAAAGTCCTTAAAACCCCCATCTTGAGACGCCACAAAGGATGGTCACTTCTTTTCATAAGTCAAATTCAACCAATCAATCAAGAACACAAGAAGTAAAAGCAAAAGCTTTATGAAATATATTTTTCATTAATGATATTCGTTCTTTTAAATTACATAACTCTTCTTCTTTATAAGCAAGAAACTCTAAAAGAAACAAAATCTTAGATGAAATGGCCCTATGGGACCATTTAGTTATGGATTTGGTCTAATCCATCCTTGAGAAAACTAGAAAGCTTAAAATAAAAAGCCCACAATTAACTATAATTAAAATTTTCTAAACATAAAAAGGCCCATAATTAAATAAAATACTAAAATACTCAAAATAAAAAGGCAACAATTAACTAAAATAAGAATCACTAAACATAAAAAGGCCAATAATTAATTAAAACAAATTTTATTCATAAATTAATCCTTGCATCAAACTTGTATTTCCATATCTATCTCTAGTCATTGGACAACCAAATTCTTGCAAAAGATCTTGAAAATATTTGGGAACATTAACTTTATGAGCACTTAGGAACATCAACTTAAACAACAACTCCATCTCAATTACTAAAGCTTTTAAAGATAAGTCGAGTGTTAGTGAGGAGGAACTAGTTCATTTTACCTCCACTGTTTGTAAGGTGGTGACTAGATCAAAGAATTTAAATGAAATCCTCAACACTACAAAAATATTTGGGCATATTTTTGTAGGCTTCATTATGCAACCGAGGTACAAAAGCAGACTGAAATAAATCTGCCTCAAAAAGTCGCTTCAACTAACTTATATGGATGACTAGATTGAATTTTCTAAAAATTATGAACAAATAGATCATTAGTCCCTTATACACCTCACGTTCATATGAGTTAGAGACTATCTCTAAGTTTTGTTTCCCTTCATAAATTCTTTAAATAGGGGGATGTAGTTTAATCACTATTTTCAAGTGATCTATTGGGGTTGAGTTGCTTAATTTTGTCCCCTATTTATTTTTCATCTTTATGTATGTGAATACATGTCTTTTTAATTATGCCTATCTATTTTACACCTTTTCTTGTCTCTCACTCTTACTATTTCAATAGCATGCACATTATGTTAAATATCATATTTTTTCCTTTACATGGCTAACTGATCCTTTACTAGTTCTCTCACATACGAGTTACTTTGAAATGTTTGTTATGTGCTTCTTTCTTGCATATTGTTTGCTTCTTCCATTATGGCCTTTTGTATGCTCATCACATCACATGATCATCATGTAGAGTCAAAATACTAGATTTTTTTCTTTCTAGTATCATATCCTTCATATGTCATGTCGTATAGATTTCATATCACTTATTTTTACTAGGTTTCTCTCCTTTACCTAGTAATTTTTGTGTTAGTCCCGTGTCTATCTCTTGTTGGTGTTTTTTCTTATTTTGCCTTATATTCCTTCTCGTATGTTTTATATGTATCATTGGAGATTTTTGTTGTGTTGTTTGATACCTATACCTTTGTGTGTCTCACTTCTATACTTACTCTTTTTTTCCTTATGGATCCATATGTCATATAATTTACATACCTAACTTCAGGATTTTTGATTACTTGTAATGCTTTATCTAAACTTGTGTGATCTATTAGTAAATTAGTTTTTTTAGTTGTTGTCTCTATCCAAGCATGTTTTCAATGTTGGAACCCATGCCTTTTTCATTTTCTTAGGTCCTTAATTTACTTTCAAACCTTCCTTGTCTCCTTACTTCTAAATTATTGTTATTATGTTTCTTGGAACTGGCATCTCTACTCTTTGCTATCGTACTTAGGTAAAATGAATTGTAGAGGAATCATATTGATTTTTGTTTGGCATGAATTTGAATTGAATTGAAATATGGATGTTTGATATATGTATTTCTTGAGAGTAGTTATGGCTAAATTTTTCTTGTCCATTTCTCATTATTACATCTTTTCTTTACACTTTCTATATCAATGTGAATTTTTATGGTTATTGTTCACAAGTTTGTGTGGATCTCTTGCTTTGATTATTTGCATCTCTGCCAAGTTCTAGAATCCACCTTTAATATCTCTCGAGGCAAAATCCTAAATGCTACTAGGATAGAAAGAGCATTTAGGCCATCCTTGATTCTTTTAACCTTTCTTGCCATCATGGTTTTCATATCAATAGTCTCCCTTCTCTGTGATATCATATTATCCTTTCATTTCTTGATCCTAAATATAGGCTAGCCCAAATATTTATTCTCACTTATGTTTTACACCCTTTGTTAAGCTTGTCTATTTTCGGTTTATCTATTGTACTCACTTTGTTTCATTTAAAAAAAGGGTGAAATAAGGGTCTTAAAGAAGTGTTGAACATATATTAAAAATGGTAAAATAGAGAAAAGAAAAAAAGAAAATAAAAATTGAGATTTATTTGCCCAAAAACAAAGGAAAGAGGACACAAAAAGAAAAATCTTAATGATGAATATGTTGAGGTGCTTTTACATAAACATCATATTTGTGTATTATTCCTTTAACTTCATTGGCTAAAGTTTGGGAAGTAAAGACAAAAGACCCCTTGTTTAAGGGTATAAGTGTCTTGGATTTGGACTTATCTTTTTATTTGGATGCAAAAAGGTATGTTAACAAATTTTTCATATCAAACACTATGTATGGCATCAAATATTTTTTCATACTGTTACAAGAATAAAGCATGGATTGATGGGCATGTAAAATTTTGGGTTGAATGTATTGCTAATTCTTTACAGACCCTCTAATTCATTGAATATGTTTTGTTTACTTCCCTCATTCTATATTTTATGATGACTATTATGTGTTCATTTGTATTAAGGGTTTGCAAGTAGAATACATAACTTGTTTATTATTTCACATGCTTACGTTTAGGGAGGGCGGGGTATGTATTGTGTATGGTGTCAAGGGAAGTGATGTGTTTGTTTTGTTTCATATTGTTTGTTCTATTTGTGAGTTTTTGTTTTGAGGCACGTTCATGTGGTGCTTGTTTTCCTATAAATTATCACTATATGAACCATACATAAATTGGACTATTACTATAACATGTTTCATGCATTGTATGCAATCTATGGTTTTACATGTCAAACTTTGCATTTCCCTGCTTTTGCTTCCTTCTTTTATCCCTCTTACTTTCCATTCATTTCCTAGAAACTATTGTTGGAATGCACGACATATTCTTTCTTGGATAGATTGAGATATTTTCTATCTACACTTATCTTTGGTTGCCCATGCATTTAGTTTGTTGCATGTTGCATGCTTCTACCCTACTAGTATCTTGGGGTATTTTTGTGCCTTTATCTTAAATCTTGTAGTAATTCTTATTGTATTTGCTTTAATCTTACCTATTGAGTTACATTAGTGTTAAAGATTATAGCATATTTTTATGCCTTCCACCCCTCATATATGTGTGTTCCTTTGACTTTCAATGTCAAAAAGGGAGATAAGTTTTTATGCACAACTATATATGATTGTTGCTATGGTATGGGGTTTGAGTGTAGGATTACACTACATATTGTTGCTTGACTTGTACACATTCAAGAGAAGTGTTGCATGATATCAAGGGTAGTTGTGTAGTTTACTTGTGTTTATGCCAAACTGTGTATTCCTGTGTAGTGGTAGCACGATATTATGCGACTTGACTAAATGTTGTTTCCACATGATATGTTTTATGGGGTATGTGTTTATTTAGTTTGTGTCAGTTATAAGTGTATAGTGAAGTCTTCGACCTTCAGATCTTTAGTGTGCAATTGCACTGAGACTCTCGTGTTTTAGGGTGACATAATGGAGATAGAGTTCATAAGATGGACACACTTGGTGTAGGTGCATCTTTTGGGTTTTAATGTGTTGTTATGTTGTTCATGAGAACAAACAACCTTAGGTCATCATAATGATGATATCATGTTTGTTGAGTGTCTATACCTAGTTGTGCAAATTTTTGTCACTAAAAGCCAATTGGAGATAATGTAAGTCCCATTGTACTTGGGACTATGTTTTGACTTATTGTATACAAAACATGGTGTCTATTTTATTTAATTTACTTAGTTTATTTGTCTTCCTTTGTGCATGGTTGGTTATATGGATTAGTAACTCATACAAGCCCATAGTTAGGTACATTTTGTATGTAGGCATGTTTACACACACATTGGGTTACTAAGTACCGAAATTGACTAACCCTAATTTTATTTGAAAACCGAATTGTTGAAATTGTTTTAAAAGCAAATTAACATAAAACTAAAGCAAATAACAAAATTTAATGTTGTTCACAAATGATTAAAAACGCTAAGGCATTTGATTTCGCTAAATCAATTCAATCCGATTTCAAGTTATGTTATATGAAAATCAAAGTTAGAAGTGATAGTTGAAAACCCCAAACTTATTTAATACTCTTTCTCAAGTTATATTAGAATTACTTATCTATGAAAATCAACTATATTTCTATGAATATTTACTCACAAATAAGCACATTACGATTTATGGAATTTCTGGAATAACCACATACATCATGCATTAGGTGTCAAACTCGCATTCAACATACGGTATTTATCACAAGAAGCATTCATTACACATCTCCTCTCGGTCTCAATATAATGCAACAAATCATCTAAATCTTGATCAGAAATTTAAAAGCATTAAGCATGGAAATAAATACTCGACTTGAAAACAATGAATTCATATAACCATAACAAAAGAAATCAGATTTTCATGATTCAACTACATCATAGCCTTAGCAAAAACGAATTAGTTCATAACGAAAATAAGAACAACCATTATATCAATTGAATCCATGAATAACAACTATCAATAAACTACAGAATATAAAAACTAAGGAGAAGAGATGAAAAACTCTAGAAGATGAAGGCTTGGTAGCAACAATGGTGAAGATCCTTCAAGTTTCTCCAAAATTTCCTTCTCTTCTCCAAAAATACCTTTGAACTCTGCTTTTTGCCGTCCCCTCCTTCTCCATCATAATGTATATATAGATCTAGGGTTTTGGAGGGCAATTTTGGAACAAAACAGCATAAAAAAATGTTTTCAAACGAAACTCGCCGGCGGCGAGATTTCTGGAAAACTTACGATTTCGGTTCTGCTAAATCACGCCAGCGGCGGGATTATTATGGCCGGCGGCGAGATGCACTTGGCCGGCGGCAATATGTATTTGGCCGGCAGCGATATGTACTTGGCCGGCGGCGAGATTTACTTGGCCGGCGGCGAAATTGCTTTGCCAAAATCTGTGCTCTCGGGAAGATTTTCAACATTTTCTCCGTAAGGTTTTCGCCGGCGGCGAAATTACAAATTTTGAAATTTTTTTCTTTTTATTTGATTCAATCCCGATCATTGTATTTTGTCCCTAACTTCTCCAAAATCATGATTTTACCTGAAATTGCACTTTAAACACGAAATACCCGTGAAATGACATTTGTGGATTAAATAATCAAATAAACACAATTTTCACACAAATATCAATATTTAAATCATAACAAAAATGCAATAATTTAGCTCTTATCAACAACCCCCAACCAGCTTCTTGCTAGTCTCTAGCAAGAAAAGCGATCTATTTAATAAATTCAAAGGAGACATTAAGAGAAACTTCAAAGGAAATTTTATTCTATTTACAAAATTACATTAAGCGTATGCAATAAGCCTTTAAACCCCTAGGCAGCCTTAGTAGGACGAGTTGTAGTCTCGTGAGGGCTTCCAGTGATGATACCCACAAACATCTTACCTATAACTATCCTAACTTAAAACAATAACATAACCTAAAAAATAATTTGCACAAATGTCTCAAAAATTGTAAATAACACCCAACATATAGAATAATTAAATGTCACTAAGTTTTAAGAAATCTCAAATGCCAATTTCACTTTTGTTATTGATTCTTAAACATCCATCAAACCACAAACCAATAGCCATAATGCCCAGATAATATTATGTAGAACATCCACAAACAAAAAGGTGAAATCTCAAACTCCATAGGCTCACTCTTCAAAACTCTCTCCACTAATGAAGAAAAATACACCACTTCAGATCAATAGGACTTATTAGGCTTGTAATGTTAGGCTTAGGTATTTGGTTAAGAAAGAACGGGAAGTGTCAAAATACAAATAATAGCACTTATTAGATTAAACACAACCAATTAAGTAAAAGAGTAACACCATTTAACCCAAATTGTTTCTTCCGATCATAACCCATTTTTCCAAAGATAAACAATAATTCTTCCTCAATCTTTCACCTCAGTACATCCATTACTAACACTCTTTTATTTACTAGAGTGTGAAGGCCCTTTTTTTTCTCTTTCTCTTTTCCTTTTTTTTCTTTTTTTTTCTTTTCTTTTCTTCGTTGTTTATTTATTTTTTTTAAACATAACCCCAACCAATTTCTTCCAATATATGTGGAAGATGTCTTTTTTTTATTCCATCCTTACTCCAATTGCTCTTGAAAAATTTGTGTTCAAAATTAAGTGCTCTTAACAAATAAGGTAGGAATTATATATAAATATATATATATATTTTTGCTCAATAAAAGGTAGGTTATAGAAGGCAAAAAGAAAGAAAAATAAGGCTAACAATATATTTAAATAGGCTCAAAGAGGTAACTAGTGATATAAGGATAACAAGGTAGGCTTAAAATGGCACAATCGATCCAAAAATGGCCTACATCATCTCCTAAATAGTGCAATCCCAAATTATTTCGCCTCAAGAGGTTTTCAAATGAGTTCTAGAGTTTGTTGAGATCACAAAAATGTCCATGAAAAATTCGCACATAAGACTTCTCTAAGCATTTAGACTAATCAACCAAATCATACCACATACCAAAAGAGTCGCCAACTAGGTAAAATCAACATTTGAAATTATCTTTAAACCGAAGCAAAATTTAATGTCTTCTAAAAGCTACTTGTTATCACAATCACATTATTATCATCAACGTGCAAATTAAAATAAGTAAAATGCAAATAAAATAAAAAAATAAAAATAAAAGAAATTAAATCAAAATGTAGAAAAATAAATGGAAAATCAAAATTAAACACAAATAAACACACAAACAAAACTAATAAAAATGAAGGGAAGAAAAGATTTACCGTTTACCGCACCCCCAACCAAAACCTTACATTGTCCTCAATGTAAGAAAGAAAAACTACAAATGGTTTTTTTTTTACCTGTAAGACAAATAAAATAAGAAAATTTAATTAAAAATAAAATTATCATAAAATTAAGTGCAGAATTTAAAATTTCTAAAATAAAATGAGATAAAAGATGAGAAAAAAAATCTGATGGGTTGCCTCATATTAAGCGCTTTAAGTTATAGTCATTAGCTAGACTTTTTCTCATTCTTTACTGTGGTTGTTGTAACTCTAGAGAATCTTTCTGCTTGTTGAATTCTCCGTCAAAATATTGCTTCAACCGTTGTCCATTCACCTTGAAAGTTCCCTTTGTTTCATGACTGATCTCAACTGCTCCATAAGGAAACACCTTGGTTACTAGAAAAGGTCCTGACCAATGATATTTAAGCTTTCCCGGAAAAAGTCTGAGACGGGAGTTATAAAGCAGCACTTTCTATCCCACTTCAAAGTTTCGCCTCAAAATGTGCTTATCATGCCAAATCTTCGTCTTGTCTTTGTATATTCGGGCATTCTCATAAGCATCATTCCTCATTTCATCCATCTCATTCAATTGCAACACCCTCTTTTCACTTGTTGCCTTAAGATCAAAATTCAGAATTTTAATTGCCCAATATGCCTGATGTTCCAATTCAACTGGAAGGTGACAAGCTTTTCCATACACCAATCGGTATGGAGACATGCCGATAGGTGTCTTGAAAGTTGTCCTATAGGCCCAAAGTGCATCATCTAGTTTCCTTGACCAATCCTTGCGTGAGTTATTTATGGTCTTTTCAAGGATCCTCTTCAACTCTCGGTTTGACACTTCAACTTGTCCACTTGTTTGAGGATGGTAAGGTGTTGCTATCCGGTGTGTTACTCCATATTTCTGCAACAAAGCCTCAAATTGGTTATTGCAAAAATGCTTACCTCCATCACTTATAATTGGTCTAGGTGTGCCAAATCTAGAAAATATGTTCTTCTTGAGAAAATTGATCACAACCTTAGCATCATTGGTAGGCAAGGCAACTGCTTCCACCCATTTAGAGACATAATCTACACCAACAAGAATGTATTTATTAGAGTGAGATGAAGGAAAAGGCCCCATAAAATCAATACCCCAAACATCAAATAAATCAATTATTAAAATATTATTTAAGAGCATTTCATGTCTCCGTGAAATATTTCTGCTCCTTTGGCAATCATCACACATTGAAACAAACTTGAAAGCATCTTTAAACAATGAAGGCCAATAAAATCTAGATTGCAAAATTTTTGCTGCAGTTTTTGTTCCACCAAAATGTCCCCCAACTTCCTTCGAATGGCAATGACGAAGAATGCTTTCCATTTCTTCCTCCGGCACACATCTTCTAATAATTTGATCTGCACAATGTTTATACAAGTAAGGTTCATCCCAAAAATAATGTTTCAGATCAGAAAAGAATTTCTTTTTTTGTTGATAAGACATGTCAGGAGGTAAAACTTTCTTGACCAAATAATTTGCATAATCAGCAAACCATGGAGCCTTTCGGATAGCAAGCAATTGCTCATCCGGAAATGCTTCATTAATTTGGTCTTCAACCTCAATGTAATCTTCTTCCAACCTAGACAAATGGTCAGCAACCAAATTTTCGGTCCCCTTTTTGTCCCGTATTTCTAAGTTAAATTCTTGCAAGAGAAGAATCCATCTTAGTAATCGTGGTTTGGCATCTTTCTTGGCAAGCAAATACTTAAGAGCAGAATGATCAGTATAAACAATGATTTTAGACCCAATTAAATAAGATCTAAAATTATCAAATGCAAACACTACTGCCAAAAGCTCTTTCTCAGTTGTTGCATAATTAAGTTGTGCATCTGTCAATGTCCTACTTGCATAATAAATCACATGCAGCAACTTATTCTTCCTTTGGCCCAGAACAGCACCTATAGCATAGTCACTAGCATCACACATTACCTCAAATGGAAGACTCCAATTTGGTGCACAAATTATAGGGGCTGAAGTGAGCTTTTCCTTCAAAAGGTTAAAAGCTTGCAAACAATCAGGAGAAAATTCAAATTGTGCATTTTTAACTAACAAACTGCAAAGAGGTTTTGTTATTTTTGAAAAATCTTTAATAAATCTTCTATAAAACCCAGCATGTCCTAAGAAACTTCTAACACCCTTTACAATTGTTGGAGGTGGTAATTTTTTGATCACTTCCACCTTTGCACGGTCCACTTCTATTCCCTTTCTTGAAATCCGATGGCCAAGAACAATTCCTTCTTGAACCATGAAGGGACATTTCTCCCAATTTAGCACTAAATTTGTGTCTTTACAACGCTGCAAGACTAACGAGATATTATGCAAGCAATTATCAAAAGAATGGCCAAAAATAGAAAAATCATCCATAAAAACCTCAATAAACTTTTCGACCATATCAGAGAAAATTGATATCATGCATCTTTGGAAAGTTGCAGGTGCATTACATAAACCGAATGGCATCCTTCTGTATGCAAAAGTACCATAAGGGCATGTAAATGTTGTCTTCTCTTGATCCTCTGGTGCAATTGCAATTTGGTTGTACCCCGAATATCCATCAAGAAAACAATAATAAGCATGTCCAGCCAATCTTTCCAACATCTGATCAATAAATGGTAAAGAAAAATGATCTTTCTGGGTAGCGTCATTCAACTTTCGATAATCAATACACACTCTCCACCCAGTCACTGTCCTTTTTGGAATAAGCTCATTTTTTTCATTTTCTACAACTGTGATTCCTCCTTTCTTTGGTACACAATGAATAGGACTTACCCAAGCACTGTCTGAAATCGGATAAATTATCCCGGCATCCAAAAGCTTGATTACCTCATCCTTGACCACTTCTTGCATTGTTGGGTTTAAGCGCCTTTGTGGCTGAATTGTGGGCTTGTAATCCTCATTCATCAAGATTTTATGCATGCACACAGAGTTGCTAATCCCTTTGATGTCCGCCATTGTCCATCCAATTGCCGTTTTGTGAGTCCAAAGAACTCCTAATAGCTTGTTTTCCTCTTCATCATTCAAGGAATTGTTAATAATAACAGGAAATGATTCAGAGTCTTCAAGATAGGCATACCTTAGATGGGATGGCAATGGCTTTAGCTCAATCTTGTTGGCTTCCTTCTTTACCACTGAGGTTGGAGTTTCATTTGTTCCCAACTCCTTGAATGTTCCATCACTGGAAAAATATTCATCAAGTACTACCAGTAATTCGGAACATTGTCTCACTCTCTCATCATCCTCCTCAATTGTTGCAGATTTCACAAGGCAAGCTTCTAGTGGTAGTAATGGAGTTCTCTCCTCAAAAGTTTCTGAGATTAACCTATCAAGAGTGTTAATTTGAAAACATGAATGTACTTCACTTGGAAATTTCATTGCTTCAAAAACATCAAAGGTCACTTGTTCATCTTGCACCCGTAGAATGAGCTTTCCTTGCTGAACATCGATCAATGTTCTTCCAGTCGCAAGGAATGGTCTCCCCAATATCAACGGTACCTCTCTATCTTCCTCCATGTCAAGCACCACGAAATCTGTAGGGAAAATAAATTTATCAACTTTAATTAAAACATCCTCAATTACCCCTCAAGGATATTTCACCGATCGATCCGCTAATTGTAGAGAGATTGAAGTGGGCTTCACTTCTCCCAGGCCTAGTTTCTTGAAAACAGAAAGTGGCATCAAATTAATGCTTGCTCCTAAATCACATAGGACTTTATCAAAATTGCAACTTCCTATAGTGCAAGGTATAGTAAAACTCCCTGGGTCTTTCAATTTTTGTGGCAATTTTCTTTGAAGAACTGCACTGCACTCCTCATTTAGCATGATAGTTTCATAATCTCCCAACCTCCTCTTCTTTGATAGAATTTCCTTCATGAATTTTGCATATTTGGGCATTTGTTCCAACATCTCTGCAAAAGGAATGTTAATATGCAATTTCTTAAAAATATCCAGAAATTTATCAAATTGATTATCAAGCTTTTTCTTATTCAATCGTTGAGGATATGGGATAGGAGGCTCATATTTCGCATTTGGGGTAGGTTGAACATCTTGGGATGTTGATGGATTTTCTTTAGATTCTTCCATCTTTTTCTCCGATTTCTTCTGATTCTCAAGTTCTCTACCGCTTCTTAATGTGATAGCCTTTGCATGTTCTTTGGGATTTATTGTGTCACTAGGCAACGATCCTTGAGACCTTTCTACAATCTGCTTTGAAAGTTGCCCCAGTTGGTTTTGGATATCCTTGTTAATTGCCTCTTGATTTCTGAAATTTGTTCTAGACTCCTCAATGAACTTTCCTAAAATTTCTTCCAAATTTGTTTGTTTTTTCTCTTGGGGTTGGTAGGAAGATGATGACGGTTTGAATCCCCCTTGGTTATTTCCCCATGACAAATTTGGATGATTTCTCCAACCTGGATTGTAGGTGTTCGAGTATGGGTTATGTTGAGGTTTTTGGAAATTTGAAACATAATTTGCTTGCTCAGCATTTGGTGAAGCAAATGGATTTCCAACTTGGCACTCAATGCTAGCATGATTTCCACCACATAAATCACATTGTGCAGTTGGTTTGGATTCAAATTTGGAGGACAAAGAATCCATCTTTCTTGAAAGAACAGCAACTTGAGCCGACAAAGCATTCACTGAATCAATTTCATGCACTACTGTTGGTCTGTTTGCAATTACCTGCTCTGAATGTCACTGATTGTTGTTTTCTGCCATAACCTCTAACAACTCATGAGCATCCTCCGGTGTTTTTCCCATTAAAGATCCTCTAGCTGCAGCATCAATCATTGCACGATAGTTTGAAACCAACCCATTATAAAATGTAGAGACTTGTAGCCAAATTGGTATACCATGATGTGGGCACTTCCTCAACATTTCTTTGAATCTTTCCCAAGATTCATACAATGATTCTTGGTCATACTGTGTAAAAGATGTGATTTCATTCCTCAATTTTGCCGTCTTAGTAGGAGGAAAGAACTTGGACAAGAATTTCTGAACCAATTCATTCCATGTTGTAATTGATCCCGATGGTAATGAGTTTAGCCACTCCTTGGCTTTATCCCGAAGTGAAAAAGGAAAAACCCTCAATCTTACAGCATCTTCGGACACATCATTATCTTGTAAAGATCACACACCTCCAGAAAGTAAGCAATATGTGCATTTGGATCATCCTTTGACATTACCCCAAACTGATTTGATTGAACCATTTGGATAAAGGATGGTTTTATCTCAAAGTTATTGGCTTGAATAGCTGGCCTCCTTATACCCAAAATAGTTCCAGCAACATTAGGCGCAGCATAATCCCTCAAAGCTCTACGATTTCCACCTCCCTCAACAAATGGTGGATCCATGGCTAATTGTCTATTAGGTGCTGAAGTTGAACGTCTTCTCTCTCGGTTTAGATGCCTATATGTTCTATCAATCTCCGGATCAAATGGAAGAAGGTTAAGGCTTCTTGTACATCTCATACAAAATCCTACAACCAGAAAATCAACTAACACACAAACAACACAAGGTTATTTTTTTTTATGATAAATAAAATAAAACAGCAAAATAAACAAAATTAAAAAAATGAAAGAACGATAAAGCAAATTAACTTCAAATTAAAACTAAGATTAGGTAGTATAAATATTAATAAAATCAAACCATTCCCTGGCAACGACGCCAAAAACTTTATACGTATTTTCGCAAGTGTACGAATCGTTCAAGTAATAAAGTGTACAAAAGTACGGATATCGAACCCACAAGGAATGGCGTTACTAAGTACCGAAATTGACTAACCCTAATTTTATTTGAAAACCGAATTGTTGAAATTGTTTTAAAAGAAAATTAACATAAAACTAAAGCAAATAACAAAATTTAATGTTGTTCACAAATGATTAAAAATGCTAAGGCATTTGATTTCGCTAAATCAATTCAATCCGATTTCAAGTTATGTTATATGAAAATCAAAGTTAGAAGTGATGGTTGAAAAACCCAAACTTATCTAATACTCTTTCTCAAGTTATATTAGAATTACTTATCTATGAAAACCGACTATATTTCTATGAAGATTTAATCACAAATAAGCACATTACGATTTATGAAATTTCTGGAATAACCACATACATCATACATTAGGTGTCAAACTCACATTCAACATACGGTATTTATCACAAGAAGCATTCATTACACATCTTCTCTCAGTCTCAATATAATGCAACAAATCATCTAAATCTTGATCAGAAATTTAAAAGCATTAAGCATGGAAATAAATACTCGACTTGAAAACAATGAATTCATATAACCATAACAAAAGAAATCAAATTTTCATGATTCAACTACATCATAGCCTTAGCAAAAACGAATTAGTTCATAACGAAAATAAGAACAACCATTATTTCAATTGAATCCATGAATAACAAATATCAATAAACTGCAGAATATAAAAACTAAGGAGAAGAGATGCAAAAATCTAGAAGATGAAGGCATGGTAGCAACAATGCTGAAGATCCTTCAAGTTTCTCCAAAATTTCCTTCTCTTCTCCAAAAATACCTTTGAACTCTGCTTTTTGCCGTCCCCTCCTTCTCCATCATAATGTATATATAGATCTAGGGTTTTGGAGGGCAATTTTGGAACAAAACAACATAAAAAATTGTTTTCGAACGAAACTCGCCGGCGGCGAAGTTATTCTCGCCGCGGCGAGATTTCTGGAAAACTTACGATTTCGTTTCCGCTAAATCTCGCCGGCGGCGGGATTATTATGGCCGGCGGCGGGATTATTATGGCCGGCGGCGAGATGCACTTGGCCGGCGGCAATATGTATTTGGCCGGCGGCGAGATGTACTTGGCCGGCGGCGAGATTTACTTGGCCGGCGGTGAAATTGCTTTGCCAAAATCTGTGCTCTCGGGAAGATTTTCAACATTTTCTCCGTAAGGTTTTCGCCGGCGGTGAGAATATTCTCCCCGGCAGCGAAATTATAAATTTTGAAATTTTTTTTCTTTTTATTTGATTCAATCCCGATCATTGTACTTTGTTCCTAACTTCTCCAAAACCATGATTTTACCTGAAATTGCACTTTAAACATGAAAATACCCATGAAATTACATTTGTGGATTAAATAATCAAATAAACACAATTTTCACACAAATATCAACATTTAAATCATAACAAAAATGCAATAATTTAGCTCTTATCATCTTCCTTTGTGCATGGTTGGTTATATGGATTAGTAACTCATACAAGCCCATAGTTAGGTACATTTTGTATGTAGGCATGTTTACACACACCATTGGGTTGGTTTTCACAGTGTTGATCCTAAGTATAGTGTTGGTTTTCGTTGAGCAAGAATGCAAGTGAGCCAACCTTTTTAACTGTTGTTTTTGGCATGTTTCAAGAGCGGTTATTTATAGATAGTACTCGGTATTTTTGGAAATGGTAAAATGAAATTTTTTAGAGCCTTACCACCAAGCTTTCTAATAAGCTCACCACTACCCTCACCACTATCCTTGGCAAGGTGGTGGACTAGTGGCTTGAAAAATGGATGGATAGGTGTGGCTTTCAAGCTCTATAAGTACCTCACTCATTTCTATTATCTTTACCTATCGTTTAAGACACAAATCAATGCCAAAATTCACTCTAAGATTTCTATATATTTCCCAAGCTATATGGGAGAGTATACATTTGAGAGTGGCTCACTTTTTTGATTAGCTATCAAATAATTATATGTGTGAGTATTTGGTTTGATTGTGTGTTCTTGTACATGATTTGACATTAATAGTAGAATGTGTGTCCAATGAGGCTATAAGTTGATACACTTCTGATTACTGATAATTGGTTACCAATCACACCATATTGGTTGCCACTATTGAACCAAACAGTTGCAGACGTAGCAAATGAAGAGCTATAATAGGCAGTTTGGATAGAGTTCTAGTTGATTGAGGTAATAGTGATTTTACTTTCTATTACCGTTGTAACGTGTTTAATGTTTTGTGACCTATTTGCAACAGAGTGGTTTCCTAAGGAAACCCAAGGATGTTACCATACATATGTGGTCTCTATATGAGCTTAACTTATTATATCAAGGGTTATGCATGATCTTTCATTGCACTAGTATAATCTGAGTTTGTGATGCTGACTCTTTATGCGAACAACCTAGGAACCCACAAACTCAAGGGAATTGAAACAATTGATTTGCTAAGAACGTGTTGAATATGATCAGATTAGAACCCTAAGTAAGAAAAGTCCTTAAAACCCAAATCTTGAGATGCCATAAAGGATGATCACTCCCTTTGATAAGTCGAATTCAAGCATACAATCAAGAACACAAGAAGGCAAAACAAAAAGCTTTCTGAAATTTTCTTTTCATTAATGAATATTTGTTCTTACCTCCATTACATAGCTCTTCTTATTAATAAGCAAGTAACCCTAAAATAAAAAAAAACCTTAGATGGAATGGGCCTATTTAGTTATGGATTGGGCCTAATCCAACCTTAAAAAAATAAAAGACTAAATGACTTAACTTAAAAAAGCCCATAATTTAATAAAATAAAAATTACTAAACATAAAAGCCCATAATTAGCTAAAATAAAAATATTACTTCCTAAATTAATCTTTGCTTCCAACTTGATCTTCCAAATCTATCCCTTGCATAGAAAGGTAATAGACCATCCTTAGTGAATCTTTAGAATCTTCAAATTTAGTTTTTGATTATTCTAACACAGCCTCTTTGTATTGCACTTCCATGATCAAGCCTTGGAGAGCTTCCTTTATCCTCTTAGTCTTTGCCCTCGCCATTGGACCGCTAATTCCATGCAAAGAATATTGAGAATATTTGGGAATATCAACTTGATAAGCACCTTAATCTCCATTATTCCTCTCCTCTTCAAAAAGATTCGCCCTCGAATCACCTATATCAAACAAAGATAAATCAGCGACATTAAAAGTTGCGCTAACATTACCATAGTCACTTCCCAAATATATCTTGTAGGTGTTATCATTGATCCGTTCTAAGACTTGAAAAGGTCCATCTCCTCGAGGCCGCAATTTTGATTTTTGTTGTGTGGGAAACCCTCCTTTTCGTTGATTTTGATTTTCATTGTGTGAAAAATATGCTCACGTTGCTCTTCATCTCCTTCACTCTTAGGTTGTATATTGAGGGCTCTTCTTGTGACAAGTAATTCCCCATGCACAAGTTCTTCTAATTATACATCAGAACAATCCTCCAACGATGGCATTTCATCGTCACTTGAACTAGCACTCTCGATTTCTTCATTATCACGAACAACCATAACCCTTTTATTTGGACATTCAGAAGCAATATGTCCGAGTCCTTGGCACCTAAAACACTTAATGTCATGGGACATATTTCCTTATATTGTATGATATAAGAGAGGTAAGGAGAATGTTTTAGCCGATGCTTTATCACAGAGGTATGCCTTTCTCTTAACTTTAAATGCTAGATTGCTAGGATTTGAGTATGTTAAGGAAATGTATACTAATGGTAATGATTTCTCTGCTATTTACCATGCTTGTGAAAAAAATTATTTTGAAAAAAATTATAAATTAGATGGGTATTTATTTAAAGAAAATCAATTGTGTAAACCCAAATGTTCCATGCGTGAGTTGTTGATTAAGGAGGTCAATAAGGGAGGATTAATGGGCAATTTTGAAATTAAGAAGACTCAAGATGTTTTCTGTGAGGATTTTTATTGGCTGACAATAAGGAGGGATGTAGCAAGAATATGTTCTAGATGCCTAACTTGTAAGCAAGCCAAATCCAAAGTCTTGCCACAAGGATTATATACTCCCTTGCCATACCAAGCACACCTTGGGTAGATATTTCCATGGATTTTTTTAGGGTTACCTAGATCTAAGAATGGTATAGACTCCATTTTTTTTTGTTGTAGATAGGTTTTCTAAAATGGCACACTTCATATCATGTCATAAAACCGATGACGCCACTAATGTAGTAGAGTTGTTCTTTACGGAGGCTTTTAGGCTTCATGGAATTCCTAGGAGCATTGTGTCTGATATGGATGTTAAATTCCTTAATTATTTTTGGAAAACTCTTTGGGCTAAAATGGGAAATAAACTATTGTTTTCAACTAACTTGTCACCCCCAAACAGATGTGCAAACTGAGGTAGTAAATAGGACTCTATCCATGTTGCTTAGGGTAGTAATAAAAATGAATTTGAAAAATTGGGAGGATTGTTTACCTTTTGTTTAATTTGCTTGTAACTGGAGTGTGCATTCAACTACTAATCATTCTCCATTCGAAAGTTTTTAGGCTTTCAATCCACTAACTCCTTTGGACATATTTCCTATACCTATTTTAGAGAAAACTACCTTAGATAGTGCCAGGAAGGCTGAAATGGTGAATAAAGCTCCATGAATGCATTCATGAGAAAATTGAGAAGAGAAATAAGGATTATATTTGAAGGGCCAACAAAGGGTAGCAAAGGGTCATTTTTGATTGGGTTTGGTTTCATATGAGGAAGGAACGATTTCTTGAAAAAAGATGGTCCAAGTTGCAACCTCGGGGAGATGGACCCTTTCAAGTGATCAAGCAAATTTACGATAATGCCTAAAAAATTGATCTTCCCGGGGAGTATAATGCCAATACCTCTTTTAATGTTTCTGATCTTTCTCCTTTTGATCATGTAGGTGATGATTCGAGGGTGAATCCTCTTGAAGAGAGGGAATGTTAAGAATCATGGAGCTCTACAAATTCCAAGTAGACCAATCACAAGGTCTAGGAGGGCACAACTCAAATAGGCTTTAAATGGGCTTATTTAAGAGGTCATGCATAACGAAGGAGACCAAAATTGGAAATGCAAGGATTGGGACAAGCCTAGGATGGAAATTAGGGCAAAATTCGTAATAGAAAACTAGGCATATTGCTTTTCCATTTGGACTAATTTGGACAGATTTCTTTTCATCCCTTGGATGAAAACAAAGGTTAAGTCATAATATTTTATTGGGTTTCTTTTGTAGTTAGCTGCCCCATTTTTCTCCATGTTGTCATCCATGTTTTCTGCTACCTTTTGTGCTTTTTACCTGTTTTTATTTTCAACCCATGGATGAGATCAATGGGTATGATGTAGTAGAGCTTCAAGTTTATTTGTATCCTATAAATACTTAAGAGCCACTCAGATGCTGGGAATTCACATTTTGAATGAAATTGGATTTTTTAGATCATTTGAGAGCTCATTCATACTCTTTATTCCTCTACAAGCAACTTAACAAGTGATAGGCAACCTTTGTGGTGTTATTTAGCATCTAAGCATTTGTGGTGACAAATATCCATACTTGTTAGGGTGTCATTTATGCTAGATTTATCAAGGAAATAATAGCACCTCCTTGTGGCATCTTTCCCCTTAGAAAAATGGTGAGTAATATCCATTGATTTGTGGAGAAACATTTTGCTTTATAATATAAAATTATATAGGTTCTAACCCTTGGTTCATATCAGATGCCACAAGGAGGTGTTATTTCCTTGATAAGTCTAGCATAAATGATACCCTAAAAAGTATGGATATTACTCACCACAAATGCTTGGATGCTAAACAATACTACAAAGGATGCCAATCCCTTGATAAGCTACTTATAGAGGAACAAAGAGCATAAATGAACTCTCAAATGATCTAAAAAATCAAATTGCATTCAAAATGTGTATTTTCCAATAGTTGAGCTGCTCTTAATAGGATACAAATAAACCCTAAGCTCTACTAAATCATAGCCCTTGATCTCATTCAAGGGTTGAAAATAAAAAAAAAGCACAAAAGGTAGTAGAAAACATGGAGCAAAATAGGGCAGCTGACTACAAAGGAATCCTAAGAAAATATTACATCTTAACCTTTGTTGTCATCCAAGGCTTGAAAAGAAAGTTGCCCAAACTAGTCCAAATGGCACAACAATGTTCCTAGTTTTCTTCTACCAATTTTTCCATAATTTCCATCCTTGGCTTGTCCCAATCCTTGTACTCCCAATTTGGGTCCCCTTGGGTATGCAGGACCTCTTGAATGAGCCCATTTAAAGCCTCTTTGATTTGTGCCCTCCAAGACCTTGTGATTGGTCCACTTGGAATTTGTAGTGTTCGATGATTCTCATCATTCCCCCTCTTCAAGAGGATTCATCCTTGAATCGTCACTTGTATAATCAAAAGGAGAAAGATCAGAAACATTAAAAGAGGTACTGACATTATACTCACCAAGAAGTTATATTTTGTAGGCATTGTCATTAATTCGCTTGATCACTTGAAAGGGTCCATCTCCCCTAGGTTGCAAGTTGGACCGTCTTTTTCAAGAAACCGTTCCTTCCTCATATGCACCCAAACCCAATCACCAAGCTCAAAAATGACTCTTTGCCACCCTTTGTTGGCTCTATAAGCATAATTCTTATTTCTTTTCTCATTTTGCTCATGAATACATTCATGGAACTTCTTTAGCCTTTTAGCCTTCCTCTATGACAAAGCATCGGCTACAACATTTTCCTTACCTCTCTTATATTGAACAATATAAGGAAATTTCTTAATGAATTGCTTCCATCTAGCATGCCTCCTATTTAATTTACCTTGGCACTTTAGATGTTTTAGAGATTCGTGATTGGTATGGATGACAAGGCATATAGCTCCTTGTCATACTTTGGATAATTAAGGGCTACTCCGTGATGTTTCTCACTAAAATAAGCTAAAGGTTACCATTCCTGTATCAAAATAGCTCATATACCTATTCTTGATGCATGACACTCAACTTCAAAGGTTTTAGTAAAATCAAGTAAAGATAAAAGAGGTGCAGAACACAAACTATCCTTTAATGCTTTAAAGGTGCTCTCCCAATTCTCGCCCCATATAAAACCAACATACTTTTTAATTACCTCGGTTAGAGGTACGGCTAGTGTACTAAAATGTTTGAAAAACCTTCAATAAAAACTAGCCACAAGGAGGTGTTATTTCCTTGATAATTCTAGCATAAATGACACCTTAACAAGTATGGATATTACTCACCACAAATGGTTGAATGCTAAACAACATCACAAAGGTTACAAATTCTTTGATATGTTGCTTAAAGAGTAACAAATAGCATGAATGAGCTCTCAAATGATCTGAAAAATCAAATTTCATTCAAAATTTGAAATAATTCTCAGCAGCTGAGCTGCTCTTAAGTATTTATAGGATAGAAATAAACCATAAACTCTACTACATCATAGCCCTTGATCTCATCCAAGGGTTGAAAATAAAAATAGCAAAAAATCATAAAAGGTGGCAGAAAACATGGACCAAAACATGGAGACAATTGGGGCAGTGATGAACGAAAACCGGCATGCCGATTCTCGCAAATACTTTGGTTTTAATATTTGTAAAACTCTCGCAAGTGCACGAATCATTTCGTAGAAAATGATAAGTATACTCCCAAGGTCGATCTAAGGAAGGAATGTATGTGGTTCTTAATTTATTATTCAAACTTTTAAAAACGAAATTAAATCCTAAACATCCTGTCACGATAGTTTGGTTTTTGTGTTCCTAATCTAATAACATAAAATAAACATATATACAGATTAATTAAATATAATCTAAAAACGTAAAAATAAACATAGATACAAATTCAATAAATATTTATCTAAAAATAAATATAAATACAGATTCAATAAATATTCATGCAAATTTTATCATTTATATTAGTGGTGTATTTATGGATATAATAACTAAATTAATTATGCTTGCTCATATTATCTAGGTTATTAAAGATATAAATTGATATTTTATTGATTCTCTCTTTTTTGTATGAATACCATTTTTGGTGAGGTTAGATATTCTTTGTTAACTAAACAAATCAATTAACACCTATGGGTGGGGTTGATAACTAATTTGGTTAATTAAATTAATTCCTTTTTCTAAGAGATTGAAAATGAACCATTTAAATGCCACCTTTGGTGAGGTTAGACGATTTAAACTTTATTCAAGATGTCCAAATTAAACCTGAGAATTTAGTTATCCGAGTACTAACTTTCAAGTTTTAAAACCACTATTGAAAACATGTTGTCAATACATTTTGAGATAATAATTCTTATAAAAACTTTTGAAATAGAGCTTCACTCTAACTCTTGAGGCGATTGTACCATCAAATAAAAGAGCACTACTCTAAATCGAATAGGATAACTAAACCTTAAAATCTAATTTTGATTTAAGTTTGTAATGAAAAATAATATATTTCTCTCTAACATCCTTAATATAAAATCTTGAATAAAAAATAAAATCAATTCATTTTAGAAATTTTCACCTATTTAATATTTACTTAAGCATAACAACGTTATTATTATATCATGATTATAAGCAGACTAGCAGTTAAATTTAATCACAGAACAAAATTAAATATAACATGTAAGAATAAAAGCATAAAAATAACTATAAAGAAAATAAAATCCTTACGAACTTGACGCTATTCCCGTTGCTAGAAAACCTCAATGCGGAATTTGCACTTCCATTTATTGAATCAAAAATCTATATTATTACAAAAACATTACAAGTTCCTCTCAAAAGAGAAGAACTCTAAACCTAGAGAATTGAACTAAAAACTAAGAGAAAAACTAAGAAAAGCTTAGAAACTAAGAAAGAAACTAAGAAAAACTCAAAAACTAAGAAATGAGAGAAAGAAAGAAGAGAGAAGTGTGGTTTTGAGGTGTGCTTTGAAGTGAATGGAAGGGGTATTTATAGGTGAGGATGGAGAGAAAAAAATGAGTAAAAAAATGTTAAAAAAATATTAAAAAATTAAAAAGCGATGTAGTGGACATCTTGAGGTCATCAATAGCGTCGGCATGGCGTCACCAGGCTGCTTTGCACGTGAAAAATGGGGAATTGAAAGCACGTTGAAGCGTAGTGACTGTTGAAGCAGCCTTGTGTGTCGCGTGGCAGCCGTAGCGTGCCCAGTAAACGATGCGGCCCGCGTTAACGGCCTTGTGAGAATGGGAGTCAAGCGGGCGCGTGCAGCATGGTATTTGGCCGGGCCCTGACGGTAGACTGGTATTTGAAATTTGTGAGGCTGAAGTATGACGCGCAATTTTCCGTCTTTTTGACCTTTTCGACCCATTTTGTCCAATTTTCCATGTTTGTTGACTTTTTCCCACTTATTTATTAATATATTTGTGATGTATTGCTTCAAGTATTCTTTTTTGAGTCTTTACATTGCGTTTTTAAGCCAAAATACCTGAAAAACAATAATAATACCCGTGATTCCGAAAAAGACAATTTTATATAAATATATGATAAAACATATAAATATATATATTTTTAATCAATTAATGTGCATAAAATCATGGTTATTTTAGTGCTTTTTGAGCACTCATCAGGCAGCTGATTACAAATGAATCCTATGAAAATATTACATCTTAAACCTTGATTTCATCCAAGGACTGAAAAGAAGTTGCCCAAAATTAGTCCAAATGGCACAACAATGTACCTAGTTTTCTTTTGACAATTTTACCCTAATCTCCACCCTATGCTTGTCCCAATCCTTGCACTGTCATTTTGAGTCCTTTCATTTTGAGTCCTTTGATTATGCAGGACTTCTTGAATGAGCCTATTTAAAGCCTCTTCAAGTTGTGCCCTCCTAGACCTTGTAATTGGACCACTTGAGATTTGTTTGGCTCCATGATTCTCATTATTCCCCCACTCTTCAAGAGGATTCGTCCTCGAATATTCACCTGTATAATCAAAAGGAGAATTATCAAAAACATTAAAGGAAGTGCTGAAATTATACTTACCAGGCAAGTCTAGGTGGTAGGCATTTTCATTGATCCTTTCAATGGTTAGAAATGGACCATCTCCCAATGGTAGATACTTTGATTTTATTTTTTCTATAAAAAATATTTTCTCATGTGCACCCACACCCAATCTCTAGGTTCAAAATCACCCTATGATGTCCTTTTGTTGGGTTTTTGATATATTGTTCAATCCTCCTCTCAATGTTAAGCCTTACTTTCTCTTATTCAAAAGTTTTTGCAAATTTAGTAAAGACAATAAAGGAGCACGAGTCAATTTTTCCTTAAGCAGTTGGATGAAATTTCCTACTCTTTTCCCCATTCGAACCTAACATTCTTTTTGATGACTTTGGTTGTCGGTGCTACTCTGCTAAAATCTTTCACAAATCGCCAATAAAAGCAAGAAAGTCCATGAAAACTTCAAACATTACTTAAGCATGTTGGGTTGGGCCACTCCTGGATAGCTAAATTTTTTCTTCATCAACTTGAACTCCTTGTGAAATCACAATGAAACCCATAAAAACAAGCTTATTGGTGCAAAATTTGCACTTCTTTAGGTTAGGAAATAATTTCTCTCTCCTAAGCTCTTCAAGAAGAGATTGTAAATGTATCAAATAATCTTCCAAATGTTTGCTATAAATGAGAATATGATAAAAATAGATAACTACAATCTTTTTAATAAAATCATGCAAAACATGGTTCATTGATCTCATGAAAGTATTTGGAGCATTAGTTAAACCAAATGGCATGACTAACCACTCACATAAACCATATTTTGTCTTAAATGTAGTTTTCCATTCATCACCTTCTTTCATTCTAATTTGGTGATATCCACTTTTCAGATCAAATTTAGAAAAGACACAAGAACCATGCAACTCATTTAACATATCAACTAAGTAAGGAATAGGATGACGATAATTTACCGTGATATTGTTGATTGCTCAGTAGTCTACGCACATTCTCCATGTCCCATCCTTCTTAGGGAACAAATTACTAGAATAACGTGTGGACTCATTCTTTCTCTCACATACCCCTTTCCCATCAACTCACTAACTTGTTGTAGTTCCTTCATCTCCTCATGATTACTACTATAGGCTAGTCGGTTTGGAATGGTAGGACCAGGTACAAAATCAATTTGATGTTCCAGCCCTTTGATAAGAGGTAATCCATTAGGAATTTCCTTAGGAAAGACATCCTCAAATTCCTACAAGATAAAAACTATTGAAATAGGCAAAGAATCATCAACTTTTTAGCATTCAAAAATGCCACTTGGTTCAAAAGTATAATCATTGGCTCATTAAGAAATATTGCTCTCCCGATTTCACTTACTTATGCATAAACATTTGTTTTTCTCTCTTCTTCTTTTTTTAATTTTTCAATCTCTCTTTCCTTTTCTTTTTGATTTTTTCTCAATTTATTTTTATCACTTTCCTTGTCACTATTTTTATATTGTTAACTCTCTTTTTTTTTCTTTCACTCTTTTCTTTACTCTCATTCGATTTTTAGTCTCACTCTCCTTTTCATTTTCACTCTTCTCTTTTCCCTCATTCTTTTCTTTAGTCTCACTCTTCTTTTCATTTCCACTCTTTTCTTTTCCTATAACCATCTTCATTTGATCTTCAAAGACTTACTTGAGTGAAAAAGGGGACAAGTGTGATTTCTACCATACATCACAAATGAATACTTGTTTCTATATCCGTCATGCATAACCCTCCGATCATATTGCCAAGGCCTACCTATCCGTGTGTAGCTTACATGGGTAACACATCACATATCACCTCATTTTTGTACTTTCTAATGGAGAATCTCACTAGCACTTGCTTATCAATTTTCGCTTCCCCCCTATCATTTAGCCATTGCAAATTTTAAGGCTTAGGGTGTTTGAATGTAGACAACCCTAATTTCTCAACTAAGGTAGTCCTAACCAAATTGGTGCAACTTCCCCCATCAATGATAACACTACACACCTTGTTGCTTACATGAGACCTTGTATGCAAGATATTATATCATTATTGTTCAATGTCTTCCTCCTTCACTTGAAAACTCAAACGCCGCCTTATTATAAGTGCTTGCCTATTAACCCCCTTAACATTCTATTGAGGTGTTTCTCGTTGTAAAGCTGCTCAGGCATTTTCTTGCCTTTCCAATATTTCATTCATATATACCATCAAGTTGTTCATCCTCTCAAAGGATTGTTGCAAAGCCCCCATTATGAACATCATATCCTATCTTCCTTTGGGACTACCATTGGTGGAAATGTTTTTTTGCACTTCTACACTAGTGATATGAACTAAGGGCTTAGGGCCTAGCAAATTTTCAGATTATATAGGTTTATGCACAAATAAATGGATATTTCTCACCATTTATTTGAGGGGAAAAATGCCATAAGGAGATATAATTTCCTTGATAAGTCTAGCATAAATGACACCCTAACAAGTATGGATATTCGTCACCACAAATGCTTGGATGCTAAATAACACCACAAAGGCTGCCTATCGCTTGATAATTTGCTTAAAGAGGAATAAAGAGCATGAATGAGCTCTCAAATGATCTAAAAAATCGAATTTCATTCAAAATGCGTATTTTCCAGCAATTGAACTACTATTAATAGGATACAAATAAACCTTAAGCTCTACTACATCATAGCCCTTGATCTCATCCAAAGGTTGAATATAAAAACAACCAAAAATCACAAAAGGTAGCAAAAAAATATGGACCAAAACATGGAGGAAAATGGGGCAACTGACTACAAAGGAATCCAATAAAATATTACAACTTAACCTTTGTTGTCATCCAAGGGTTAAAAAGAAAGATGTCCAAATTAGTCCAAATGGCACAACAATGTGCCTAGTTTCCATCCTAGGATTTCCCAATCCTTGCACTCCTAATTTGGGTCCCCTTGGTTATGCATGACCTCTTGAATGAGCCCATTTAAAGCTTCTTTGAATTGTGCCCTCCTAGACCTTGTGATTGTTCTACTTGGAATTTGTAGAGCTCGATGCTTCTCATCATTCCCTCTCTTAAAGAGGATTTTTCCTAGAATCGTCACCTGCATAATCGAAAGGAGAAAGATCATAAACATTAAAAGAGGTAATGACATTATACTCATAAGGAAGATCGATTATGTAGGCATTGTCTTTAATTCGCTCGATCACTTGAAAGGGTCCATCTCCCCGAGGTTGTAACTTGGACCATCCTTTTTCAAGAAATCGTTCCTTCCTCATATGCACCCACATCCAATAAAAAATGACCCTTCGCTACCCTTTGTTGGCCCTCTAAACATAATCCTTATTTCTCTTATCCATTTGCACATGAATTCATTCATGGAGCTTTATTCACCGTTTCATCCTTCCTAGCACCATGTAAGTTAGTTTTCTCTAAAATAGGTATAGGTAATAAGTCCAAAGGATTTAGTGGATTGAAACCATAAAATATTTGAATAGAAAATGATTAGTAGTTAAATACATACTCTAGTTATAAGAAAATTCAAAAAAAGGTAAACAATCCCCCCAATTTTTCAAATTCATTTTTATTACTGCCCTAAGCAACGTGGATAGAGTCTTATTGACCACCTTAGTTTGCCCATCTCTTTAGGGGTGACAAGTTAGTTGAAAACAAGAGTTTATTTCCCATTTTAGCCCCAAGAGTTTTCCAAAAATAATTAAGGAATCTAACATCCCTATCAAACACAATACTCCTAGGAACTCCATGAAGCCTAAAATCCTCCCTAAAGAACAACTCTACTACATTAGTGACGTCATCGGTTTTAGGACATGCTATGAAGTGTGGAATTTTAGAGAACCTATCTACAACCACAAAAATGGAGTCTCTACCCTTCTTATACCAAGGTAACCCAAAAACAAAATCCATGGAAATATCTACCCAAGGTGTGCTTCGTACGACAAGGGAGTATATAATCCTTGTGGTAGAACTTTGGATTTGGCTTGCTTACAAGTTAGGCATCTAGAACATATTCTCCCTACATCCCTCCTTATTGTCGGCCAATAAAAATGCTCACGTAAAACATCTAGAGTCTTCTTAATTTTGAAATTCCCCATTAATCCTCCCCCATGGGTCTCCTTAATCAACCACTTATGCATAGAACATTTGGGTATACACAATTGATTTTCTTTAAATAAGTACCAATCTAATTTATAAAATTTTTCAAAAGAAGTTTTTTCACAAGCATGGTAAATAGCAGAGAAGTCATCACCATTAGTATACATTTCCTTAACATACTCCAATCCTAGCAAACTAGCATTTAAAGTTGAGAGTAAGGCATACGTGATATAGCATTGGCTACAACATTCTCCTTACTTATCTTATATTGAACAATATAAGGAAATGTCTCAATGAATTCTATCCATATAACATGTCTCCCATTCAATTTACCTCGGTGCTTTAGATGTTTTAGAGATTCGTGATCGATGTGGATGACAAATTCCTTTAGCCAAAGATAATGTTGCCATGTCTCTAGCGTCCTAACCAAGGAATATAGTTCCTTGTCACATGTTGGATATTTAATAGTTGTTCTGTAAAGTTTCTCACTGAAATAAGTGATAGGTCACCGTTCCTGCATCAAAACAACTCCTATACCCATTTCGGATGTATCACACTCATCAACTTCAAAGGTTTTAGTAAAATCAGGTAAAGATAAAACAGGTGTAGAACATAAACTATCCTTGTAAATTAATACAAGTACTTGTTGCCTTGCCACCATTACACTCTTAATCTCTCTTTTTTTAATAAAATGCACTCATTCTTTTATTTTTTTCCTTCGTTGCTCACTTTTCTCTCTTTTTTCTCACTTTTCTCTCCTTTGTGCTCACTTTTCTCTCCTTTGTGCTTACTTTTCTCTTCTTTTTGATTTTCCACTTGCTCATATTTTTGTTTTTCTCTCAACTTTCACTATATTTCTACCTAATATGGTCCTCATAAGCTTGCAAAGGTTTGAGAAGGGCTAATATAGCAGAAATTCTGGGTTGTCCTTGACAAGTGATCAATCCAAAGAGCTCCGATCGATGGAAGAAAGTGAGCACTCAACCTCACCTAGATCTTCCTTTTGTGCACCTCATAGAGAACTCACACTAGTCCCTGTTCAAGTTAATGAAGTTATTTCATTGTAATTAGACCTAACTAGAATAGAATCATGCTCTGTAGGATTTGAACCTACGACATCGGGTTTTGGAGACCCACATTATGCCAAACTGAACTAAGGGTTCTTTCTGATCATAGTAGATAACAACTGTAAAGAAAAATATTATCTTTGTACCCTTGCATTCATATAATCTCATTAAATCAAAGATTTTTTAATATGAACCAAGGAGTTAGGACCAAGTTAATTTCAGATTGTATAGGAGAGGGTTTCTCCACAAATCAATGGATATTACTCACCATTTTTCTGAGAGAAAAGTTGCCACAAGGAGGTGTTATTTCCTTGATAATTATAGCATAAATGACACCCTAACAAGTATGGATATTACTCACCCCAAATGCTTGGATGCTAAAATAATGCCACAAAGGTTGTCAATCCCTTGATAAGTTGCTTAAGAGGAATAAAGAGCATGAATGAACTCTCAAATGATCTGAAAAATCAAATTTTATTCAAAATGCATATTTTCCAGCAATTGAACTACTATTAATACGATACAAATAAACCCTAAGCTCTACTACATCATAGCCATTGATCTCATCCAAGGGTTGAAAATAAAAACAACCAAAAAGCACAAAAGGTAGCAGAAAATATGGATCAAAACAAGGAAAAAAATGGGGCAGCTGACTACAAAGGAATTCTATGAAAATAATACATCTTAACCCTTGATTTCATCCAAGGGTTGAAAAGAAAGCTGCCCAAAATCAGTCCAAATGACATAGCAAAATGTGGAGCAAAATATGGAGCAAAATTGGAGCAGCAGAGAATAAAGGAATCCCAATAAAATATTACATCTTAACTTTTTTTCCATTAAAGGGGTGAAAATAAAGTTGCACAAAAAGTCCAAATGGCACAGCAATGTGCCTAGTTTTCTTTTGCTAATTTTCCCTAATTTCCATCCTAGGATTGTCCCAATCCTTGCACTCCTAATTTGGGTCCCTTTAGTTATGTATGAACTATTGAATGAGCCCATTTAAAGCCTCTTCGAGTTGTGCCCTCCTAGAATTTGTGATTGGTCAACTTGGAATTTGTAGAGCTCGATGATTCTCCTTAAGAAAGTTGCCCAAAATTAGTCCAAATGGCATAACAAAAATGCAGCAAAATATGGAGCAAATTGGAGCAACTGAGAACAAAGGAATCCCAATAAAATAATACATCTTAACCTTTGTTTCCATCTAAGGGCTGAAAATAAAGCTACTGAAATTAGTCTAAATGGCACAACAATGTGCCTAGTTTTCTTTGGCCAATGTTTCCCTAATTTCTATCATAGGCTTGTCCCAATCCTTGCAATCTTAATTTGGGTTCCCTGGTTATGCATGATCTCTTGAACGAGCCCATTTAAATCCTCTTTGAGTTGTGCCCTCCTAGACCTTGTGATTGATCAACTTGGAATTTATAGAGCTTGATGATTCTCATCATTTTTTATGTCCTCAATTTTACTCAATGGATCCCTCATTACTACCCAGAGCATAAGCAATAGGTAGGAATGAAAGGATGTGAACCCGTGACACTTTTTACCTAAAACAAAAGTGCTACCAAACTGTGCTACATCCCTTTCAGTCTGTCTATGATGGTCATTGTAGAGAATCCCTGCCCTGTTTTCCAAATCTTTATTTCCTTCATCGATATCTAAATTCTCTTTCCATTTCTTCTTTTTGGTCTTTATTGATTTATATACTCATCATCATCCCGCCCCTCAATTCCATATGAGCAAAAACGGTTATAAATAATCAGCCCTTTGAATAAGCAAGGCTTACCTAATAAGCAAGCCCTACCGCCAACTTCCACCCTGGAAAAAAACTAAAACACTAATGGACAAAAGGTTACTTTACTAAATAATATAATGGGTGTTAGCACTTTATTTTTCAATAAGGGGTGGAGCTTGAAGAAGCAAAGTGAGCCTAGAGTAGCAGCCTATTACGTTTTTCAGGCCTCTTGACTTTAGAATCTATTAGTAAAGCGCTAGCACCCTATAAAGTAGGGCTCTTCTTCTATCAATGAAAATGAAAGATGCACAAAAACCTAGTTCGTTTTGTATAGATCGTCTTGATTCTTTACTCATTCCATATTGGGAAGAATTGCAGGAAATCGTTCTATAATACTTCCTATTTCCTAATGATATCTGACGATCAAGACATTTCCCACGAAACTCTTTCATTTCATAAAAGTTTCTTCTTATTCTTACAAAGCAAATAGAATTTACTATTGATTTGTCCCATGGACTGATTTATTATTATTCTGAATTATTCGTCGCTACGATGTTCCTAAGGACTAGCAAAATTGAAATAACAAAATTCTTAGGTCATCTCAATGGGTTCAGAAACCAAACGTTTCTCTAGATCATCATAGCGTACTTCCACATATCCATCTAGAGCAAGGTCTTTTTGTAATGGATGACCCTCGCAACCATAATATGTTGATATAAGACATAGATTTTAATGATTGATGGAATAAACACCAAACATATCCCAAACTTCTAACTTCCACTAGTCTGTTGATGGAAATAGACTTACTACTGAAGATATTCGTGTTACTCTGTCTACATTGGTTTCTACATGAATGTGTGAGTTATACCTTGTACTCAGTAAATTATATACCATTTAAAATCTTCATTTTTGAGAGGGATAATCAACTCCATAAATATCGGTCGAAACTTGAACCCTTGTATAGGTATGCAATTTAAGAAAGCACAACAATTGAAATGAGTAGTTCGAATTGGTATAAGATATATTCCCATTGATATGAACCAAGGGGTTAGGACCAGGCTAATTTCAGATTATATAGCAAAGGGTTTCTCCACAAATCAATGAATATTACTCACCATTTTTCTGAGGGAAAAAGATACCATAAGGAGGTGCTATTTCCTTGATAATTCTAACATAAATGACACCCTAACAAGTATGGATATTACTCAACACAAAAGCTTGGATGCAAAACAATGCCACAATGGTTGCCAATCCCTTGATAAGTTACTTAAAGAGAAACAAATCCTAAGCTCTACTACATCATAGCCCTTGATGTCATTCAAGGGTTGAAAATGAAAACAGCCAAAAAAAAGAAAAGGTAGTAGAAAACATGGACCAAAATATACAAAAAAAATGAGTCAGCTGACTATAAAGGAATTCGATGAAAATATTACATCTTAACCCTTGATTTCATCCAAGGGCTGAAATGAAAGCTGCCCAAAATCAGTCCAAATGGCACAGCAAAAATGGACCAAAATGTGGAGCAACTATGAACAAAATAATCCCTATAAAATATTACGGCTTAACCTTTGTTTCCATCTAAAGGCTGAAAATGAAGTTGCCCAAAAAAGTCCAAATGGCATAACAATGTGCCTAGTTTTCTTTTGCTAATTTTTCCCTAATTTCCATCCTAGGATTGTCCCAATTCTTGCACTCCCAATTTGGGTCCCCTTGGTTATATATGACCTCTTTAATGAGCCCATTTAAAGCCTCTTCAAGTTGTGCCCTCCAAGGCTTTGTGATTGGTCAACTTGGAATTTGTAGAGCTCGATGATTCTCATCATTCTCCTTTTCTTTAAGAGGATTCGTCCTCAAATCATCACCTGCATAATCAAAAGGAGAAAGATCAGAAACATTAAAAGAGGTAGTAACATTATACACACCAGGAAGATCGATTTTGTAGGCATTGTCATTAATTCGCTCAATCACTTGAGGGTCCATCTCCCTGAGGAAACCGTTCCTTCCTTATATGCACCCAAACCTAATCACCAGGCTCAAAAATGACTCTTTGCCACCCTTTGTTGGCCCTACAAGCATAATCCTTATTTCTCTTCTCAATTTACTCATGAATGCGTTCATAGAGCTTCTTCAGGGTTTCAGCCTTCCTAGCACCATCTAAGTTAGTTTTCTCAGAAATAGGTATATGTAATAAGTCCAAAGGAGTTAGTGGATTGAAAGCATAAACAATTTCTAATGGAGAATGATTAGTAGTTCAATACACACTACAATTATAAGAAAATTCAATAAAAGGTAAATAATCCTCCCAATTTTTCAAATTCCATTTTATTACCGCCCTAAGCAATGTGGATAGAGTCCTATGGACTACTTCAATTTTCTCATCTGTTTGGGGGTTACAAGTAGTCAAAAACAAAAGTTTAGTGCCCATTTTAGCCCAAAGATTTTTCCAAAAATAACAAAGGAATTTAACATCCCTATCACACACAATGTTCCTTGGAAGTCCATGATGCCTATTAACCTCCCTAAAGAACCATTCTGCTACATTAGTGGCATCATCGGTTTTATGACATGCTATGAAGTGTGGAATTTTAGAGAACCTATCTACAACCACAAAAATGGAGTCTCTACCCGTCTTAGACCTAGGTAACCCTAGAATAAAATCTATGGAAATATCTACCCAAGGTGTGCTTGGTATGAGCAAGGGAGTATATAGTCCTTAAAGTAGGACTTTGGATTTGGCTTGCTTACAAGTGATGCATCTAGAACATATTCTCCCTACATCCCTCCTTATTGTTGGACAATAAAAATGCTCACGCAAAACATCTAGAGTCTTCTTAATTATGAAATGCCCTATTAATCCTCCTCCATGGGCCTCATTAATTAACAACTCACGCATGGAAAATTTGGGTATACACAATGGGTTTTCTTTAAATAAATACGCATCTAATTTATAGAAAATTTCAAATGAATATTTTTCACATGTATGGTAAATAGTAGAGAAGTCATCATCATTACCTTACATTTCCTTAACATATTCAAATCCTACCAATCTAGCATTTAAAGTTGAGAGTAAGGCATACCTCCGTGATAAAGCATTGGCTACAACATTCTCCTTACTTATCTTATATTGAAATATAAGGAAATGTCTCAATGAATTCCATCCATCTAGCATGCCTCCTATTCAATTTACCTTAGCGCTTCATATGTTTTAGAAATTCATGATCGGAATGGATGACAAATTCCCTTGCCCAAAGGTAATGTTGCCATATCTCTAGGGTCCTAACCAAGGCATATAAATCCTTGTCATACGTTGGATAATTAAGGGTTGCTCCTTGGAGTTTCTCGCTAAAATAAGCAATAGGTCATCGTTCCTGCATCAAAACAGCTCATATACCTATTCCTGATGCATCATACTCAACTTCAAAGGTTTTAGTAAAATCAGGAAAAGATAAAGCAGGTGAAAAACACAAACTATCCTTTAATGCTTTAAAGGCTATCTCCTTATTCTCACCCCATTTAAAACCAATATACTTTTTAATGACCATGGTTAGAGGTGCAGCTAGTGCACTAAAATCTTTGACAAACCTTAAATAAAAACTACCCAAGCCGTGAATGTTTCTAACCTCGGTTACATATTTAGGTGTGGGCCATTCTCGAATAGCTTTAACCTTTTCCTCATCTACATCTATCCCCTTAGAATTAACAACAAAACCAAGAAAAACTAACTTGTCCATGCAAAAAACACTTTTTCAGGTTCGCATACAGTGGTTCGTTCTCATGCACATACCTAAGATGTAAAACATGCTCTTCAAGATTTTTACTGTAAATGAGAATATCATAAAAATAGACAAAAACAAATTTTCCAATAAATGCATGCAAAACATGATTCATAAGCCTCATAAAAGTGCTAGGTACATTTTTTAGACCAAAGGGCATGACTAACCACTCATACAATCCATGTTTAGTTTTAAAAGCGGTTTTCCATTCATCACCCTCTCTCATCCTAATTTGATGGTATCCACTTCTGAAATCAATTTTTGAAAAAATGTAAGAACCATGCAAATCATCTAACATGCATGTCCTCTAGTCTAGGGATAGGATGTCGATATTTTACCGTAATTTTGTTGATGGCTCAGCAATCAACACACATCCTGCTTGATCCATCCTTCTTGGGAACGAGTAGCACAAGAACAACACATGGACTTAGGCTCTCCCTAACTTGACTGTTGATCAAGTACTCTTCAACCTACCTTTGAATCTAATTAGTGTCTTCTGGGTTGGTCCTATAGGCAGGTCGGTTTGGAAGAGAAGCTCCCGTTATGAAGTCAATTTGATGCTCAATCCCCCTAATTGGTGGCACCCCATCCAGAATCTCTTCAGGTAACATGTCCTCAAATTCCTATGATCTTTATTTATGTTTTGAAAATTATTAGACGTTGTTCTAATTATAAAATTAAGATATTTAATAAATATTAACAAAATACGTGAAATATTTATTAGATGGTAAAAACCAAATATGCATAATTTATCATATAGTGTTGCTTGGTGTAAGTTTAAAAATTATTTCCATAATTTCATTGCATATTGCACCATCATGTCTACGGCATCGACACTCATTTATTTTATGCCGAAGTAGTTGGCAAAAACAATGAATTTAAGTTATATTAACATATATATATATATATAAGTATTTTTTAGGGATGAACTTATGAAATTTTGTAATCCTTATTTATGTTTTGAGAATTATTAGACCTCATCCTAATTATAAAGTTAAGATATCTAATAAATATTAACAAAATACGTTAAATATTTATTAGATGATTAAAACCAAATATGCATAAATTATCATATAGTGTTGCTTGGTATGGGTTTAAAAATTATTTGCATAATTTCATTGCATATTCCATCATCATGTCTACGGTATCGACACTAAGAATGGTATTACCTTTGTCTTTAAATCTATGTTTTTCAATTTCATCTAATATTAAGATACATAAGGTATGTTTTATCTCTCATCCTAAATTGGTAAATAATTATTTCATTCAATCTAATATATATATTTATAGTTTTCACGTATATCTTATTTTATTTAATTATTTCATATAAAGGAAAAACTTTATGTTTTATGTTTTGTTTTTAACATTTTTAATAATATTTAATATAAACTAGTACGTATGAGTTTATTTATATGAGATTATTATAACATATTTCATTTTGGAAAAACAAAATAAGACATTTGGTTAGTTAAATTACATTAAACTAATTTATTTTGTCCCGAAGTAGTTGGCAAAAACAATGATTTTAAGTTATATTAACATATATATATATATATAAGTATTTTGTAGGGATGAACTTATGAAATTTTGTAATCCTTATTTATGTTTTGAGAATTATTAGACGTCGTCCTAATTATAAAGTTAAGATATCTAATAAATATTAACAAAATATGTGAAATATTTTTTAAATGATAAAAACTAAATATGTATAAATTATCATATAGTGTTGTTTGGTATGGGTTTAAAAACTATTTATAAAATTTCATTGCATATTCTACAATCATGTATGTGGTATCAACACTACAAATGGTAACATCCTTGTCTTTAAATCTTTTTTTTTTCAATTTCATCTAATATTAAGATACATGTGGTATGTATGATATTTCACCCTGAATTGGTAAATAATTATTTCATTCAATCTAATATATATATTTATAGTTTTCATTTATATATGATTTTATTTAATTATTTCATATAAAGGAAAAACTTTATATTTAATTTTTTGTTTTTAATAGTTTTAATAATATTTAGTATATACTAGTATGTATGAGTTTATTTATATGAGATTATTATAACATACTTCATTTTGGAAAAACAAAATAAGACATTTGATTAGTTAAATTACATTAAAATGCTTTATTTTGACCCGAAAAAGTTGGCAAAATCTATCATTTTAAGTTATATTAACATATATATATATAAGTATTTTTTAGGGATGAACTTTGGAAATTTTGTAATCCTTATTTATATTTTTAAAATTATTAGACCTCATCCTAATTATAAGGTTAAGATATCTAATAAATATTAACAAAATACGTTAAATATTTATTAGATGAATAAAATCAAATATGCATAAATTATCATATAGTGTTGCTTGGTATGGGTTTAAAAATTATTTGCAAACTTTAATTGCATATTCCATCATCTTGTCTACGGTATCGACACTAAGAATGGTATTACGCATGTCTCTAAATCTTTGTTTTTCAATTTCATCTAATATTAAGATACATGTGGTATGTATGATCTTTCACCCAGAATTGGTAAATAATTATTTCATTCAATCTAATATATATAGTTATAGTTTTCACGTATATCTGATTTTATTTAATTATTTCATATAAAGGAAAAACTTTATTTTTTATGTTTTGTTTTTAATATTTTTAAAAATATTTATTATAAACTAGTACGTTTGAGTTTATTTATATGAGATTATTATAACATATTTCATTTCTAAAAAAATAATAAGACATTTGGTTATTTAAATTACATTAAACAAATTTATTTTGCCCCGAAGTCGTTGGCAAAAACAATGATTATGAGTTATATATATATATATATATATATATATATATATATATATATATATATATATATATAAGTATTTTTTAGGGATGAACTTATGAAATTTTGTAATCCTTATTTATGTTTTGAGAATTATTAGACCTCATCCTAATTATAAAGTTAAGATATCTAATAAATATTAACAAAATACGTTAAATATTTATTAGATGATTAAAATCAAATATGCATAAATTATCATATAGTGTTGCTTGGTTTGGGTTTAAAAATTATTTGCAAACTTTCATTGCATATTCCATCATCATGTCTACGGTATCGACACTAAGAATGGTATTACGCATGTCTCTAAATCTTTGTTTTTCAATTTCATCTAATATTAAGATAAATGTGGTGTGTATGATATTTCACACAGAATTGGTAAATAATTATTTCATTCAATCTAATATATATATTCATAGTTTTATTTATATCTGATTTTAATAATTATTTCTTATAAAGGAAGAACTTTATGTTTTATTTTTTCTTTTTAAAATTTTTAATAATATTTAGTATATACTAGTACGTATGAGTTTATTTATATGAGATTATTATAACATACTTCATTTTGGAAAAACAAAATAACACATTTGGTTAGTTAAATTACATTAAACTGCTTTATTTTTCCCCGAAAAAGTTGGCAAAAACTATCATTTTAAGTTATATTAACTATATATATATATAAGTATTTTTTAGGGATGAACTTATGAAATTTTGTAATCCTTATTTATGTTTTGAGAATTATTAGACCTCATCCTAATTATAAAGTTAAGATATCTAATAAATATTAACAAAATACGTTAAATATTTATTAGATGATTAAAATCAAATATGCATAAATTATCATATAGTGTTGCTTGGTATGGGTTTAAAAATTATTTGCAAACTTTCATTGCATATTCCATCATCATGTCTACGGTATCGACACTAAGAATGGTATTACACATGTCTCTAAATCTTTGTTTTTCAATTTCATCTAATATTAAGATAAATGTGGTGTGTATGATATTTCACACAGAATTGGTAAATAATTATTTCATTAAATCTAATATATATATATTTATAGTTTTTACTTATATCTGATTTTATTTAATTATTTCATATAAAAAAGAACTTTATGTTTTATTTTTTCTTTTTAAATTTTTTAATAATATTTAGTATAAACTAGTACGTATGAGTTTATTTATATGAGATTATTATATCATATTTCATTTTGGAAAAACAAAATAAGACATTTGGTTAGTTAAATTACATTAAACTGCTTTATTTTTCCCCGAAAAAAGTTGTCAAAAACTATCATTTTAAGTTATATTAACATATATATATATATAAGTATTTTTTAGGGATGAACTTTTGAAATTTTGTAATCCTTATTTATGTTTTGAAAATTATTAGACCTCATCCTAATTATAAAGTTAAGATATCTAATAAATATTAACAAAATACGTTAAATATTTATTAGATGATTAAAATCAAATATGCATAAATTATCATATAGTGTTGCTTGGTATGGGTTTAAAAATTATTTGCAAACTTTCATTGCATATTCCATCATCATGTCTACGGTATCGACACTAAGAATGGTATTACGCATGTCTCTAAATCTTTGTTTTTCAATTTCATCTAATATTAAGATAAATGTGGTGTGTATGATATTTCACACAAAATTGGTAAATAATTATTTCATTCAATCTAATATATATATTCATACTTTTTACTTATATCTCATTTTATTTAATTATTTCTTATAAAGGAAGAACTTTATGTTTTATTTTTTCTTTTTAAAGTTTTTAATAATATTTAGTATATACTAGTACGTATGAGTTTATTTATATGAGATTATTATAACATACTTCATTTTGGAAAAACAAAATAAGACATTTGATTAGTTAAATTACATTAAAATGCTTTATTTTGACCCGAAAAAGTTGGCAAAATCTATCATTTTAAGTTATATTAACATATATATATATATAAGTAATTTTTAGGGATGAACTTTGGAAATTTTGTAATCCTTATTTATATTTTGAAAATTATTAGACCTCATCCTAATTATAAAGTTAAGATATCTAATAAATATTAACAAAATACGTTAAATATTTATTAGATGAATAAAATCAAATATGCATAAATTATCATATAGTGTTGCTTGGTATGGGTTTAAAAATTATTTGCAAACTTTCATTGCATATTCCATCATCATGTCTACGGTATCGACACTAAGAATGGTATTACCCTTGTCTTTAAATCTTTGTTTTGAAATTTCATCTAATATTACGATACATGTGGTATGTATATTCTTTCACCCTGAATTGGTAAATAATTATTTCATTCAATCTAATATATATATTCATAGTTTTTACTTATATCTCATTTTATTTAATTATTTCTTATAAAGGAAGAACTTTATGTTTTATTTTTTCTTTTTAAAATTTTTAATAATATTTAGTATATACTAGTACGTATGAGTTTATTTATATGAGATTATTATAACATACTTCATTTTGGAAAAACAAAATAACACATTTGGTTAGTTAAATTACATTAAACTGCTTTATTTTGCCCCAAAAAAGTTGGCAAAAACTATCATTTTAAGGTATATTAACATATATATATATATATGTGTGTGTGTGTGTGTGTGTGTGTGTGTGTGTGTGTATTTTGTAGGGATCTAACTTATGAAATTTTGTAATCCTTATTTATGTTTTGAGAATTATTAGACGTCGTTGTTGTGGGTTTTGCAACACACAGAAATCGTGCAAGCATACACGGTCACAAGTAATAAATATTTGTAAGTAGAGTATCGTTCCCACGAGAATTTGTTACTATAGTTTGTTGAGTACTAAAATTGTATCTCTCTGATTTTATCAAAAACAATCGATGATTAAGAAAAAAGGTAAAAAGAAAATAAGAGAACTCTAGGATTGCAATTTTTCACCAAACTATATCTCTATGAGAATTAAATTTAATAAGATTCATTAAGTTCTAAGTTCTCAAATGGTCACACATACAATTAGGGTATATTCCTATCCTTCATCATACATGTCATTCTATTTACGAGCAATATAAACAAAAATGCCTTTCTCAAGTTTATTTTTATGCCACAAATCGTTTTGATAAAATTCATAAATAATCAAAAATCATTAAGTAGAAAATAGAACGAACAAATCGAACGTCTTATAAATCTTTCAAAAAATAATTAAAATCAAAGCTTCATAAATTCAGATCAAATGCAACCCTAGAAAAATTAAATTACTTCATTAATTAAAAATTAAAAATTACAACAGATACTGAAAAATTAAAGGAAGAAGAAGGAAAATTAAAACATCACGAAACGATATATTTGGCACACCTAGAACACAACAAAAGCCAAAAAATGGCTTCTGCGTGTTCTGCTGTCCAACCCCTAATACCACAAAATTTCTAAACCAAAAAAAAAACTTTCAAATTCTATCAAAATATCACCTATTTATAGCTAAAAAAATACATCAAAAATATTTAAAATTAATACACGCGGGGGACAATGAAGTATGGCGAAAATAATAAATTACACGCGTGGGGGACAAAAATTGTATCGAAAAAAGTGAGTGGAGATGCTGCGCGTTTCTGTTTTTTTTCTTCCACGCTGCCACGTGTCGCGTTATGATTTGCGGAAACAAATAGTGGGACACGTGGCAGCATCTCATTCTTTGAAGAAAATGGGAGCACGATTGCTTGTCGCACGGAAGCCAACGGCTGCATCGAGGGGTGCGATCCAGCGCGGCCGCACTCATTGTAACATGCCACCAGTCGGAATATTATTTGCTGAAATATTAAGTGGGACACGTGGCATATCTTCGGTCGTGGAATAACTTAGGACGCACGTGAATCGGCCGCCTTAGAAAAGGAGCGCGCGCGTTGGTGGGGGGACGGCGGGCTGCAGCATCGGACACGTGGGTCCCACCACGCCTGCAGCCGGCCAACGCGGCGGTGGGCCGCTCGAAGGCCGAGAGCAGCGTGAAAGCGAGCACCAGCGGTCGCTTTGGTGCGGTTTGATGAGCACGCGTGAGGTCCCGAGCCGTGCGTCTTTGATCGGACGGTCGCGTGTTGGGCGATTGTGATCTTCGCGTGGACTTCATCTCTCTACTGGAAAATTAAACTTCCATTAATTGTATTTTGACCCACAAATTTAATCCAAATTACATTTTGAAATTTCTTAAATTACAGTTAAGCCCTTTGCTAATTTTAAATTAAATTTTTAAATTTTTAATAATTATAATTAAGCCCAAATTTAATTTAAATTATATTTTCGATTTTTATAAATTGTAATTAAGAACTATAATATCTGAAATTATATTTGTGGACAAAACAAATATGGAATTAAGTACATTTTCGATACAAATTATTTAATTTTAATAAAAATGTATTTTTAATGCATAAAAGGAAAATATTAATTTATTTAACAAAAATTAACTAAATATTGAAAGAACATAGCAATTATCATTACTAATATTGATGAAAATAACTATATAAAATATATAAAGTAAAAACATTATGTTTTATTTTTTGTTTTTAACATCTTTAATAATATATAGTATAAACTAGTACCTATAATTTTTTTTATACGAGATTATTATAACATATTTCACTTTGGAAAAACAAAATAAGACATTTGGTCAGTTAAATTACATTAAACTCATTTATTTTGCCCCGACATAGTTGGCAAAAACAATGATTTTTTGGTTATATTAACATATATATATATATATATATATATATTTGTGTGTGTGTGTGTATGTATTTTGTAGGGATCTAACTTATGAAATTTTGTAATCCTTATTTATATTTTGAAAATTATTAGACCTCATCCTAATTATAAAGTTAAGATATCTAATAAATATTAACAAAATACGTTAAATATTTATTAGATGAATAAAATCAAATATGCATAAATTATCATATAGTGTTGCTTGGTATGGGTTTAAAAATTATTTGCAAACTTTCATTGCATATTCCATCATCATGTCTACGGTATCGACACTAAGAATGGTATTACGCATGTCTCTAAATCTTTGTTTTTCAATTTCATCTAATATTAAGATAAATGTGGTGTGTATGATATTTCACACAGAATTGGTAAATAATTATTTCATTCAATCTAATATATATATTCATAGTTTTTACTTATATCTCATTTTATTTAATTATTTCTTATAAAGGAAGAACTTTATGTTTTATTTTTTCTTTTTAAATTTTTTAATAATATTTAGTATAAACTAGTACGTATGAGTTTATTTATATGAGATTATTATATCATATTTCATTTTGGAAAAACAAAATAAGACATTTGGTTAGTTAAATTACATTAAACTACTTTATTTTTCCCCGAAAAAGTTGGCAAAAACTATCATTTTAAGTTATATTAACATATATATATATATATATATATATATATATATATATATATATATAAGTATTTTTTAGGGATGAACTTTGGAAATTTTGTAATCCTTATTTATATTTTGAGAATAATTAGACCTCATCCTAATTATAAAGTTAAGATATCTAATAAATATTAACAAAATACGTTAAATATTTATTAGATGATTAAAATCAAATATGCATAAATTATCATATAGTGTTGCTTGGTATGGGTTTAAAAATTATTTGCAAACTTTCATTGCATATTCCATCATCATGTCTACGGTATCGACACTAAGAATGGTATTACACATGTCTCTAAATCTTTGTTTTTCAATTTCATCTAATATTAAGATAAATGTGGTGTGTATGATATTTCACACAGAATTGGTAAATAATTATTTCATTCAATCTAATATATATATTCATAGTTTTTACTTATATATGATTTTATTTAATTATTTCTTATAAAGGAAGAACTTTATGTTTTATTTTTTCTTTTTAAAATTTTTAATAATATTTAGTATAAACTAGTACGTATGAGTTTATTTATATGAGATTATTATATCATATTTCATTTTGGAAAAACAAAATAAGACATTTGGTTAGTTAAATTACATTAAACTACTTTATTTTTCCCCGAAAAAGTTGGCAAAAACTATCATTTTAAGTTATATTAACATATATATATATATATATATATAAGTATTTTTTAGGGATGAACTTTGGAAATTTTGTAATCCTTATTTATATTTTGAAAATTATTAGACCTCATCCTAATTATAAAGTTAAGATATCTAATAAATATTAACAAAATACGTTAAATATTTATTAGATGAATAAAATCAAATATGCATAAATTATCATATAGTGTTGCTTGGTATGGGTTTAAAAATTATTTGCAAACTTTCATTGCATATTCCATCATCATGTCTACGGTATCGACACTAAGAATGGTATTACGCATGTCTCTAAATCTTTGTTTTTCAATTTCATCTAATATTAAGATAAATGTGGTGTGTATGATATTTCACACAAAATTGGTAAATAATTATTTCATTCAATCTAATATATATATTCATAGTTTTTACTTATATCTCATTTTATTTAATTATTTCTTATAAAGGAAGAACTTTATGTTTTATTTTTTCTTTTTAAATTTTTTAATAATATTTAGTATATACTAGTACGTATTAGTTTATTTATATGAGATTATTATAACATACTTCATTTTGGAAAAACAAAATAAGACATTTGGTTAGTTAAATTACATTAAACTACTTTATTTTTCCCCGAAAAAGTTGGCAAAAACTATCATTTTAAGTTATATTAACATATATATATATATATATATATATATATATATAAGTATTTTTTAGGGATGAACTTTGGAAATTTTGTAATCCTTATTTATATTTTGAGAATAATTAGACCTCATCCTAATTATAAAGTTAAGATATCTAATAAATATTAACAAAATACGTTAAATATTTATTAGATGATTAAAATCAAATATGCATAAATTATCATATAGTGTTGCTTGGTATGGGTTTAAAAATTATTTGCAAACTTTCATTGCATATTCCATCATCATGTCTACGGTATCGACACTAAGAATGGTATTACGCATGTCTCTAAATCTTTGTTTTTCAATTTCATCTAATATTAAGATAAATGTGGTGTGTATGATATTTCACACAGAATTGGTAAATAATTATTTCATTCAATCTAATATATATATTCATAGTTTTATTTATATCTGATTTTAATAATTATTTCTTATAAAGGAAGAACTTTATGTTTTATTTTTTCTTTTTAAAATTTTTAATAATATTTAGTATATACTAGTACGTATGAGTTTATTTATATGAGATTATTATAACATACTTCATTTTGGAAAAACAAAATAAGACATTTGGTTAGTTAAATTACATTAAACTACTTTATTTTTCCTAGAAAAAAGTTGTCAAAACTATCATTTTAAGTTATATTAACATATATATATATATATATAAGTATTTTTTAGGGATGAACTTTGGAAATTTTGTAATCCTTATTTATATTTTGAAAATTATTAGACCTCATCCTAATTATAAAGTTAAGATATCTAATAAATATTAACAAAATACGTTAAATATTTATTAGATGAATAAAATCAAATATGCATAAATTATCATATAGTGTTGCTTGGTATGGGTTTAAAAATTATTTGCAAACTTTCATTGCATATTCCATCATCATGTCTACGGTATCGACACTAAGAATGGTATTACGCATGTCTCTAAATCTTTGTTTTTCAATTTCATCTAATATTAAGATAAATGTGGTGTGTATGATATTTCACACAAAATTGGTAAATAATTATTTCATTCAATCTAATATATATATTCATAGTTTTTACTTATATCTCATTTTATTTAATTATTTCTTATAAAGGAAGAACTTTATGTTTTATTTTTTCTTTTTAAAATTTTTAATAATATTTAGTATATACTAGTACGTATGAGTTTATTTATATGAGATTATTATAACATACTTCATTTTGGAAAAACAAAATAAGACATTTGGTTAGTTAAATTACATTAAACTGCTTTATTTTGCCCCGAAAAAGTTGGCAAAAACTATCATTTTAAGTTATATTAACATATATATATATATAAGTATTTTTTAGGGATGAACTTTGGAAATTTTGTAATCCTTATTTATATTTTGAGAATAATTAGACCTCATCCTAATTATAAAGTTAAGATATCTAATAAATATTAACAAAATACGTTAAATATTTATTAGATGATTAAAATCAAATATGCATAAATTATCATATAGTGTTGCTTGGTATGGGTTTAAAAATTATTTGCAAACTTTCATTGCATATTCCATCATCATGTCTACGGTATCGACACTAAGAATGGTATTACACATGTCTCTAAATCTTTGTTTTTCAATTTCATCTAATATTAAGATAAATGTGGTGTGTATGATATTTCACACAGAATTGGTAAATAATTATTTCATTCAATCTAATATATATATTCATAGTTTTTACTTATATCTCATTTTATTTAATTATTTCTTATAAAGGAAGAACTTTATGTTTTATTTTTTCTTTTTAAAATTTTTAATAATATTTAGTATAAACTAGTACGTATGAGTTTATTTATATGAGATTATTATAACATATTTCATTTTGGAAAAACAAAATAAGACATTTGGTTAGTTAAATTACATTAAACTAATTTATTTTTCCACGAAGTAGTTGGCAAAAACAATGATTTTAAGTTATATTAACATATATATATATAAGTATTTTGTGGGGATCTAACATATGAAATTTTGTAATCCTTATTTATGTTTAAAAAATTACTAGACTTCGTCCTAATTATAAAGTTAAGATATCTAATAAATATTAACAAAATACGTTAAATATTTATTAGATGATTAAAACCAAATATGCATATAAAATCATATAGTGTTGTTTTGTATGAGTTTAAAAATTATTTGCATAATTTAATTGCATATTCCATCATAATGTCTTCGGTATCGACACTAAGAATGGTATTACTTTGTCTTTAAATCTTTGTTTTTCAATTTCATCTAATATTAAGATACATGTGGTATGTATGATATTTCACCCTTAATTGGTAAATAATTATTTCATTTAATCTAATATATATATTTATAGTTTTTACTTATTTATGATTTTATTTAATTATTTCATATAAAGGAAAAACTTTATGTTTTATTTTTTGTTTTTCACATTTTTAAATATATTTACTACAAACTAGTAATTATGAGTTTATTTATAGGAGATTATTATAACATATTTCATTTTGGTAAAGCAAAATAAGACATTTGGTTAGTTAAATTACATTAAACTGCTTTATTTTTCATCGAAAAAAGTTGTCAAAACTATCATTTTAAGTTATATTAGCATTTATATATATAAGTATTTTTTAGGGATGAACTATGAAATTTTGTAATCCTTATTTTTGTTTTTAGAATTATTAGACCTTATCCTAATTAGAAAGTTAAGATATCTAATAAATATTAACAAAATACGTTAAATATTTATTAGATGAATAAAATCAAATATGCATAAATTATCATATAGTGTTGCTTGGTATGGGTTTAAAAATTATTTGCAAACTTTCATTGCATATTCCATCATCATGTCTACGGTATCGACACTAAGAATGGTATTACGCATGTCTCTAAATCTTTGTTTTTCAATTTCATCTAATATTAAGATAAATGTGGTGTGTATGATATTTCACACAGAATTGGTAAATAATTATTTCATTCAATCTAATATATATATTTATAGTTTTTACTTATATCTGATTTTATTTAATTATTTCATATAAAAAAAGAACTTCATGTTTTATTTTTTCTTTTTAAATTTTTTAATAATATTTAGTATAAACTAGTACGTATGAGTTTATTTATATGAGATTATTATAACATATTTCATTTTGTTAAAAACAAAAAAAAGGTATTTTGGTTAGTTCAATTACATTAAACTAATTTAATTTACCCCGAATTAGTTGTCAAAAATAATGATTTTAAGTTATATTAACATACATATATATATATATAAGTATTTTGTTGGTATCTAACTTATGAAATTTTGTAATCCTTATTTACGTTTTGAGAATTATTAGACATCATCCTAATTTAAAAGGAAAGATATCTAATAAATATTAAAAAAATATGTTAAATATTTATTAGATTATAAAAACTAAATCCGCATAAATTATCATATAGTGTTGCTTAATATGGGTTTAAACATTATTTACATAATTTCATTCATTATTCGACCATCATGTCAACGGTATCGACACTACGAATAGTAATACCCTTGTCTTTAAATCTATGTTTTTCAATTTCATCTAAAATTAATAGACATGTGGATTTCATCTAATATTAAGATACATGTGGTTTGTATGAAATTTCACCATGCATTGGTAAATATTATTTAATTCAATCTAATATATATATTTATAGTTTTTACTTATATCTGATTTTATTTAATTATTTCATATAAAAAAAGAACTTTATGTTTTATTTTTTCTTTTTAAATTTTTTAATAATATTTAGTATAAACTAGTACGTATGAGTTTATTTATATGAGATTATTATATCATATTTCATTTTGGAAAAACAAAATAAGACATTTGGTTAGTTAAATTACATTAAACTACTTTATTTTTCCCCGAAAAAGTTGGCAAAAACTATCATTTTAAGTTATATTAACATACACACACAAACATATATATATATATAAGTATTTTGTAGGGATCTAACTTATGAAATTTTTAACGCTTATTTATGTTTGGAGAATTATTAGAAATGTCCGGATTAAAAAGGTAAGATATCTAATAAATATTAACAAAATATGTTAAATATTTATTAGTTGATAAAAACTAAATATGCATGAATTATCATATAGTGTTGCTTAGTATGGGTTTAAAAATTATTTACATAATTTCATTGCATGTTCCACCATCATGTCTACGTTATCGACACTATGAATGGTAATACCCATGTCTTTAAATCTTTGTTTTTCAATTTCATCTAATATTAAGATACATGTGGTATGTTTGATATTTCACCCTCAATTGCTAAATATTATTTCATTTCATTTAATCTAATATATATATATATATATATATATATATTTACTTATATATATATATATATATATATATATATTTACTTATATATGATTTTATTTAATTATTTCATATAAAGGAAAAACTTTATGTTTTATTTTTTTGTTTTTAACATTTTTAATAATATTTAGTATAAACTAGTACGTATGAGTTTATTTATATGAGATTATTATATCATATTTCATTTTGGAAAAATAAGATAAGACATTTGATTAGTTAAATTACATTAAACTGCTTTATTTTGCCCCGAAAAAGTTGGCAAAAACTATCATTTGAAGTTATATTAACATATATATAAATAAGTATTTTTTAGGGATGAATTTTTGAAATTTTGTAATCCTTATTTATATTTTAAGAATAATTTGTCCTCATCGTAATTATAAAGTTAAGATTTCTAATAAATATTAACAAAAATGTTAAATATTTATTAGATGATTAAAATCAAATATGCATAAATTATCATATAGTGTTTCTTGGTATGGGTTTAAAAATTATTTGCATACTTTCATTGCATATTCCATCATCATGTCTACGGTATCGACAATAAGAATGGTATAACACATGTCTCTAAATCTTTGTTTTTCTATTTCATCTAATATTAAGATAAATGTGGTGTGTATGATATTTCACACAGAATTAGTAAATAATTATTTCATTAAATCTAATATATATATTTATAGTTTTTACTTATATCTGATTTTATTTAATTATTTCATATAAAAAAAGAACTTTATGTTTTATTTTTTCTTTTTAAATTTTTTAATAATATTTAGTATAAACTAGTACGTATGAGTTTATTTATATGAGATTATTATATCATATTTCATTTTGGAAAAACAAAATAAGACATTTGGTTAGTTAAATTACATTAAACTACTTTATTTTTCCCCGAAAAAGTTGGCAAAAACTATCATTTTAAGTTATATTAACATATATATATATATATATATTAATGTATATATATCTGCTAATTGTGATAATCAGAGTGCCATTCATATTGCTCACAACGATGTCTTTCATGAACGGACTAAACACATCGAGATTGATTGTCACTTTATTTTCTCTCATCTTATCCATGGTGCTCTCAAGCTTTTCCATGTTTCCTCCAATGATCAACTTGCAGATATCTTTACTAAGGCACTTCCCAAAGGACACACTCATAATTTGGTTGACAACCTCAAGCTGGTCTCACATCCACCTTGATTTAGAGGGGGGATGCTAATATATATCTAATAATATATTAATGTATATATATCTACTAATGTATATCTATTTACTTTAGACATATCTATATCTAGTTACTTTAGACATATCTAGTTTACTTGTAACTCCTATATAAAGGCACCATGTATATTCATTTAATCACAGAATAGAATACAATCATTAAGTATTTCTAACATTGTATCAAAGGCACTATTCTTGTCTTTCTAGCAGTCTTGTCTTTTCTGGTGTTACTTAACCCTTATAGCTTCCGTTGTCACAATAGCCACTGCAATTATTCATCGTTGAACCTCCGACGTCTTTCAGTCGTTGTCCTTAGGTTCCGGGACTACAGTCGTCGTTGTTAAGGAGTTCCGCACCACACAAACCACTGCAATCACCGCTGCCACCGTGCATATTGTTCTGATAATTTGTTTTGCATATACCACTGTGATCGGCTCGACCTGATCTACACAACCGTGGAAGTATCACAGCCATCGGACACCGCACACTCCTTCACGTGCCGCTCAAACGATCTACACGTCCTTTCATGCATCACCACTGAGAATCTTAACTCGAAGATCTATCTACAGATACCACTATGATCATCATGACCCGATCTACATAATAGTGGGCGTATCACAATCATAAGCCTCCGCACACGCTTCCAACAACAACATGGCATCAGATGCACGCACTAAGCACGCGGCACTCTACTCGTGATGTCATCAGTAAAAGCCTAGGGATGACATCATCATAGCATCCAGTTGACATCACAGAGCCTGCTGCCCATTGACTTTGTGCGACCGTGCTTCCCGTTGACTTCGCTGACGGTACTAACCGTTGACTGTTGACTTTTCATAGTACGGGGTCCTCCCTGCTCAGTTTTTCGCGTAGATCTCATTTTTGCAGTCCAATTTTGCATATTGTGTTTCCAAATGGATAAAAAGGATGCTTTTATTTATTGTCCTATCAATACTATATTGGAAGGGACTAAGAATTACTTGTCATGGTCTCAAGCTATGCACAGTTTTCTTAAGAGTCATATGCTCTGGCATTATTGCACTGGTGCAATTATCATTCCTGTTATAGAAGCAAGTGAAGAAGATGCTACTTTCCTTCGTCGCATGACTGAATTTGATAGTCACAATCACATGATCCTCACATGGATTTGGAATACTTCCATTCCCTCTCCTATCTGTTGGGCAGCTTTGATGATGCCAAATCAACATGGGATATGTTGGCCAAAAGGTACTCCACTACTCACAGATCCATGAAATATCAGCTAATAGTTGAATTGCATCGACTTCAACAAGAACTAGGACAATCTATCAATGACTACTTTGATCAACTTGGCTTCCTTTGGGATCAAATTGACCTTTATGATCCAGTTTGGGCATGCTCAACAAATGCTCAGCAATATGCTATAGTTAGGGATGAATTTCGTCTCTATGAGTTCTTGATGTCACTCCACAAGGAATTTGAGCCCATCCGAGGTCAGCTTTTTAATCGCAATCCTTCTCCCTCTCCTGATACTGCTGTAAATGAGTTGGTTAGAGAAGAAGCTCGGCTTGCAACCCTTCAAGCCAAGAAAAAGGTTAATGTTTTGGTTATTTCTCCTCCTGCTCCTACCATTGAGCAACCTCAGCAATCAGGTGATTCCTCTGGCTTTTACAATCATTGCAGGCAGAGTAATAAAAGGTTCTGCAATTATTACAAGAGTTATGGAAACACCATTGAGACTTGTTACCGTCGCAACAAATCTACTGCTGTTGTTGCTAATACTGAGCCTACTTCACTGATGCCTTCTAGTTCAGCATAGTCCCAGTCTTTTGGATCCATTATCAACCTCTCCTCCACTGAACTACAGAAGATCATAACTCAGGCTGTTCAAATGGCTGGTAATGCATCTCTTTCCACTACTCTCAGTTTTTCCTGGTAAGTCTCAAACTTGGCTTTTTGACTCTACATGTTGTAATCACATGATACCTCACTCGTCTTTATTCTCCAAACTTGACCCTACACCTCATCCCCTTAATATTCATATAGTTGATGGTTCCACTATTCATGGGAATAGTCTAGGTTTTGTTCTTGGGGTTTTCCATGTACCTGACCTATCCTATAATTTATGCTCTGTGGGACAATTAGTTGAACTAGGATATCGCCTTATTTTTTACTATTCTGGGTGTATTATGTAGGATCCGAGGACAAGGCAAGAGCTTGGGACCAGTCCTAGGGTTGGGCATATGTTTCCTGTAAACAATCTTCATCTTCCACCTGTTGCTCCTGCCTCAGTTGCTGCTGCAACTGTTGCAGTTTCTTCCTTACCTTCTCTTACACTTTGGCATTCTCGTCTTGATCATGCCCCATCCACTCGGGTACAACAGTTAGCTTCTAAAGGTCTATTGGGTTCTGTGTCCAAAGACAATTTTTATTGTACTTCATGCCAGTTAGGAAAACAGTCAGCTTTACCTTTCAATAATAGTAAATCTATCTCTAATAGTATTTTTGAGTTAATTCATTCTGATGTTTGGGGACCTTCTCCTGTTACTAGTATTGGTTGATCTCGATATTTTTCTGTTTTTATTGATGATTATTCTCGTTATAGTTGGATCTTTCCAATGAAATCTCGTTCTGAAATCTTACAAATATACAATAACTTTGCAAAAATGGTTGAAACACAATTCTCCAAACATATCAAAACTTTTCGATCTGATAATGCTCTTGAATATACTCAAAATGCTTTTCAAGCTCTGTTACACTCTTATGGCATTGTAAATCATCTTACGTGTCCAGGAACCTCTCAACAAAATGGCCGAGCCGAAAGAAAAATTCATCATATTCTTGACACTATTCATGCTCTTCTTCTTTCTGCTAAAGTTCTTGTCCCATTTTGGGGTGAAGCCACTCTTCATGCTGTTCATGCCATTAATCGCATTCCAAGCGCTGTTAGTCATAATCAGACTCCGTATGAGTGACTTTTTAGGTCATCTTCTGACTATCATTACCTTCGCTCATTCAGATCTGCCTGTTTCGTTCTTCTTTAGCCTCATGAACACAATAAACTTGAGCCTCGATCTAGACTTTGTTATTTTCTTGGTTATGGTGAAACTCAAAGAGGGTATCGATGTTATGATCCTGTCTGACATCGACTTCGTGTTTCCCAAAATGTTGTCTTTTGGGAACACCGCTTATTTGTTGAACTTTCTCACTTTTTTTCTTCCCTAACTAATTCAAATGTTTTAGAAATATTTCCAAATGAGTCTCATGTTCCTTCTACAAATACTCCTAATCCACCCTTGGACTTCACTATTCAATCTTCAGATATTTTTGATGATTATCCTAGACAGGTTGTAGAAGAACTGGTTGATAATGAGCTACACCACCTTGAACATAGGTCTCTTACTCTTGCCCCGCCTGAAGATCCTCCACAAGACATTCCACCTCACTACTCAACCCGGGTAAGATCCATTCCTACACATTTACTTGACTATCATTGTTACACTGCCCTTGCTACACTTCATGAGCCTCACACCTATCGAGGCATCTACTAACCTTTTTGGTAGATTGCAATGAAAGAAGAAATTGATGTATTAACCAAAAACCATACTTGGGATTTGGTTACTCTCTCTCCTGGTCATTCTGTGGTTGGTAGTAAGTGGATCTATAAGATCAAGACTCGCTCTGATGGGTCCATTGATCGATACAAGGCTCGTCTTGTAGCAAGAGGTTTTACACAAGAGTATGGGATTGATTATGAAGAGAATTTTGCTCTAGTTACCCGTATTTCCTCTATTCGTACCCTCTTAGCTGTTGCTGCTGCTAGTAAATGGGACATTTTTCAGATGGATGTTAAAAATGCATTCCTTAATGGGGATCTGCATGAAGAAGTCTATATGAAACCTCCTCTTGATCATTCTATTGAAACAAATAAGGTTTGTCGCCTTCGACGTGCACTTTATGTCCTTAAACAAGCTCCACGAGCATGTTTTGCCAAGTTTAACTCCACCATCCTTCGCTTGGGTTACACTGCTAGTCCTTATGATTCTGCTTTATTTCTTCGTCGCAATGATAAAGGCACTATTATGCTTCTTCTATATGTGGATGATATGATCATAACTGGTGATGACCTCAGTGGCATTCAAGAACTCAAAAATTTTCTTAGTCAGCAATTTGAGATGAAAGACCTTGGACATCTAAGCTATTTCTTGGGTCTTGAGATCACTCGTTCCATAGATGGTCTTTATATTACTCAAGCTATGTATGCATTTGACCTCTTATCTCAAATTGGTCTCACTGATAGCAAGACTGTTGACACTCCAGTTGAACTTAATGCATATCTGACACCATCGGAGGGGCAACCATTGTCTAATCCCTATCTTTACAGACGATTGTTTGGAAACCTAGTTTATCTTACATTTACTCTGATGAGTGCTCAAAAAGCACTAAAATTACCATGATTTTATGCTGATTAATTGATTAAAAATATATATATTTATATGTTTTATCATATATTTATATAAATTTGTCTTTTTTGGAATCACGGGTATTTTTATTGTTTTTCAGGTATTTTCGCTTAAAAACGTAACTTAAAGACTCAAAGAGGAATACTAGAAGCAATATAAAATCTTGAATAAAAATAAAATCAATTCATTTTAGAGATTTTTACCTATTTAATATTTCGCAAGCATAACAACGTTATTATTATATCATGTTTACAAATAGCTAGCACAGTTAAATTTCATCACAGACAAATTAAATATAACATGTAAGAATAAAGCATAAAAAATAACTGCAAAGAAAATAAAATCCTTACAGTACTTCGATGCCATTCCCGTTGCTAGAAAACCTCCAAACGGAATTTGCACTCCCATTTATTGAATCAAAAAGCTAATAAATTACAAAAAACATAACTAGTTCTTCCCAAAAAGGGAAGAACTCTAAAACTAAGAGAAACTAGCTAAAACATAAGAAAAACTAAAAACTAAGAAATGGAGAGAAAGAAAGAAGAGAGAAGTGTGGTTTTTAGGTGTGGTATGAAGTGAAGAGAATGAGGGTATTTATAGGTGAGAATGGAGAGAAAAAGTGGGTGAAAAAATGTTAAAAAATGGTGAAAACGCGTAGTGCACATGGTGAGGTGATTGATGACGTCAGCATGATGTCATGGGGGCGGCTGCACGTGAAAAATGGGGCGAAATGGCGTCGGCGCGCGCAGAGGGAAGCTGTGCACGGATGAATAGTACCGCGCGCAGGCGCTGGCGCGCGCGGGATGGGTTGCTCCGGGCGCGATTTTCTCATTTTTGACATTTTTGACCTTTTTCGACCCATTTTGTCCAATTTTTCCATATTTGTTGGCATTGCCCCATTTATTTAGTAATATAATTGTGATGTATTGCTTCCAGTATTCCTCTTTGAGTCTTTAAGTTACGTTTTTAAGCGAAAATACCTGAAAAACAATAAAAATACCCGTGATTCCGAAAAAGACAAATTTATATAAATATATGATAAAACATATAAATATATGATAAAACATATAAATATATATATTTTTAATCAATTAATGAGCATAAAATCATGGTAATTTTAGTGCTTTTTGAGCACTCATCATACTCGTCCAGACATTTCTTATGTTGTTCATCAGGTGAGCCAGTATCTGTCTGCTCCATAATTGACTCATTATGCTGCTATTCTACGTATTCTATAATACTTGAAAGGCACTATCTTCCATGGCCTTTTCTACTCAGCTCAGTCTCCTTTAGTACTTCGTGAATTCTTTGATGTTGATTGGGTAGGAGATCCCACTGATCACAGGTCCACTACAGGTTATTTCTTTCTCCTTGGTTCTTCTTTGATTTCTTCGCGAAGTAAGAAACAAACCTTCGTGGCCCACTCCAATACTGAAGTAGAATATCGTGCTCTTGTTGATACCACTCCGAGCTCCTTTGGCTACGATGGCTCCATAAAGATTTGGGTGTGTCTACATCTTCTGTAACTCCCCCTTATTGTGATAATCAGAGTGCCATTCATATTGCTCACAACGATGTCTTTCATGAACGGACTAAACACATCGAGATTGATTGTCACTTTATTTTATCTCATCTTATCCATGGTGCTCTCAAGCTTTTCCATGTTTCCTCCAATGATCAACTTGCAGATATCTTCACTAAGGCACTTCCCAAAGGACACACTCATAATTCGGTTGACAACCTCAAGTTGGTCTCACATCCACCTTGATTTAGAGGGGGGATGCTAATATATATCTAATAATATATTAATGTATATATATCTACTAATGTATATCTATTTACTTTAGACATATCTATATCTAGTTACTTTAGACATATCTAGTTTACTTGTAACTACTATATAAAGGCACCATGTATATTCATTTAATCACAGAATAGAATACAATCATTAAGTATTTCTAAAACATATAAAGGAAAAACTTTATGTTTTATTTTTTTATTTTTAACATTTTTAATAATATTTAGAATAGACTAGTACTTATGAGTTTATTTATATGAGATTATTATAACATATTTCATTTTGGAAAAACAAAATAAGGTATTTTTGTTAGTTAAATTACATTAAACTAATTTATTTTGCCCCGAAATAGTTGGCAAAAATAATGATTTTAAGTTATATTAACATATATATATATAAGTATTTTGTAAGAATCTAACTTATGAAATTTTGTAATCCTTATTTATGTTTTGAGAATTATTAGACATCGTCCTAATTAAAAAGGTAAGATATCTAATAAATATTAACAAAATATGTTAAATATTTATTAGATGAGAAAAACTAAATATGCATAAATTATCATATAGTGTGGCTTAGTATGGGTTAAAAAATTATTTACATAATTTAATTGCATATTCCACAATCATGTCTACGGTATCGACACTACGAATGGTAATACCCTTGTCTTTAAATCTTTGTTTTTATATTTCATCTAAAATTAAGATACATGTGGTATATATGATATTTCACCCTGAATTGGTAAATATCATTTCATTTAATCTAATATATATATTTAGAGTTTTAACTTATATGTGATTTTATTTAATTATTTCATATAAAGGAAAAAAAATATGTTTTATATTTTGTTTTTAAGATTTTTAATAATATTTAGTATAAACTAGTACCTGTGAGTTTATTTATATGAGATTATTATAACATATTTCATTTTGAAAAAAATAATAAGACATTTGGTTAGTTAAATTACATTTAACTAATTTATTTTGCCCTGAATTATTTGGCAAAAACAATGATTTTAAGTTATTTTACCATATACATACATATATATATATATAATTATTTTGTAGGGATCAACTTATGAAATTTTGTCTTCCTTATTTATGTTTGGAGAATTGTTAGACGTCGTCCTAATTATAAATGTAAGATATCTAATAAATATTAACAAAATATGTTAAATATTTATTAGATGATAAAAACTAAATATGCATAAATTATCATATATTGTTGCTTAGTATGAGTTTAAAAATTATTTACATAATTTCATTGCATATTCCACCATCATGTCTACGGTATCGACACTACGAATGGTAATACCCTTGTCTTTAAATCTTTGTTTTTCAATTTCATCTAATATTAAGATACATGTGGTATGTATGATATTTCACCCTGAATTGGTAAATATTATTTCATTCAATCTAATATATATATTTATAGTTTTTACTTATACATGATTTTATTTAATTATTTCATATAAAGGAAAAACTTTATGTTTTATTTTTTGATTTTAACATTTTTAATAATATTTAGTATAAACTAGTACGTGTGAGTTTATTTATATAAGATTATTATAACATATATCATTTTTAAAAAACAAAATAAGGTATTTTGGTTAGTTAAATTACATTAAACAAATTTATTTTTGCCCGAAATAGTTGACGAAAAAAATGATTTTAACTTATATTAACATATATATATATATATATATAAGTATTTTGTGGGGATCTAACTTATAAAATTTTGTAATCCTTATTTATGTTTTGAGAATTATTAGACATCTTCCTAATTAAAAAGGTAAGATATCTAATAAATATTAACAAAATATGTTAAATATTTATTAGATGATAAAAACTAAATATGCATAAATTATCATATAGTGTTCCTTAGTATGAGTTTAAAAATTATTTACATAATTTCATTGCAAATTCCACCATCATGTCTACGATATCGACACTACGAATGCTATTACCCTTGTCTTTAAATCTTTGTTTTTAGTTTTCATCTAATATTAAGATATATATGGTATGTTAGATATTTCACCCTGAATTGGTAAATATTATTTCATTTAATCTAAAATATATATTTATAGTTTTTACTTATATCCGATTTTATTCAATTATTTCATATAAAGGAAAAACTTTATGTTTTAATTTTTGTTTTTAACATTTTTAATAATATTAAGTATAAATAAGTACTTATGAGTTTATTTATATGTGATTATTATAACATATTTCATTTTGGAAAAACAAAATAAGGTATTTTGGTTAATTAAATTACAATAAACTAATTCATTTTTTCCTGAAGTAGTTGACAAAAACAATGATTTTAAGTTATTTTAACATATATATATATAAGTATTTTGTAGGGATCTAGCTTATAAAATTTTGTAATCCTTATTTATGTTTTTAGAATTATTAGACATCGTGCTAATTATAAAGGAAAGATATCTAATAAATATTAACAAAATATGTTAAATATTTATTAGATGATAAAAACAAAATATGGATAAATTATCATATAGTGTTGCTTAGTATGAGTTTAAAAATTATTTACATAATTTCATGGCATATTCCATCATCATGTCTACGATATCGACACTACGAATGGTAATACCCTTTTCTTTAAATCTTTGTTTTTCAATTTCATCTAGTATTAAGACACATGTTGTATGTATGATATTTCACCCTAAATTGGTAAATAATGATTTCATTCAATCTAATATATATATTTATAGTTTTTACTTATTTGTGATTTTATTAAATTATTTCATATAAAGGAAAACTTTTATGTTTTATTTATTTGTTTTTAACATTTTTAGTAATATTTAGTATAAACTAGTACGTATGAGTTTATTTATATGAGATTATTATGACATTTCTTTTTGAAAAAAAAAAGACATTTAGTTAGTTAAATTACATTTAACTAATTTATTGTGCCCCGAAGTAGTTGTCAAAAATAATGATTTTAAGTTATTTTACCATATATATATATATATATATATAATTATTTTTTAGGGATCAACTTATGAAATTTTGTCATCCTTATTTATGTTTGGAGAATTGTTACACGTCTTCCTAATTATAAAGGTAAGTTATCTAATAAATATTAACAAAATATGTTAACTATTTATTAGATGATAAAAACTAAATATGCATAAATTATCATATATTGTTGCTCAGTATGACTTTAAAAATTATTTACATAATTTCATTGCATATTCTACCATCATGTCTACTATATTGACACTACGAATGGTAATACCCTTATCTTTAAATCTTTGTTTTTCAATTGCATCTAAAATTAAGATACATGTGGTATGTATGATATTTCACCCTGAATTGGTAAATATTATTTCATTTATTCTAATATATATATTTATAGTTACTTATACATGATTTTATTTAATTACTTATATATGTACGCTGAGCACACATAGTAAAACAATAATATTAGATAAATAGACAACTTTTAGCAACATATATGTACATTAATTGACAAGTATGTAACGAATAGTAAAACTTAAAATAAAAGATCGTGCACAAAAAACGTTACAATTGATAAAACTTAAATATAACCCTTGTGTATATGAATTAAAATAATTAAAAATAGAACGCATAACACAAATAGAAAAACAATAATATATGATAAATAGATAACTTTTAGCAACATATATGTACATTAAATTGCAAGTATGTAAAGAATTGCAAACATTTTAATTAAAGTCTATACATGTAAAATTTGTGAACATTAAATTGAAATTGTACGGTAACAACAAAAGATCATGCACAACAAACGTTAAAATTGGTTAAACTTAAGTAGAACTCTTGTGTATATGGATAAAAATAATTAAAAATAGAACGCATAGCACACATAGTAAAACAATAATATTAGATAAATAGACAACTTTTAGTAACATATATGTACATTAAATACGAAGTATGTAAAGAAGAGTAAAACTTAAAATAAAAGATTATGCACAACAAACGTTACAAGTGGTTAAACTTAATTAGGACTTTTGTGTATATGGATAAAAATAATTAAAAATAGAATGCATAGCACACATAGTAAAACAATAATAGAGATAAATAAACAACTTTTAATAACAGATATGTACATTAAATAACAAGTATGTAATGAAGAGTAAAACTTAAAACAAATGATCATGCACAACAAACGTTACAATTGATAAAACTTAAATAGAACTCTTATGTATAGAGATAAAAATAATTAAAAATAGAACGCATAGCACATATAGTAAAACAATAATAACTGATAAATAGACAACTTTTAGCAACATATATGTATATTAAATAGCAAGTATGAAAAGAATTGTAACACTTTTAATTAATGTCTAAGCATTTAAAATGTGTAAAAATTAAATTCAAATTGTACGGTAACAACAAAAGATCATGCACAACAAACGTTACATTTGGTTAAACTTAAAATACCAATATTTTGTATATGGATAAAAAATAATTAAAAATAAATGCTTAACACACATAGTAAAACATTTAAATTAGATAAATATACAATTTTAACAACATATATGTACATTAAATAGCAAGTATGTAAAGAATTGCAAAACTTTTATTTAAAGTCTATGTATGTAAAATGTGTGAACATTAAATTCAAATTATACGGTAACAACAAATGATCATGCACTACAAACGTTACAATTGGTTAAACTTAAATAGAACTCTTGTGCATATGGATAAAAATAATTAAAAATAGAATGCATATCAAACAAAGTAAAACAATAATATTAGATAAATAGAAAACTTTTAGCAACATATATGTACAATAAATAGTAAGTAGTAAAGAATTGTAAAATTTTTAATTAAAGTCGGTGCATGTAAAATGTGAGAACATTAAATTCAAATTGTAAGGTAACAACAACAGATTATGCACAACAAACGTTACAAATCGTTAAACTTAAATAGAACTATTGTGTATATGGATAAAAATAATTAAAAATAGAACGCATAACACACATAGTAAAAAAAATATATTAGATAAATAGACAACTTTTAGCAACATATATGTACATTAATTAACAAGTATATAAAGAATAGAAAAACTTATAACAAAAGATCATGCACAACAAATGTTACAATTGATAAAACTTAAATAGAACTCTGGTGTATATGGATAAAAGTAATTAAAAATATAACGCCTAGCACAAATAGTAAAACAATAATATAAGACAAAGAGACAACTTTTAGCAACATGTATGTATATTAAATAACAAGTATGTAAAGAATTGTAAAACTTTTAATTAAAGTCATTGCATGTAAAATGTACGAACATTAAATTCAAATTATACGGTAACAACAAAAGATCATGCATAAGAAACGTTACAAATTGTTAAACTTAAATAGAAATATTTTGTATATGGATAAAAATAATTAAAAATTCAACCTAGAGCATATACAAAAACAATAATATCAGATAAATAGACAACCTTTCGCAAAATGTACATTAAATAACAAGTATGTAAAGAATTGTAAAACTTTTAACAAAAGATCATGCACAACAAATGTTATAATAGATTAAAACTAAATAGAACCTTTTTGTATATGGATAAAAATAATTAAAAATAGAACGCTTATCACATATAGTAAAACAAAAATATCAGATATATGGAAAACTTTTAGCAACATATATGTACATTAAATAACAAGTATGTAAAGATTAGTAAAACTTATAACAAAAGATCATGCACAACAAACGTTACAATTGGTAAAACTTAAATAGAACTCTTATGTCTATGGATAAAAATTATTAAAAATAGAACGCATATCACACATAGTAAAATAATAATATTAGATAAGTGGACAACTTTTAGCAACATATATGTACTTTAAATAACAAGTATGTAAAGAATTCTAAAACTTTTAATTAAAGTCTATGCATATAAAATGTGAGAACAATAAATCTAAATTGTATGGTAACAACAAAAGATCATGCCTAACAAATGTTACAAATTGTTAAACTTAAATAGAAACCTTGTGTATATGTATAAAAATAATTAAAAATAGAATGTAGAGCACACATAGTAAAAATGTAATATCAGATTAATAGAAAACTTTTAGCAACATAAATGTACATTAAATAACAAGTATGTAAAGAATTGTAAAACGTTTAATTAAAGTCTATGCATGGATGATGTGTGCACATTAAAATCAAATTGTACAGGAACAACAAAAGATCATGTATAACAAACGTTAAAATTGGTTTAACTTATAGAGAACTCTTCTATATATGGATAAAAATAATTAAAAATAGAATGCATAGCACACATAGTAAAACAATAATATCAGATAAATAGACAACATTAGCAACATATATGTAAAGAATTGTATAACTTTCAACAAAAGATCATGCACAATAAATGTTATAATAGATTAAAACTAAATAGAACCCTTGTGTATATGGATAAAAATAATTAAAAATAGAACGCTCAGCATACATAGTAAAATAATAATATCAGATAAGTAGACAACTTTTAGCAATAATAGCTAAAATTTATTATACTTAAATAGAAATCTTTTATATATGGATAAAAATAAGTAAAAATAGAATGCCTAGTACACATAGTAAAACAATAATATCATATAAATAGGAAACATTAGCAACATATATGTACATTAAATAACAAGTATGTAAAGAATTGTAAAACTTTTAATTAAAGTCTACGCATGCATGATGTGTGCATATTAAATTCAAATTGTACTGGAAAAACAAAAGATCATGCATAAGAAACGTTACAATTGGAAAAACTTAAATAGAACTCTTATGTATATGGATAAAAATAATTAAAAATAAAACCCATAGCACCAATAGTAAAACAATATTATCAGTTAAATAGAGAACTTTTAGCAACATGTATGTATATTAAATAACAAGTACATAAAGAATTGTAAAACTTTTAATTAAAGTCTATGAATGTAAAATGTGTGAACATTAAATTCAAATTGTATGGTAACAATAAAAGATCATCCACAAAAAACATTACAAATTGTTAAACTTAAATAGAAATATTTTGTATATGGATAAAAATAATTAAAATTTCAACCTAGAGCATATACAAAAACAATAATATCACATAAATAGACAATATTTTGCAACATATATGTACATTAAATAACAAGTATGTAAAGAATTGTAAAACTTTTAACAAAAGATCATGCACAACAAATGTTATAATAGATTAAAACTAAATAGAACCCTTTTGTATATGGATAAAAATAATTAAAAATAGAACGGTTATCACATATAGTAAAACAAAAATATCAGATATATGGAAAAATTTTAACAACATATATGTACATTAAATAACAAGTATGTAAATATTAGTAAAACTTATAACAAAAGATCATGCACAACAAATGTTACAATTGGTAAAACTTAAATAGAACTCTTATGTCTATGGATAAAAATTATTAAAAATAGAACGCATATCACACATAGTAAAATAATAATATTAGATAAGTGCACAACTTTTAGCAACATATATGTACTTTAAATAACAAGTATGTAAAGAATTCTAAAACTTTTAATTAAAGTCTATGCATATAAAATGTGAGAACAATAAATCTAAATTGTATGGTAACAACAAAAGATCATGCCTAACAAATGTTACAAATTGTTAAACTTAAATAGAAATCTTGTGTATATGTATAAAAATAATTAAAAATAGAATGTAGAGCACACATAGTAAAAATGTAATATCAGATTAATAGAAAACTTTTAGCAACATAAATGTACATTAAATAACAAGTATGTAAAGAATTGTAAAACGTTTAATTAAAGTCTATGCATGGATGATGTGTGCACCTTAAAATCAAATTGTACAGGAACAACAAAAGATCATGTATAACAAACGTTAAAATTGGTTTAACTTATAGAGAACTCTTCTATATATGGATAAAAATAATTAAAAATAGAATGCATAGCACACATAGTAAAACAATAATATCAGATAAATAAACAACATTAGCAACATATATGTAAAGAATTGTACAACTTTCAACAAAATATCATGCACAACAAACGTTATAATAGATTAAAACTAAATGGAACCCTTGTGTATATGGATAAAAATAATTAAAAATAGAACGCTCAGCATACATAGTAAAATAATAATATCAGATAAGTAGACAACTTTTAGCAATAATAGCTAAAATTTATTACACTTAAATAGAAATCTTTTATATATGGATTAAAATAAGTAAAAATAGAATGCCTAGTACACATAGTAAAACAATAATATCATATAAATAGGCAACATTAGCAACATATATGTACATTAAATAACAAGTATGTAAAGAATTGTAAATTTTTTAATTAAAGTCTACGCATGCATGATGTGTGCATATTAAATTCAAATTGTACTGGAAAAACAAAAGATCATGCATAAGAAACGTTACAATTGGTAAAACTTAAATAGAACTCTTATGTATATGGATAAAAATAATTAAAAATAAAACGCATAGCACCAATAGTAAAACAATATTATCAGATAAATAGAGAACTTTTAGCAACATGTATGTATATTAAATAACAAGTACATAAAGAATTGTAAAACTTTTAATTAAAGTCTATGAATGTAAAATGTGTGAACATTAAATTCAAATTGTATGGTAACAATTAAAGATCATCCACAAAAAACATTACAAATTGTTAAACTTAAATAGAAATATTTTGTATATGGATAAAAATAATTAAAATTTCAACCTAGAGCATATACAAAAACAATAATATCACATAAATAGACAATATTTTGCAACATATATGTACATTAAATAACAAGTATGTAAAGAATTGTAAAACTTTTAACAAAAGATCATGCACAACAAATGTTATAATAGATTAAAACTAAATAGAACCCTTTTGTATATGGATAAAAATAATTAAAAATAGAACGGTTATCACATATAGTAAAACAAAAATATCAGATATATGGAAAAATTTTAACAACATATATGTACATTAAATAACAAGTATGTAAATATTAGTAAAACTTATAACAAAAGATCATGCACAACAAATGTTACAATTGGTAAAACTTAAATAGAACTCTTATGTCTATGGATAAAAATTATTAAAAATAGAACGATATCACACATAGTAAAATAATAATATTAGATAAGTGCACAACTTTTAGCAACATATATGTACTTTAAATAACAAGTATGTAAAGAATTCTAAAACTTTTAATTAAAGTCTATGCATATAAAATGTGAGAACAATAAATCTAAATTGTATGGTAACAACAAAAGATCATGCCTAACAAATGTTACAAATTGTTAAACTTAAATAGAAATCTTGTGTATATGTATAAAAATAATTAAAAATAAAATATAGAGCACATAGTAATAATGTAATATCAGATTAATAGACAACTTTTAGCAACATATATGCACATTAAATAACAAGTATGTAAAGAATTGTAAAACATTCAATTAAAGTCTATGCATGCATGATGTGAGCACATTAAATTCAAATTATACAGGAATAACAAAAGATCATACACAAGAAACGTTAAAATTGGTTAAACATAAATAGACATGTTGTATATATCGATAAAAATAATTAAAAATAGAACGAACAACACGCATAGTAAAACAATAATATCAGATAAAATTAGAGAACATATATGTAAAGAATATTAAAACTTAAAACAAAAGATCATGCACAATAAATGTTATAATAGATTAAAACTAAATAGAACCCTTGTGTATATGGATAAAAATAATTAAAAATAGAACGCTCAGCATACATAGTAAAATAATAATATCAGATAAGTAGACAACTTTTAGCAATAATAGCTAAAATTTATTATACTTAAATAGAAATCTTTTATATATGGATAAAAATAAGTAAAAATAGATTGCCTAGTACACATAGTAAAACAATAATATCATATAAATAGGCAACATTTGCAACATATATGTACATTAAATAACAAGTATGTAAAGAATTGTAAAACTTTTAATTAAAGTCTACGCATGCATGATGTGTGCATATTAAATTCAAATTGTACTGGAAAAACAAAAGATCATGCACACAACAAACCTTACAATTGATAAAACTTAAATACAACTCTTATATGTATTTATAAAAATAATTAAAAATACAACGCATAACACACATAGTAAAACAATAATATTAGATAAATAAACAATTTTTAGCAACTCATATATACAAAGAATTGTAAAACTTTTAATTAAAGTCTATGCATGTAAAATGTGTGAACATTAAATTCAAATTGTAAGGTAACAATAAAAGATCATGCACAAAAAACATTACAAATTGTTAAACTTAAATAGAAATATTTTGTATATGGATAAAAATAATTAAACTTTCAACCTAGAGCATATACAAAAACAATAATATCACATAAATAGACAATATTTTGCAACATATATGTACATTAAATAACAAGTATGTAAAGAATTGTAAAACTTTTAACAAAAGATCATGCACAACAAACGTTATAATAGATTAAAACTAAATAGAACCCTTTTGTATTTGGATAAAAATAATTAAAAATAGAACACTTATCACATATAGTAAAACAAAAAGTATCAGATAAACGGACAACTTTTAGCAACATTTATGTACAATAAATAACAAGTATGTAAAGATTAGTAAAACTTATAACAAAAGATCATGCATAACAAACGTTACAATTGGTAAAACTTAAATAGAACTCTTATGTCTATGGATAAAAATTATTAAAAATAGAATGCATAGCACATATAGTAAAACAATAATATTAGATAAATAGACAACTTTTAGCAACATATATGTACATTAAATAACAAGTATGTAAAGAATTGTAAATTTTTTAATTAAAGTCTATGCATGTATAATGTGTGAACATTAAATTCAAATAGTAAGGTAACAACAAAAGATCATGCACAACAAACGTTACAAATTGTTAAACTTAAATAGAAATCTTGTGTATAAGGATAAAAATAATTAAAAATAGAACGTAGAGCACACATAGTAAAACAATAATATCATATAAATAGACAACTTTTAGAAACATATATGTACATTAAATAACAAGTATGTAAAGAATTGTAAAACTTTTAATTAAAGTCTATGCATGTATAATGTGTACACATTAAATTCAAACTGTATAAGAACAATAATAGATCATGCACAACAAACGATAAAATTAGTTAAACTTAAATAGAACTATTGTATATATGAATAATAATAATTAAAAGTAGAACGTAGAGCACACATAGTAAGACAATAATATCAGATAAGTAGACAACTTTTAGCAACATATATGTACATTAAATAACATGAATATAAACAATTGTAAAACTTTTCATTAAAGTCTATGTATGTATGATGTGTGCACATTAAATTCAAATTGTACAGGAACCACAAAAGATCATGCATAAGAAAGGGTAAAATTGGTTAAACTTAAATCAAACTCTTGTATATATGGATAAAAAGAATTAAAAAAAGAACGCATAGCACACATAGTAAAACAATAATATCAGATAAATAGACAACTTTAAGCAACATGTACGTATATTAAATAACAAGTATGAAAAGAATTGTAAAAATTTTAATTAAAGTCTATGCATATAAAATGTGTGAACATTAAATTCAAATTATACGGTAACAACAAAAGATCATGCACAACAAACGTTACAAAATTTTAAACTTAAATAGAAATATTTTGTATATGGATAAAAATAATTAAAAATTTAACCTAGAGCACATATTCTAAAACAATAATATTAGATAAAAAGACAAATTTTAGCAAGATATATGTACATTAAATAACAAGAATGTAAAGGATAGTAAAACTTTCAATTAAAATCTAACATGTATGATGTGTGCACACTAAATTCAATTTGTACAGGAACAACAAAAGATCATGCACAACAAACGTTAAAAAATTGTTAAACTTAAATAGAACTCTTGTATATATTTATAAAAGTAATTAAAAATAGAACGCATAACACGCATAGTAAAACAATAATATCAGATAAATAGACCACTTTTAGCAACATATATGTACATTAAATAACAAGTATGTAAAGAATTCTAAAACTTTTAATTAAAGTCTATGCATGTATGATGTGTGCACATTAAATTCAAATCGTACAGGAACATCATCAGGTCATGCACAACAAACATTAAAATTGGTTAAACTTAAATAGAACTCTTGTATATATGGATAAAAATAATTGAAAATATAACGCATAGCACCAATAGTAAAATAATAATATGAGAGAAATGGGCAACTTTTAGCAACATATATGTACATTAAATAACAAGTATGTAAAGAATTCTAAAACTTTTAACAAAAGGTCATGCACAACAAACCTTATAATAGATTAAAACTAAATAGAACCCTTATGTATGTGGATAAAAATAATTAAAAATTGAACGCTTAGCATACATAGTAAAAGAATAATATGATATAAATAGACAACTTTGAGCAAGATATATATATATTAAATAATAAATATGTAAGTAATAGTAAAATTAAAAAAACTATAAAGCACAACAAACATTATAATATATTAAAACTAAATAGGACACATGTGTATATGGATAAAAATAATTAAAAATAGAACGCATAGTACACATAGTAAAACAATAATATTAGATAAATAGACAACTTTTAGTAACATATATGTACATTAAATAACAAGTATGTAAATAATTATAAAAGTTTTAATTAAAGTATATGAATACAAAATTTGTGAACATTAAATTGAAATTGTACGGTAACAACAAAAGATCATGCACAACAAACGTTACAAATTGTTAAACTTAAATAGAAATATTTTGTATATGGATTAAAATAATTAAAAATTCAACCTAGAGCACATATTCTAAAACAATAATATCAGATAAATAGACAACTTTTAGCAACATATATGTACATTAAATAACAAGTATGTAAAGGATATTAAAACATTCAATTAAAATCTAAGCATGTATGATGTGTGCACACTAAATTGAAATTGTACAGGAAAAACAAAAGATCCTGCACAACAAACTTTAAAAAATTGTTAAACTTAAATAGAACTCTTGTATATATTTATAAAATAATTAGAAATGGAACGTATAACACGCATAGTAAAACAATAATATTAGATAAATAGACCACTTTTAGCAACATATATGTACCTCAAATAACAAGTATGTAAAAAATGTAAAACTTTTAATTAAAGTCTATGCATGTATGATGCCTGCACATTAAATTGAAATTGTACAGGAACATCATTAGATTATGCATAACAAACATTAAAATTGGTTAAACTTAAATAGAACTCTTGTATATATGGATAAAAATAATAGAAAATATAACGCATAGCACCAATAGTAAAACAATAATATGAGAGAAATTGGCAACTTTTAGCAATATATATGTACATTAAATAACAAGTATGTAAAGAATTGTAAAACTTTTAACAAAAGGTCATGCACAACAAACGTTATAATAGATTAAAACTAAATAGAACCCTTGTGTATATGGATAAAAATTATTAAAAATTGACCGCTTAGCATACATAGTAAAACAATAATATCATATTAATAGACAACTTTTAGAAATATATATGTACATTAAATAACAAGTATGTAAAGAATTGTAAAACTATTAATTAAAGTCTAGGCATGTAAAATGTGTGAACATAAAATTCAAATTTTTTGTTAACAACAAAAGATCATGCACAACAAACGTTACAAATTGGTAAACTTATATAGAAATCCAGTCTATATGAATAAAAATAATTAAAAATAGAACGTATAGCACACATTGTAAAAAATTAATATTAGATTAATAGACAAAAGATCATGCACAACAAACGTTACAATTGGTAAAACTTAAATAGAACTCTTATGTATACGGATAAAAATAATTAAAAATATAACGCATAGCACCAATAGTAAAACAATAATATCAAATAAATAGGCAACTTTTAGCAACATATATGTATATTAAATAACATGTAAAGAATTGTAAAGCTTTTAATTAAAATATATTCATGCAAGATGTGTGCATATTAAATTCAAATTGAACAGGAATAACAAAAGATCATGCACAACAAACGTTAAAATTGGTTTAACTTATAGAGAACTCTTGTATATATGTATAAAAATAATTAAAAATAGAATGTATAGCACACATAGTAAAACAATAATATCAGATAAATAGACAACTTTTAGCAACATATATGTACATTAAATAACAAGTATGTAAAGAATTGTAAAACTTTTAACAAAATATCATGCACAACAAACGTTATAATAGATTAAAACTAAATAGAACACTTGTGTATATGGATTAAAATAATTAAAAATTGAACGCTTAGCATACATTGTAAAAGAATAATATGAAATAAATAGACAACTTTCAGTAACATATATATACATTAAATAATAAATATGTAAAGAATAGCAAAATTTAAAAACAAATATCATGCACAACAAACATTATAATAGATTAAAACTAAATAGGACACTTGTGTATATGGATAAAAAAATAAAAATAGAACACTTAGCACAAATAGTAAAACAATAATATGAGATAAATAGGCAACTTTTAGCAACATATATGTACATTAAATAACAAGTATGTAAAGAATAGTAAAACCTTTAAATAAAGTCTATGCATGTATGATATGTGCATATTAAATTGAAATTGTACTGGAACAACAATAGATTATGCACAACAAACGTTAAAATTAGTTAAACTTAAATAAAACTATTATATATATGGATCAAAATAATTAAAAATCGAACGCATAACACATATAGTAAAACAATATTATCAGATAAATATATAACTTTTAGCAACATATATATACATTAAATAACAAGTATGTAAAGAATTTTAAAACTTTTAACAAAAGGTCATGCACAACAAACGTTATAATAGATTAAAACTAAATAGATCCCATATGTATATGGATAAAAATAATTAAAAATTTAACGCTTAGCATACATAGTAAAACAATAATATGAAATAAATAGACAACTTTCAGCAACATATATGTACATTAAATAATAAATATGTAACTAATAGTAAAATTTTAAAAAAATATCATGCATAACAAACATTATAAAAGATTAAAACTAAATAGGTCACTTGTGTATATAGATAAAAATAATTAAAAATAAAACGCTTAGTACAAATAATAAAACAATAGTATGAAATAAATAGACAACTTTCAGCAAAATATATGTACATTAAATAACAAGAATGTAAAGAATAATAAAACTTATAAATAAAGTCTATGCATGTATGATGTGTGCATATTAAATAGAAATTGTACAGGAACAACAATAGATCATGCACAACAAACGTTTAAATTAGTTAAACTTAAATAAAACTATTATATATAAGGATCAAAATAATTAAAAATCGAACAAATAACACATATAGTAAAACAATATTATTAGATAAATATATAACTTTTAGCAACATATATATACATTAAATAACAAGTAAATAAAGAATTGTAAAACTTTTAACAAAAGGTCATGCACAACAAACGTTATAATATATTAAAACTAAATAGATCCTTTGTGTATATGGATAAAAATAATTAAAAATTGAACGCTTAGCATAGATAGTAAAACAATAATATGAAATAAGTAGAAAACTTTCAGCAACATGTATATACAATAAATAACAAGTCTGTAAAGAATTGTAAAAATTTTAATTAAAGTCTACGCATGTAAAATTTGTGCACATTAAATTCAAAGTGGTCAAGAACCACAAAATATCATGTACCACAAACGTTAAAATTGGTTAAACTTAAATAAAACTCTTTTATACATGGATAAAAATAATTAAAAATATAACGTATATCACACATAGTAAAAGACTAATATGAGATAAATACCCAAATTGTAGTAACATATATTTACATTAAATAACAATTATGTAAAAAATTGTGAAACTTTTAATTAAAGTCTATGCAAGTAAAATGTGAGAATATTAAATTGAAATTGGAGGGTAACAACAAAAGATCATGTATAACAAACATTACAAATTGTTAACCTTAAATAGAAATCTTGTGTAAATGGATAAAAATAATTAAAAATTTAACGTAGAGCACACGTAGTAAAACAATAATATGAGATAATTAGACAACTTTCATCAACATATATGTACATTAAATAACAAGTATGTAAAGAATAGTAAAACTTATAAATAAAGTCTTTGCATGTGTGATGTGTGCATGTTAAATAGAAATTGTACAGGAACAAAAATAGGTCATGCATAACAAACGTTAAAATTAGTTAAAGTTAAATAGAACTATTATATATGTGGATCAAAATAATTAAAATTCAACGCATGACACATATAGTAAAACAATATTATAAGATAAATATATAACTTTTAGCAACATATATATACATTAAATAACAAGTATGTAAAGAATTGTAAAACTTTTAACAAAAGGTCATGAACAACAAACGTTATAATAGATTAAACCTAAATAGAACCCTTGGGTATATGGATACAAATAATTAAAAATTAAATGCTTTGCATACATAGTAAAACAATAATATGAAATAAATAGACAACTTTCAGCAACATATATATACATTAAATAATAAATATCTAAGTAATAGTAAAATTTAAAAAAAATATCATGCACAACAAAAATTATAATAGATTAAAACTAAATAGAACCCTTGTGTATATGGATAAAAATAATTAAAAATTGAACACTTAGTATACATAGTACAACAATAATATGAAATAAATAGACAACTTTCAGAAACATATATATGCATTAAATAATAAATATGTAAATAATAGTAAAATTTATAAAAAAATATCATGCACAACAAACATTATAATAGATTAAAACTAAATAGAACCCTTGTGTATATGGATAAAAATAATTAAAAATTGAAATCTTAGCATACATAGTAAAACAATAATATGATATAAATAGACAACTTTCAGCGACATATATATATATTAAATAATAAATATGTAAGTAACAGTAAAATTAAAAAAAATATAAAGAACAAAAAACATTATAATAGATTAAAACTAAATATGACACTTGTGTATATGGATAAAAATAATTAAAAATAGAACGCATAGCACAAATAGTAAAACAATAATATGAGATAATTAGACAACTTTCATCAACATATATGTACATTAAATAACAAGTATGTAAAGAATAGTAAAACTTATAAATAAAGTCTATGCATGTATGATGTGTGCATATTAAATAGAAATTGTACAGGAACAAAAATAGATCATGCACAACAAACATTAAAATTAGTTAAACATAAATAAAACTATTATATATATGGATCAAAATAATTAAAAATCGAACGAATAACACATATAGTAAAACAATATTATTAGATAAATATATAACTTTTAGCAACATTTATATACATTAAATAACAAGTATGTAAAGAATTGTAAAACTTTTAACAAAAGGTAATGCACAACAAACGTTATAATAGAGTAAAACTAAATAGAACCCTTGTGTATATGGATAAAAATAATTAAAAATTGAACGCATAGCATATATAGTAAAACAATAATATGAAATAAATAGACAACTTTCACCAACATATATATACATTAAAAAATAAATATGTAAGTAATAGTAAAATTTAAAAAAAATATCATGCACAACAAACATTATAATAGATTAAAACTAAATAGGGCACTTGTGTTTATGGATAAAAATAATTAAAAATAGAGCGCTTAGCACAAATAGTAAAAAAATAATATGAGATAAATAGACAACTTTCAACAACATATGTGTAAATTAAATAACAAGTATGTAAAGAATAGTAAAACTTTTAAATAAAGTCTATGCATGTATGATGTGTGCATATTAAATTGAAATTGTACAGGAACAAAAATAGATCATGCACAACAAACGTTAAAATTAGTTAAACTTAAATAAAACTATTATATATATGGATCAAAATAAATAAAAATCGAACGCATAACACATATAGTAAAACAATGTTATCAGATAAATATATAACTTTTAGCAACATATATATACATTAAATAACAAGTATGTAAAGATTTGTAAAACTTTTAACAAAAGGTCATGCACAACAAACGTTATGATAGATTAAAACTCAATAGATCCTTTGTGTATATGGATAAAAATAATTAAAAATTGACCGCTTAGTATACATAGTACAACAATAATATGAAATAAATAGACAACTTTCAGAAACATATATATGCATTAAATAATAAATATGTAAGTAATAGTAAAATTTATAAAAAAATATCATGCACAACAAACATTATAATAGATTAAAACTAAATAGAACCCTTGTGTATATGGATAAAAATAATTAAAAATTGAAATCTTAGCATAAATAGTAAAACAATAATATGATATAAATAGACAACTTTAAGCGACATATATATATATTAAATAATAAATATGTAAGTAACAGTAAAATTAAAAGAAATATCAAGAACAAAAAACATTATAATAGATTAAAACTAAATAGGACACTTGTGTATATGGATAAAAATAATTAAAACTAGAACGCATAGCACAAATAGGAAAACAATAATATGAGATAATTAGACAACTTTCATCATCATATATGTACATTAAATAACAAGTATGTAAAGAATAGTAAAACTTATAAATAAAGTCTATGCATGTATGATGTGTGCATATTAAATAGAAATTGTACAGGAACAAAAATAGATCATGCACAACAAACATTAAAATTAGTTAAACATAAATAAAACTATTATATATATGGATCAAAATAATTAAAAATCGAACGAATAACACATATAGTAAAACAATATTGTTAGATAAATATATAACTTTTAGCAACATTTATATACATTAAATAACAAGTATGTAAAGAATTTTAAAACTTTTAACAAAAGGTCATGCACAACAAACGTTATAATATAGTAAAACTAAATAGAACCCTTGTGTATATGGATAAAAATAATTAAAAATTGAACGCATAGCATATATAGTAAAAAAATAATATGAAATAAATAGACAACTTTCACCAACATATATATACATTAAAAAATAAATATGTAAGTAATAGTAAAATTTAAAAAAAATATCATGCACAACAAACATTATAATAGATTAAAACTAAATAGGCCACTTGTGTTTATGGATAAAAATAATTAAAAATAGAGCGCTTAGCACAAATAGTAAAAAAATAATATGAGATAAATAGACAACTTTCAACAACATATGTGTACATTAAATAACAATTATGTAAAGAATAGTAAAACTTTTAAATAAAGTCTATGCATGTATGATGTGTGAATATTAAATTGAAATTGTACAGGAACAAGAATAGATCATGCACAACAAACGTTAAAATTAGTCAAACTTAAATAAAACTATTATATATATGGATCAAAATAATTAAAAATCGAACGCATAACACATATAGTAAAACAATGTTATCAGATAAATATATAACTTTTAGCAACATATATATACATTAAATAACAAGTATGTAAAGATTTGTAAAACTTTTAACAAAAGGTCATGCACAACAAACGTTATAATAGATTAAAACTCAATAGATCCTTTGTGTATATGGATAAAAATAATTAAAAATTGAACGCTTAGCATACATAGTAAAACAATAATATGAAATAAATAGAAAACTTTCAGCAACATATATATACAATAAATAACAAGTATATAAAGAATTGTAAAAATTTTAATTAAAGTCTACGCATGTAATATTTGTGAACATTAAATTCAAAGGGTTCAAGAACCACAAAATATCATGCACAACAAACGTTAAAATTGGTTAAACTTAAATAAAAATCTTGTATACATTGATAAAAACAATTAAAAATATAACGCATATCACACATAGTAAAACACTAATATGAGATAAATACCCAAATTGTAGTAACATATATGTACATTAAATAATAAGTATGTAAAAAATTGTGAAACTTTTAATTAAAGTCTATGCATGTCAAATGTGATAATATTAAATTGAAATTGTACAGTAAAAACAAAAGATCATGTATAACAAAGGTTACAAATTGTTAACCTAAATAGAAATCTTGTGTATATTGAAAAAAATAATTAAAAATTGAACGTAGAGCACACATAGTAAAACAATAATATCAGATAAATAGACAACTTTTAGCAACATATATGTACATTAAATAACAAGTATGTAAAAAATAGTAAAATTTTTAATTAAACTCTATGCATTTATGATGTGTGGATATTAAATTCAAATTGTTCTGGAACAACAATAGATCAGGAACAACAAACGTTAAAATTAGTTAAAGTTAAATAGAACTATTATATATGTAGATCAAAATAATTAAAATTCAACGCATGACACATATAGTAAAACAATATTATAAGATAAATATATAACTTTTAGCAACATATATATACATTAAATAACAAGTATGTAAAGAATTATAAAACTTTTAACAAAAGGTCATGCACAACAAACATTATAATAGATTAAAACTAAAAAGAACCCTTGTGTATATGGATACAAATAATTAAAAATTAAACGATTTGCATACATAGGAAAACAATAATATGAAATAAATAGACAACTTTCAGCAACATATATATCCATTAAATAATAAATATGTAAGTAATAGTAAAATTTAAAAAACTATGACGCACAACAAAAATTATAATAGATTAAAACTAAATAGAACCCTTGTGCATATCGATAAAAATAATTAAAAATTGAACGCTTAGCATACATAGTAAAACAATAATATGAAATAAATAGACAACATTCAGCATCATATATATACATTAAATAATAAATATCTAAGTAATAGTAAAATTTAAAAAAAATATCATGCACAACAAAAATTATAATAGATTAAAACTCAATAGATCCTTTGTGTATATGGATAAAAATAATTAAAAATTGACCGCTTAGTTTACACAGTACAACAATAATATGAAATAAATAGACAACTTTCAGAAACATATATATGCATTAAATAATAAATATGTAAGTAATAGTAAAATTTATAAAAAAATATCATGCACAACAAACATTATAATAGATTAAAACTAAATAGAACCCTTGTGTATATGGATAAAAATAATTAAAAATTGAAATCTTAGCATACATAGTAAAAAATAATATGATATAAATAGACAACTTTGAGCGACATATATATATATTAAATAATAAATATGTAAGTAACAGTAAAATTAAAAAAAAATATCAAGAACAAAAAACATTATAATTGATTAAATATAAATAGAACTCTTGTGTATATGGATAAAAATAATTAAAAATAGAACGCATAGCACACATAGTAAAACAATAATATTAGATAAATAGACAACTTTTAGTAACATATATGTACATTAAATAACAAGTATGTAAATAATTATAAAACTTTTAATTAAAGTCTATGCATGTATGATGTGTGCATATTAAATAGAAATTGTACAGGAACAAAAATAGATCATACACAACAAACATTAAAATTAGTTAAACATAAATAAAACTATTATATATATGGATCAAAATAATTAAAAATCGAACGAATAACACATATAGTAAAACAATATTGTTAGATAAATATATAACTTTTAGCAACATTTATATACATTAAATAACAAGTATGTAAACAATTGTAAAACTTTTAACAAAAGGTCATGCACAACAAACGTTATAATAGAGTAAAACTAAATAGAACCCTTGTGTATATGGATAAAAATAATTAAAAATTGAACGCATAGCATATATAGTAAAACAATAATATGAAATAAATAGACAACTTTCACCAACATATATATACATTAAAAAATAAATATGTAAGTAATAGTAAAATTTAAAAAAACATATCATGCACAACAAACATTATAATAGATTAAAACTAAATAGGCCACTTGTGTTTATGGATAAAAATAATTAAAAATAGAGCGCTTAGCACAAATAGTAAAACAATAATATGAGATAAATAGACAACTTTCAACAACATATGTGTACATTAAATAACAAGTATGTAAAGAATAGTAAAACTTTTAAATAAAGTCTATGCATGTATGATGTGTGCATATTAAATTGAAATTGTACAGGAACAAGAATAGATCATGCAAAACAAACGTTAAAATTAGTTAAACTTAAATAAAACTATTATATATATGGATCAAAATAATTAAAAATCGAACGCATAACACATATAGTAAAACAATGTTATCAGATAAATATATAACTTTTAGCAACATATATATACATTAAATAAAAAGTATGTAAAGATTTGTAAAACTTTTAACAAAAGGTCATGCACAACAAACGTTATAATAGATTAAAACTCAATAGATCCTTTGTGTATATGGATAAAAATAATTAAAAATTGACCGCTTAGTATACATAGTACAACAATAATATGAAATAAATAGAAAACTTTCAGAAACATATATATGCATTAAATAATAAATATGTAAGTAATAGTAAAATTTATAAAAAAATATCATGCACAACAAACATTATAATAGATTAAAACTAAATAGAACCCTTGTGTATATGGATAAAAATAATTAAAAATTGAAATCTTAGCTTACATAGTAAAACAATAATATGATATAAATAGATAACTTTAAGCGACATATATATATATATTAAATAATAAATATGTAAGTAACAGTAAAATTAAAAAAAATATCAAGAACAAAAAACATTATAATAGATTAAAACTAAATAGGACACTTGTGTATATGGATAAAAATAATTAAAAATAGAACGCATAGCACAAATAGTAAAACAATAATATGAGATAATTAGACAACTTTCATCAACATATATGTACATTAAATAACAAGTATGTAAAGAATAGTAAAACTTATAAATAAAGTCTATGCATATAAGATGTGTGCATATTAAATAGAAATTGTACAGGAACAAAAATAGATCATGCACAACAAACATTAAAATTAGTTAAACATAAATAAAACTATTATATATATGGATCAAAATAATTAAAAATCGAACGAATAACACATATAGTAAAACAATATTGTTAGATAAATATATAACTTTTAGCAACATTTATATACATTAAATAACAAGTATGTAAAGAATTGTAAAACTTTTAACAAAAGGTCATGCACAACAAACGTTATAATAGAGTAAAACTAAATAGAACCCTTGTGTATATGGATAAAAATAATTAAAAATTGAACGCATAGCATATATAGTAAAACAATAATATGAAATAAATAGACAACTTTCACCAACATATATATACATTAAAAAATAAATATGTAAGTAATAGTAAAATTTAAAAAAAAATATCATGCACAACAAACATTATAATAGATTAAACCTAAATAGGCCACTTGTGTTTATGGATAAAAATAATTAAAAATAGAGCGCTTAGCACAAATAGTAAAACAATAATATGAGATAAATAGACAACTTTCAACAACATATGTGTACATTAAATAACAAGTATGTAAAGAATAGTAAAACTTTTAAATAAAGTCTATGCATGTATGATGTGTGCATATTAAATTGAAATTGTACAGGAACAAGAATAGATCATGCACAAGAAACGTTAAAATTAGTCAAACTTAAATAAAACTATTATATATATGGATCAAAATAATTAAAAATCGAACGCATAACACATATAGTAAAACAATGTTATCAGATATATATATAACTTTTAGCAACATATATATACATTAAATAACAAGTATGTAAAGATTTGTAAAACTTTTAACAAAAGGTCATGCACAACAAACGTTATAATAGATTAAAACTCAATAGATCCTTTGTGTATATGGATAAAAATAATTAAAAATTGAACGCTTAGCATACATAGTAAAACAATAATATGAAATAAATAGAAAACTTTCAGCAACATATATATACAATAAATAACAAGTATATAAAGAATTGTAAAAATTTTAATTAAAGTCTACGCATGTAATATTTGTGCACATTAAATTCAAAGGGTTCAAGAACCACAAAATATCATGCATAACAAACGTTAAAATTGGTTAAACTTAAATAAAAATCTTGTATACATTGATAAAAAAAATTAAAAATAGAACGCATATCGCACATAGTAAAACACTAATATGAGATAAATACCCAAATTGTAGTAACATATATTTACATTAAATAAAAATTATGTAAAAAATTGTGAAACTTTTAATTAAAGTCTATGCATGTAAAATGTGGGAATATTAAATTGAAATTGGACGGTAACAACAAAAGATCATTTATAACAAACTTTACAAATTGTAAACCTCAAATAGAAATCTTGTGTAAATGGATAAAAATAATTAAAAATTGAACGTAGAGCACAAATAGTAAAACAATAATATCAGATAAATAGATAACTTTTAGCAACATATATGTACAATAAATAACAAGTATGTAAAGAATAGTAAAAATTTTAAATAAAGTCTATGCATGTATGATGTGTGCATATTAAATTCAAATTGTACAACAAATGTTAAAATTAGTTAATGGTAAATAGAACTATTATATATATGGATCAAAATAATTAAAAATAGAACGCATAACACACACAGTAAAACAATATTATCAGATAAATATATAACTTTTAGCAACATATATATACATTAAATAACAAGTATGTAAAGAATTGTAAAACTTTTAACAAAAGGTCATGCACAACAAACGATATAATAGATTAAAACTAAATAGATCCCTTGGGTATATGGATAAAAATAATTAAAAATTGAACGCTTAGCAAACATAGTAAAACAATAATATGAAATAAATAGAAAACTTTTAGTAACATATATATACATTAAATAATAAATATGTAAGTAATAGTTAAATTTTAAAAACAATATCATGCACAACAAACATTATAATAGATTAAAACTAAATAGGACACTTGTGTTTATGGATAAAAATAATTAAAAATAGAGCGCTTAGCACAAATAGTAAAACAATAATATGAGATAAATAGACAACTTTCAGCAACATATGTGTAAATTAAATAACAAGTATGTAAAGAATAGTAAAACTTTTAAATAAAGTCTATGCATGTATGATGTGTGCATATTAAATGGAAATTGTACAGGAACAACAATAGATCATGCACAAAAAACGTTAAAATTAGTCAAACTTAAATAAAACTATTATATCTATGGATCAAAATAATTAAAAATCGAACGCATAACACATATAGTAAAACAATATTATTAGATAAATATATAACTTTTAGAAACATATATATACATTAAATAACAAAGATGTAAAGAATTGAAAAACTTTCAAATAAAAGGTTATGCACAAATCTAACGTTATAATAGATTAAAAATAAATAGATCCCATATGTATATGGATAAAAATAATTAAAAATTTAACGCTTAGCGTACATAGAAAAACAATAATATGAAATAAATAGAAAACTTTTCAAAGAACATATATATACAATAAATCACAAGTATGTAAAGAATTGTAAAATTTTTAATTAAAGTCTACGCATGTAAAATGTGTGCACATTAAATTCAAAGTGTTCAAGAACACAAAATATCATGTACAACAAACGTTAAAATTGGTTAAACTTAAAGAAAACTCTTGTATACATGGATAAAAATAATTGAAAATATAACGCTTATCACACATAGTAAAACACTAATATGAGATAAATAAACAAATTTTAGTAACATTTATGTACATTAAATAACAAGTAGGTAAGAATTTGTAAAACTTTTAATTAAATTCTATGCAAATAAAATGTGAGAATATTAAATTGAACTTGGACGGTAACAACAAAAGATCATTTATAACAAACTTTACAAATTGTAAACCTCAAATAGAAATCTTGTGTAAATGGATAAAAATAATTAAAAATTGAACGTATAGCACACATAATAAAACAATAATATCGATAAATAGATAACTTTTACCAACATATATGTACAATAAATAACAAGAATGTAAAGAATAGTAAAAATTTTAAATAAAGTCTATGCATGTATGATGTGTGCATATTAAATTCAAATTGTACACCAAATGTTAAAATTAGTTAATTGTAAATAGAAGTATTATATATATGGAGGAAAATAATTAAAAATAAAACGCATAACACACACAAGAAACAATATTATCGATAAATATATAACTTTTAGCAACATATATATACATTAAATAACAAGTATGTAAAGAATTGTAAAACTTTTAACAAAAGGTCATGCACAACAAACGATATAATAGATTAAAACTAAATAGATCCCTTGGGTATATGGATAAAAATAATTAAAAATTGAACGCTTAGCAAACATAGTAAAACAATAATATGAAATAAATAGAAAACTTTTAGTAACATATATATACATTAAATAATAAATATGTAAGTAATAGTTAAATTTTAAAAACAATATCATGCACAACAAACATTATAATAGATTAAAACTAAATAGGACACTTGTGTTTATGGATAAAAATAATTAAAAATAGAGCGCTTAGCACAAATAGTAAAACAATAATATGAGATAAATAGACAACTTTCAGCAACATATGTGTAAATTAAATAACAAGTATGTAAAGAATAGTAAAACTTTTAAATAAAGTCTATGCATGTATGATGTGTGCATATTAAATGGAAATTGTACAGGAACAACAATAGATCATGCACAAAAAACGTTAAAATTAGTCAAACTTAAATAAAACTATTATATCTATGGATCAAAATAATTAAAAATCGAACGCATAACACATATAGTAAAACAATATTATTAGATAAATATATAACTTTTAGAAACATATATATACATTAAATAACAAGTATGTAAAGAATTGTAAAACTTTCAAATAAAAGGTTATGCACAACGAACGTTATAATAGATTAAAAATAAATAGATCCCATATGTATATGGATAAAAATAATTAAAAATTTAACGCTTAGCGTACATAGAAAAACAATAATATGAAATAAATAGAAAACTTTCAGCAACATATATATACAATAAATCACAAGTATGTAAAGAATTGTAAAATTTTTAATTAAAGTCTACGCATGTAAAATGTGTGCACATTAAATTCAAAGTGTTCAAGAACACAAAATATCATGTACAACAAACGTTAAAATTGGTTAAACTTAAAGAAAACTCTTGTATACATGGATAAAAATAATTGAAAATATAACGCTTATCACACATAGTAAAACACTAATATGAGATAAATAAACAAATTTTAGTAACATTTATGTACATTAAATAACAAGTAGGTAAGAATTTGTAAAACTTTTAATTAAATTCTATGCAAATAAAATGTGAGAATATTAAATTGAACTTGGACGGTAACAACAAAAGATCATTTATAACAAACTTTACAAATTGTAAACCTCAAATAGAAATCTTGTGTAAATGGATAAAAATAATTAAAAATTGAACGTAGAGCACAAATAGTAAAACAATAATATCAGATAAATAGATAACTTTTAGCAACATATATGTACAATAAATAACAAGTATGTAAAGAATAGTAAAAATTTTAAATAAAGTCTATGCATGTATGATGTGTGCATATTAAATTCAAATTGTACAACAAATGTTAAAATTAGTTAATGGTAAATAGAACTATTATATATATGGATCAAAATAATTAAAAATAGAACGCATAACACACACAGTAAAACAATATTATCAGATAAATATATAACTTTTAGCAACATATATATACATTAAATAACAAGTATGTAAAGAATTGTAAAACTTTTAACAAAAGGTCATGCACAACAAACGATATAATAGATTAAAACTAAATAGATCCCTTGGGTATATGGATAAAAATAATTAAAAATTGAACGCTTAGCAAACATAGTAAAACAATAATATGAAATAAATAGAAAACTTTTAGTAACATATATATACATTAAATAATAAATATGTAAGTAATAGTTAAATTTTAAAAACAATATCATGCACAACAAACATTATAATAGATTAAAACTAAATAGGACACTTGTGTTTATGGATAAAAATAATTAAAAATAGAGCGCTTAGCACAAATACTAAAACAATAATATGAGATAAATAGACAACTTTCAGCAACATATGTGTAAATTAAATAACAAGTATGTAAAGAATCGTAAAACTTTTAAATAAAGTCTATGCATGTATGATGTGTGCATATTAATTTGAAATTGTACATGAACAACAATAGATCATGCACAACAAACATTAAAATTAGTTAAACTTAAATAAAACTATTATATATATGGATCAAAATAATTAAAAATCGAACGCAAATATATAACTTTTAGCAACATATATATACATTAAATAACAAGTATGTAAAGAATTGTAAACCTTTTAACAAAAGGTCATGCACAACAAACGTTATAATAGATTAAAACTAAATAGATCCCTTGTGTATATGGATAAAGATAATTAAAAATTGAACGCTTAGCAAACATAGTAAAACAATAATATGAAATAAATAGAAAACTTGTAGTAACATATATATACAATAAATAACAATTATGTAAATAATTGTAAAAATTTTAATTAAAGTCTACCCATGTAAAATATGTGTACATTAAATTCAAAGTGTTCAAGAACGACAAAATATCATGCACAACAAACGTTAAAATTGGTTAAACTTAAATAAAACTCTTGTATACATAGATAAAAATAATTAAAACTATAACCCATATCACACATAGTAAAACACTAATATGAGATAAATACCCAAATTGTAGTAACATATATGTACATTAAATAACAATTAAGAAAAAATTTGTAAAAATTTTAATTAAAGTCTATGCAAATAAATTGTGAGAATATTAAATTGAACTTGGACGGTAACAACAAAAGATCATTTATAACAAACTTTACAAATTGTAAACCTCAAATAGAAATCTTGTGTAAATGGATAAAAATAATTAAAAATTGAACGTAGAGCACACATAGTAAAACAATAATATCAGATAAATAGTCAACTTTTAGCAACATATATGTACATTAAATAACAAGTATGTAAAAAATAGTAAAAATTTTAATTAAATTCTATGCATTTATGATGTGTGGATATTAAATTAAAATTGTTCTAGAACAACAATAGATCAGGAACAACAAACATTAAAATTAGTTAAAGTTAAATAGAACTATTATATATGTGGATCAAAATAATTAAAATTCAACGCATGACACATATAGTAAAACAATATTATAAGATAAATATATAACTTTTAGCAACATATATATACATTAAATAACAAGTATGTAAAGAATTATAAAAGTTTTAACAAAAGGTCATGCACAACAAACATTATAATAGATTAAAACTAAAAAGAACCCTTGTGTATATGGATACAAATAATTAAAAATTAAACGATTTGCATACATAGTAAAACAATAATATGAAATAAATAGACAACTTTCAGCAACATATATATGCATTAAATAATAAATATGTAAGTAATAGTAAAATTTAAAAAAAAATCACGCACAACAAAAATTATAATAGATTAAAACTAAATAGAACCCTTGTGTATATCGATAAAAATAATTAAAAATTGAACGCTTAGCATACATAGTAAAACAATAATATGAAATAAATAGACAACATTCAGCAACATATGTGTACGTTAAATAACAAGTATGTAAAGAATAGTAAAACTTTTAAATAAAGTCTATGCATGTATGATGTGTGCATATTAATTTGAAATTGTACATGAACAACAATAGATCATGTACAACAAACATTAAAATTAGTTAAACTTAAATAAAACTATTATATATATGGATCAAAATAATTAAAAATCGAACGCATAACACATATTGTAAAACAATGTTATCAGATAAATTTATAACTTTTAGCAACATATATATACATTAAATAACAAGTATGTAAAGAATTGTAAAACTTTTAACAAAAGGTCATGCACAACAAACGTTATAATAGATTAAAACTAAATAGAACCCTTGTGTATATGGATAAAAATAATTAAAAATTGAACGCTTAGCATACATAGTAAAACAATAATATGAAATAAATAGAAAACTTTCAGCAACATATATATACAATAAATAACAAGTATGTAAAGAATTGTAAAAATTTTAATTAAAGTCTACGCATGTAAAATGTGTGCACATTAAATTCAAAGTGTTCAAGAACAACAAAATATCATGCACAACAAACGTTAAAATTGGTTAAACTTAAATAAAACACTTGTATACATAGATAAAAATAATTAAAAATATAACGCATATTTGTAGATTGAAACCATAAACAATATCGATTGGAGAATGATCAGTAGTTGAATGCACAGTCCAGTTTTAAGAAAATTCAACAAAAGGTAAACAATCCTCCCAATTTTTCAAATTCCTTTTTATTACCATCCTAAATAACGTGGATAGAGTCCAATTGACTACCTCAGTTTACCCATCTGCTTAGGGGTGATAAGTAGTCAAAAACAAGATTTTTGTGCCCATTTTAGCCCAAAGAGTTTTCCAAAAATAACTAAGGAATTTAACATCCTTATCAGACACAAAGCTCTTAGGAACTCCATGAAGCCTAACAACCTCCCTAATGAACAACTCTACTACATTAGTGGCTTCATTGGTTTTATGACATGCTATGAAGTGTGCCAATTTTTAAAACCTATCTACAACCACAAAAATGGAGTCTCTACCCTTCTTAGACCTAGAAAACCTAAAAATAAAATCCATGGAAATATCTACCCAAGGTGTGCTTGGTACGGGTAAGGGAGTATATAGTCCTCATGGTACGACTTTGGATTTGGCTTGCTTATAAGTGATGCATCTAGAACATATTCTTCCTACATCAGTCTTTATTGTTGGCCATTAAAAATGCTAACACAAAACATCTCTAGTATTCTTAATTGCGAAATGCCCCATTAATCCTCCCCTATGGTCCTCCTTAATTAACAACTCACACATGGAACATTTCAGTACACACAATTGATTTTCTTTAAATAAATACCCATCTAATTTATAAAAAATTTCAAAAGAAGATTTGTCACATGCATGGTAAACAGCAGAGAAGTCATCATCTTTAGCATACATTTACTTAACATATTCAAATCCTAACAATCTAGCATTTAAAGTTGAGAGTATGGCATACCATCGTGATAAAGAATCCGCTATAACATTCTCCTTACCTCTCTTATATTGAACAATATAAGGAAATGTCTCAATGAATTCCATCCATCTAGCATGCCTCCTATTCAATTTACCTTGGCGCTTCAGATGTTTTAGAGATTCATGATCGGTATGGATGACAAATTCTCTTGGCCAAAGGTAATGTTGCCATGTCTCCAGGGTCCTAACCAAGGCATATAGCGCCTTGTCATACATTGGATAATTAAGGGCTGCTCCATGAATTTTCTCGCTGAAATAAGCGATAGGTCGCCGTTCCTGCATCAAAACAGCTCCTATACCTATTCCTGATGCATCACACTCAACTTCAAAGGTTTGCATAAAATCAGGTAAAGATAAAATAAGTGCAGAACATAAACTATCATTTAATGCTTTAAAGGCTCTCTCCTAATTCTCACTCCATTTAAAACCAATAGACTTTTTAGTGATCTCGATTAGAGGAGCAACTTGTGTACTAAAATCTTTGACAAACCTTTGATAAAAACTAGCCAAGCCATGAAAGCTTCTAACCTCGATTACAGATTTAGGTGTGTACCATTCTCGAATAGCCTTAACCTTTTCATCATCTACTTATATTCCCTTAGAACTAACAACAAAACCAAGAAAAACTAAATTGTCCAAGCAAAAAACACACTTTTTCAAGTTCTCATACAGTTGTTCTTTTTTCATAATTTCAAGCACATACCAAAGATGTAAGACATGCACTTCAAGATTTTTACTATAATGAGAATATCATCAAAATAGACAACAATTTTTTTTTCAATGAATGCATGCAGAACATGATTCATAAGCCTCATAAAAGTGTTAGGTGCATTTGTTAGACCAAAGGGCATGACTAACCACTCATACAATACATGTTTAGTTTTAAAAACTGTTTTCCATTCATCACCCTCTCTCATCCAAATTTGATGGTATCCAATTCTTAAATTAATTTTTGAAAAAATGCAAGAACCATGTAACTCATATAACATGTCATCTAGTCTAGGGATAAGATGTTGACATTTTACCATAACATTGTTGATGGCTCGGCAATCAACACCCATCCTACTTGATCCAACCTTCTTGGGAATGAGTAGCACGGGAATGGCACATGGACTTAGGCTCTCCCTGTCTTGACCTTTGATCAAGTATTCTCCAACCTACCTTTGAATCTCCTTAGTGTCTTCGGGGTTGGTCCTATAGGAAGGTTGGTTTGGAAGAGAAGCTCCTGATATGAAATAAATTTGATGCTTAATTCCCTAATTGGTGGCACCCCATCCGAAATCTCTTCAAGGACCATGTCCTCAAATTCCTTCAAAAAAGAGAAACCATGGCACTAGGCAAAGACTGGTTAAGATCATTAATAGAAAAATTATCCCCCTTGGACAAAAGTACAAGTTTGGACTATTTTAAATAAAAAGCCCCCTTGACCCTACTTGCCTTAGCATAAAAAATCACATTTTTTTCTCTCTAATATTTTTACTCTCCTGTCCTTTTTCTTCATTCTTTTTTTTGTCTTTCACTCTTTTTTTCTTTTTCATTCTTTTCTTTTTGGTCATTTTCCAACTTTTCTTTTTCCCTAACAATCCTCATTTGATCTTCAAAGACTTCCTTGGGTGAAAGAGGTACAAGTGTGATGTTTCTACCATTCTTCACAAATGAATACTTGTTTCTATATCCTTCATGTGTAACCTTCCTATCATATTGCCAAGCCTACCTAGCAAGATTTTTCCAGCTTGCATGGGTACCACATCACACATCCCCTAATCCTTGTACTTTCCAATGGAAAAGATCACTATGCTTATTAACCTTCACATCCCCACTATCATTTAACCATTGCAACTTGTAAGGCATTGGGTGATCAAATGTAGGGAACCCTAATTTCTCAACTAAGGTAGTACTAGCCACATTGGTGCAACTTTCCTCATCTATGATAACACTACACACTTTGTTACTCACATGACACCTTGTGTGAAAGATGTTATCTCTTTGTTGTTCAAGGTCATCCTCCTTACTTGAGTGCTCAAAGATAGCCTTATTACAAGTGCTTCCCCATCCACATGTCCTATCTCCTCTTCACTCGCTTCCTCTGCAGATGGAATCTCATCTTTTTCACTTTCATTATCGGTTCCAACCTTACCACTAGCTAAGGTGATCATTGCCTTCTTGTTTGGACATTGAGTGGCTATATGACCATTACCAAGAAACCAAAAATACTTTAAGTCATGATTATGAATTAGGGTGTCAATTTTACCTTTGTCCTTGCTAGCCCCCATCTCTTTGGCTTTATAAGGCTCAAATCTTGGTTTGGATGTAGCTACTTCATCTTTTTTTCCCTTTGGACTTCCAAGGACGAGTAGGGTTTGGTTTTGGAGTAATGCCTTGATGGTTAGGATCAAAAACTATGTTTCTTTAATTGCCTTTCCACCTTGATTGCCATGTGGACCATGTCATAGATCTTCACATAATGATGAAGTTCCACAATGTTCGCCATGTACATATTCAAGCCACTAAGAAACCTAGCCATGGTGGCCTCTCTATCTTCCTCGACATTAGCTCTTACTATCGCCACTTCCATTTCCTTGTAGTACTCATCAACGCATTTATATCCTTGAGTCAATCTTTGTAGGCGTTGGTGTAACTCTCTATAGTAATAGCTAGGTACAAACCTCTTTCTCATGATGGCCTTCATGTCCTCCCAATTATCTATGGGTCTTTCATGGTTTCTAATTCCACTGATGACCAATTGATCCCGCCAATTCATTACATAGTTAGAAAACTCAATTTATCCCCAAAGGAACAAAGCACACAATGGGAGATTTAGAATCAAATGGAAAAATTCTTGGAACTAAGAGTTCAATACTCACTAGAAATTTGCAAATGCAAGTTGGCCTCTCCCTTTTTTACTTTGTCTATTTTTTTGAATAAATTCTGGCCATTCTTTTTTCTATTTGTTTTTGGAACAAATATGCTAATAACTCAAAAGTAAATCAATATAGCACCTTCAATATGTGTTTAAGGAATTTTTAAGATACTTAAAATAGCACATAAATTATGACACAAAGGGGAAATGGAATTTCTGCAGGAACTACCACAGAAATACTAGAAAACAACCAAAAACTACAGAATATATCAGATATTGCAAAATAAGCAAAGAAAAATGCAAAATAGTTTCAGAAATAGCAGAATTTGCAATGAAAATGCAGAATATGAAAGAAAAATTCAGAATACTTACAAAACAGCATGATATGGAAGGTTACTACTGAAAAACGTTGGACACAAAAGATTTTGCAAGGAAAATGCAGAAAAAACGTGGAAACAAAGAAGACCAATATTTTTAGGGTTTGGAAAATGAATTTTCAGCAAGAACACAACACAACGATTTTTTTTCTTTGTTTTCTATGTATCAGAAACAAAAAAAAGAACACAAGAACAAGAACAAATATAAAGGATAGCAATCTGAAAATTAGCACCTAAAGCTCTAATACCAAATGATATGAACCAAGGGGTTAGGACCTAGCCAATTTTAGATTATATAGAAAAGGGTTTTTCCACAAATCAATGGATATTACTCACCATTTTTCTGAGGGGAAAAGATGCCACAAGGAGGTGCTATTTTCTTGATAAGTCTACCAAAAATGACACCCTAACAAGTATAGATATTACTCACAACAAATTCTTGGATGCTAAACAACGCCACAAAGGCTGCCAATCCCTTTATAAGTTGCTTAAAGAGGAACAAAGAGCATGAATGAGCTCTCAAATCCTCTCAAAATTCAAATTTCATTCAAAATTGTATTTTCCAGTAACTGAGCTACTCTTAATAGGATACAAACAAACCCTAAGCTCTACTACATCATAGCCCTTGATCTCATCCAAGGGGTGAAAATGAAAATAGTCAAGGAGCACAAAAGTTAGCATAAAACATGGGCCAAAACATGGAGAAAAATGGGGCAGCTGATTACAAAGGAATCCTATGAAAATATTACATCTTAACCCTTGATTTCATCCAAGGGCTGAAAAAAAGCTGCCCAAAATTAGTCCAAATGGCACAGCAAAAAATGGAGAAAATTTTTGGGCAAAATTGGAGCAATTGAGAACAAAAGAATCCATATTAAATATTACATCTTAACCTTTGTTTCCATCTTAGGGCTGAAAATGAAGCTACCCGTAAAAGTCCAAATGGCACAACAATGTGCCTAGTTTTCTTTTGCCAATTTTTCCCTAATTTCCATCCTAGGATTGTCCCAATCCTTGCACTCCCAATTTAGGCCCCCTTGGTTATGCATGACCTCTTGAATGAACCCATTTAAAACCTTTTCGAATTGTGCCCTCCTAGACCTTATGATTAGTCCACTTGGAATTTGTAGAGCTCGATGATTCTCCTCAAAATATGGGTAGCCCAAATATTTATTCTCACTTACCTTCTACACCCCTTGTTGAGCTTTTCTATTTTGGGTTTATCTGCTCATTCTTTTCATTTAAGAAAAAGGGTGAAATAAGGATCTTAAAGAAGTGTTGAATATAAATTAAAAATGGGGAAAATAGAGAAAAGAAAAAGGAAAATAAAAATTGACATTTGTTTGCCTAAAAACAAAGGAATGAGGACATGAAAAGAAAAAAGCTTAATGATGAGTATCTCGAGGCACTTTTACATAAACATCAAATTTGTGTATTATTCCTTTAACTTCATTGGCTAAAGTTTGGGAAGTAAAGAGAAAATAACCCTTGTTTGAGGGTATAAGTGTCTTGGATTTAGACTTCTCTTTTTATTTGGAACAAAAAATATGTTAAAATGTAAATGTATTCTCTCCCCTCCCCATTCTGATGAAAATTATCAAGCTCTATAAATTCCAAGTGGACCAATCACAAGGTCTAGGAAGGCACAACTCAAAAAGGCTTTAAATGGGCTCATTCAGAGGTCATGCATAACCAAGGGGACCTAAATTGGGAGTGCAAGGATTGGGACAATCCTAGGATGGAAATTAGGGAAAAATTAGCAAAAGAAAACTGGGCACATTGCTATGCCATTTGGACTTTTACGGGTAGCTACATTTTCAGCCATAAGATGGAAACAAAGGTTAAGATGTAATATTTAATAGGGATTCCTTTGTTCTCAGCTGCTCCATTTTGCTCCATATTTTACTCCACATTTTTCTCTATTTTTGCTATGCCATTTGGACTGATTTTGGGCAGCTTTCTTTTCAACCCTTGGAAGAAATCAAGGGTTAAGATGTAATATTTTCATAGGATTCCTTTGTAGTCTGCTGCCCCATTGTTTTCCATGTTTTGGTCCATATTTTCTGCTACCTTTTATGATTTTTGTTGTTTTTATTTTCAACCCTTGGATGAGATCAAGCGCTATGATGTAGTAGAGCTTAGGGTTTGTTTGTATCCAATTAAGAGTAGCTCAACTACTAGAAAATATAATTTTGAATGAAATTTAAATTTTTAGATAATTTGAGAGCTCATTCATGCTCTTTGTTCCTATTTAAGAAACTTATCAAGGGATTGGCAACCTTTGTGGTGTTTTTTAGCATCCAAGAATTTGTGGTGAGTAATATCCATACTTGTTACAGTGTCATTTATGCTAGACTTATCAAGGAAATAACAACCCCTTGTGGCGTCTTTTCCCCTAAAACAAATGGTGAGTAATATTCATTAATTTGTGGAGAAACCCTTTGCTATATAATCTGAAATTAGCAAGGTCCTAACCACTTGGTTCATATCATTAACTTAGGAACAATAGCTAACCATTCCTACCAAAAGCTTAAGCTGTCAGTAGGGGGTGCAAATATCCCTTTATCTATGACCATCACACTTGACCTAAGTTCGAGGCCACGCCACACATGCGGCTTCTAAATGACCCTTAGATGTTACCCACCAAGGTTACCCACACATGGGCCATTTGATGTTACTCACCATGGTCACATCATTCCCCCCTACGTAAAGGACGTTCGTCCTTGAACTTGTGCTTTTCGGGACTCGAACCCAAGACTAGACACTGATACCAAACTTAGGAACAGTAGCTAACCATTTCTACCAAAATCTTAAGCTGTCAGTAGGGGGCGCAAATATCCCTTTATCCAGGACCATCACACTTAACCCAAGTTCGAGGCCACGCTACACAAGTGACTTCTAAATGACCCTTGGAAGTTACCCCCCAAGGTTACCCACACAAGGGCCTATGGATGTTACTCACCATGGTCACATCACATTCCTTAGCCTTTTATTACAATCATTGAAATGCCTATTGTGAGAGATAATTGTGGACATATGAAGCTTGGTTTAACTCGAGTCAATATTTTGATTTGCTTTATTGGTATAAGCATATCATGATGACATATAGAGTAAACAAATTTTGCATATCACACACTATGTGTGGCATCAAATATTTTGTCATACTCTTAGAAGAAGAAAGCATGGATTGATGGGCATGTGGATTTTAGTGTTGAATGTAATATTAATTCTCTACAAACCCTCTAATTCATTGAATATGTTTTGTTTGCTTCCATCATTTTGTATTTCATGATGACTATTGTGTTTAGAATCCTTTTTATTGAGGGTTCGCAAGTAGAATGCATAACTTGTTTATTATTTCACATGCTTATGTTTAGGGAGGGAAGTGTATGTCTTATGTATGGTGTTAAGGGAAGTGATGTGTTTGTTTTATTTCCTACTGTTTGTTATATTTGTGAGTTTTTATTATAATGCACGTTCAAGTGGTGCTTCCTTTCCTATAAAGTATCATTGTATGAACCATACATAAATTAGACTATTACTATAACATGTTGCATGCATTGTTTGCAATCTATGGTTTTACATGTCAAACTTTGCATTTCCCTAGTTTTGCTTCCTTCTTTCATGCTTGGTACTTGCCATTCATTGCCTATTAACTATTGCTGGAATGCACGACATATGATTTCTTGAGTTGTTTGAGATTTTTTCTATCTACACTTATCTTTGGTTGCCCATGCATTTATTTTGTTGCATGTTGCATGCTCCTACCCAGCTAGTGTCTTAGGGCATTTTTGTGCCCTTTCTCTTAAAATGTGTAGTACTTCTTATTGTATTTGCTTTAATCTTACCTGTTGAGTTGCATTAGTGTTAAGATTGTACTATAATTTTACGCCTTCCATCCCTCATATAGGTGTGTTCCTTTGACTTTTAGTGTCAAAAACGGAGAGAATTTTTTATGCACAACTATATGATTGTTGCTATGATGTGTGCAGTATGGCTTTGAGTGTAGGATTACATTACATATTATTGCCTGACTTGTACACATTCACAAGAAGTTTTTCATTTTGTTTTTACATCATACATGCACATAGTTATGTACATTTTGTATGTTGGCATGTTTACACACACCATGCGGTTGGTTTTCATAATGTTGATGCTAAGTACAATGTTGGTTTTCTATGAGCAAGAATGCAAGCATGCCAACATTTTTACTTATCGTTTTTGGCATGTTTCAGGTGCGGTTATTTATGATAGTACTCTCGACATTTTTGGAAATGGTAAAACGAAATTTTTTAGAGCCTTACCACCAATCTTGCTAATATGCTCACTACTATCCTTGGCAAGGTGATGGGCTAGTGGTTGGAAAAGTGGATTGCTAGGTGTGGCTTTCGAGCCATATAAGTACCTCACACATTTCTATTATCTTTACCTTTTGTTTAAGAGCCAAATCTTTGCCAAAATTCACTCTAAGATTTCTATATATTTCCCAAGCTATTTGGGAGATCATACATTTGAGAGTGGGTCACTTTTTTGATTAGTTATCAAATCATTATGTGTGTGAGTATGTGGTTTGATATGATTTGATATTAATAGTAGACCTTGTGTCCAATGAAGCTGTGAGTTGATACACTTCTAATTACTAATCTTTGGTCACCAATCACACCACATTGGTTGTGACTTTTGAACCAAACAATTTTGGACGTAGCAAGTGAAGAGAAATAATAGGCAGTTTGGACGGAGTTCTAGTTGATAGAGGTAATAGTAATTTTACATTCTAATACCATTGTAACTTGTTTAATGTTTTGTGACCTATTTGCAACAAAGCGGTCCTTAAGCAACCCAAGGATTTTACCATACAGATATGGTCTCTATATGGGCTTAACTTATTATATCGAGGGATATGCACGATCTTTCATTGGGCTAGTATAATCTGAGTTTGTTTTGTATATGTCTTAACATATTGAAGCATGAACTTTGATAAGAATGCATTTGTTGTTTATTGCTTTTTTCTTTGATATATAAAATTTGTTATTCAATTATTTTCTTTTTGATACTATACTATTTGTGATTCTACTACATGATTTGTATAAGCATTTATTTCTATGTTTGTGCGATCCCATTTCAAGCCTCTTCGAGTTATGCCCTCCTAGACATTGTGATTGGTCCACTTGGAATTGTAGAGCTCAATGATTCTCATCACCATGTGTGATGAGAATAATCGAGCTCTACAAATTCCAAGTGGACCAATCACAAGGTCTAGGAAGGCACAACTCGAAAAGGCTTTAAATGGGCTCATTCAAGAGGTCATGCATAATCAAGGGGACCTAAATTGGGAGTGCAAGGATTGGGACAATCCTAGGATGGAAATTAGGGCAAAATTGGCAAAATAAAACTAGGCACATTGTTGTGCCATTTGGACTTTTTTGGGCAGCTTCATTTTCATCCCTTAGATGGAAACAAGGGTTAAGATGTAATATTTTATAGAGTTTTCTTTTGTTCTCAGCTGCTCCATATTTTGCTCCAATTTCCATGTGCCATTTGGACTCTTTTTGGGCAGCTTTCTTTGCAACCCTTGGATGAAATCAAGGGTTAAGATGTAATATTTTATAGGATTCCTTTGTGGTCAGCTGCCCCATTTTTTTCATGTTTTGGTTAATGTTTTCTGCTAGCTTTTCTGCTTTTTGGCTGTGTTTATTTTGAACCCTTGGATGAGATCAAGGGCTATGATTTAGTAGAGCTTAGGGTTGGTTTGTATCCTATTAAGAGAAGCTCAGCTGCTGTAAAAGATAATTTTGAATGAAGTTTGAATATTCAGATCATTTGAGAGCTCATTCTTGCTCTTTGTTCCTCTTCAAGCAACTTATCAAGGGATTGGCAACCTTTGTGGCGTTGTTTAGCATCCAAGCATTTGTGGTGAGTAATATCCATACTTGTTAGGGTGTCATTTGTGCTAGACTTATCAAGGAAATAGCAGCTCCTTGTGGTGTCTTTTCTCCTCAGAAAAATGGTGAGTAATATCCATTGATTGTGGAGAAACCCTTTGCTATATAATCTGAAATTAGCTAGATCCTATCCCCTTGGTTCATATCATTTGGTATCAGAGCTTTTTTGGTGCTAATTTTCATATTCCTATCCTTTATATTTGTTCTTGTTCTTGTGTTCTTGTTGTATTTCTGACACAAAAAAAACGAAAAAAAAATAGCATTCTGTTGTCTTCTTGCTGAAATTTATTCTCCATACCCTAAAAATATTGCTCTTCTTTGTTTGCACGTTTTTTCTGCATTTTCCTTTCAAATTCTATTGTGTCCAAAGTTTTTCAGTAGTAACCTTGCATATCCTGTTGTTTCTGAAAGTATTCTGAAATTTTCTTTCATATTCTGCATTTTCCTTGGTTATTCTACAAAATCTGAAATATTGTGTAGTTTTTGGTTGTTTTCTAGTATTTCTGTTGTAGTTCCTGCAGAAATTTCGTTTTCCTTTCATATCGTAGTTTATGTGCTATTTTACCTATCTTAAAAATTCCTCAAACTCATATTGAAAGTATTGTATTGATTGACTCTTGAGTTATTAGCATACTTGTTCCAAAAAAAGAAAAAAAAATGGCCAGAATTAATTGAAAAAAAAGGACAGAAAAAAGAGGCCAAATACATTTGCTAATTTCTAGTGAGTATAACTCATAGTTTCAAGAATTTCACCCTTTGATTATAAATCTCCCATTATGTGCTTAGTTTCTTTGGGAAAATTGTTGTTTTCCAATCGTGTTGATCTATTGTTTTTCCTTGTGCTTATTACTCTAAACACTTTGAGTTAGTTTCCTTTGTGCTTTAACAAGTGGGATATTGTGAACTATATTTTTTCTTGGTGCTTGATAACTCTACAAATTGGTTGGAATTCCTGGATTTGGTTGCTTTGATTAGGAACTAAGAGGGTTTGAGTGATCAATCCGAGCGCTAAACACGTGAGGTATTGTGTGAATTTACATTAGTTCTATTTTGTTACACTAACCTATTGTTGTGTAGAATTGAAAAATAATGTCAAACAGTAGTCCCGAAGGAAGACCGGATATGATGTTCATGATGAGAGCACTACAACAATCTTTTGAAAGGATGAACAACTTGGTAGTTGATATGAATGAAAGATTGGAAAGGCAAGAAAATTTCTTAGCAGCTTTACAACGAGAAACACCTCCACCCAATGTTAGGAGGGTTAATAGGCAAACTCATGTTGGGGATGATATAGAGGAAGAAGATTGGGAAGAAGAAGTGGAGGAAGAAGATTGGGAAGAAGAAGTGGAGGAAGAAGAACGAAGAATGCCTAGAGGAGGAAGAAATGGGAATAGAGGAGGAAGAAATGGTAGAGGAGGTATGTGGAGACCCCCACCTAGAGCTCAAGATGGAGTTGATAGAGATTTAAGTAATATAAAAATGAAGATACCACAATTCCAGGGAAGGAATGACCCGGAGTTGTATTTGGAGTGGGAGAAGAAAGTGGAGCATATTTTTGAATGTCACAACTACTCCACAGAAAAAAAAAGTAAAACTTGCTGTAATTGAGTTTTCTGACTATGCATTGAATTGGTGGGATCAATTGGTCATTAGTAGGAGGAGAAACCGTGAAAGGCCCATAGATAATTGGGAGGACATGAAGGCTATCATGAGAAAGAGGTTTGTGCCTAGATACTACTATAGAGAGTTACACCAACGCTTACAAAGATTGAATCAAGGATATAAATGTGTTGATGAGTACTACAAGGAAATGGAAGTGGCTATGACAAGAGCTAACGTCGAGGAAGATAGAGAGGCAACCATGGCTAGGTTTCTTAGTGGGTTGAATCTGGACATTGCCAACATTGTGGAACTTCATCATTATGTGGAGATGGAGGACATGGTCCACATGGCAATCAAGGTGGAAAGGAAATTAAAGAAACGGAGTTTTCGATCCCAACCATTAAGGTCTAGTCCTATTACTCAAAAACCAAACCTTACTAGTCCTTGGAAGTCCAATGAAAAAAAAGATGAAATAGCTATCCAAACCAAGATTTGAGCCTTACAAAGCCAAAGAGATGGGGGCTAGCAAGGACAAAGGTAAAATCGACACCCCAACTCGTAATCGTGACTTCAAGTGTTTTCGGTGTCTTGGTAATGGTCATATAGCCTCTCAATGTCCCAAAAAGAAGGCAATGATCACCTTAGCGAGTGGAGAGGTTGGGACCGATAATGAAAGTGAAGAAGATGAGATGCCGTCTGCAGGGGAAGCTAGTGAAGAGGAGATAGGACCCGTGGATGGGGAAGCCCTTGTAATAAGGCGATCTTTGAGCACTCAAGTCAAGGAGGATGACCTTGAACAACAAAGAGATAACATCTTTCACACAAGATGTCATGTGAGTAAAAAAGTGTGTAGTGTTATCATAGATGGGGTAAGTTGCACCAATGTGGCTAGTACTACCTTAGTGGAGAAATTAGGGTTGCCTACATTTGAACACCCTAAGCCTTAGAAGTTGCAATGGTTAAATGATAGTGGGGAAGTGAAGGTTAATAAGCAAGTATTAGTGAGCTTCTCCATTGGAAAGTACAAGGATGAGGTGATGTGTGATGTGGTACCCATGCAAGCCGGACACATCTTGCTAGGTAGGCCTTGGCAATATGATAGGAGGGTTACACATGACGGATACAGAAACAAGTATTCTTTTGTGAAGAATGGTAGAAACATTACACTTGTACCCCTTTCACCCAAGCAAGTCTTTGAAGATCAATTGAGGATGGTTAGGGAAAAGGAACAAAAAGAGAAGAATGAAAAAGAAAAAAAGAGTGAAAGAAAAAAAAAGAGTGAAGAAAAAGGAGAGGAGAGTGGAAAAATACTAGAGAAAAAAAATGTGAATTTTTATGCTAAGGCAAGTGAGGTCAAGAGGGCTTTTTATTCAAAACAGCCCATACTTGTACTTTTGTACAAGGAGGCAAATTTTTCTATTAACGATCTTAACCAATCTTTGCCTAGTACCACTATTTCTCTTTTGCAGGAATTTGAAGACGTGTTCCCTGAAGAGATTCCAGATGGGGTGCCACCAATTAGGGGGATTGAGCATCAAATTGACTTTATACCGGGGGCTTCTCTTCCAAACCGACCTGCCTATAGGACCAACCCCGAAGAAACTAAGGAGATTCAAAGACAGGTTGAAGAGTACTTGATCAAAGGTCAAGTTAGGGAGAGCCTGAGTCCATGTGTTGTTCCCGTGCTACTCGTTCCCAAGAAGGATGGATCAAGCAGGATGTGTGTTGATTGCCGAGCCATCAACAACATTACAGTAAAATATCGACATCCTATCCCTAGACTAGATGACATGTTAGATGAGTTGCATGGTTCTTGCATTTTTTCAAAAATTGATTTGAGAAGTGGATACCATCAAATTAGGATGAGAGAGGGTGATGAATGGAAAACCGCTTTTAAAACTAAACATGGATTGTATGAGTGGTTAGTCATGCCCTTTGGTCTAACAAATGCACCTAGCACTTTTATGAGGCTTATGAATCATGTTTTGCGTGCATTTATGGGAAAATTTTTTGTTGTCTATTTTGATGATATTCTCATTTACAGTAAAAATCTTGAAGAACATGTCTTACATCTTAGGTATGTGCTTGAAATTTTGAGAAAAGAACAATTTTATGCAAACTTGAAAAAGTGTGTTTTTTGCATGGACAAGTTAGTTTTTCTTGGTTTTGTTGTTAGTTCTAAGGGGTAGAGGTTGATGAGGAAAAGGTTAAGGCTATTCGAGAATGGCCCACACCTAAATCTGTAACCGAGGTTAGAAGTTTTCACGGCTTAGCTAGTTTTTATCGAAGGTTTGTCAAAGATTTTAGTACACTAGCTGCACCTCTAACCGAGGTCATTAAAAAGTCTGTTGGTTTCAAATGGGGCTAGAATCAGGAGAGAGCCTTTAATGCATTGAAGGATAGTTTGTGTTCTGCACCTGTTTTATCTTTACCTGATTTTACTAAAACCTTTGAAGTTGAGTGTGATGCATCAGGAATAGGTATAGGAGCTGTTTTGATGCAGGAACGGCGACCTATCGCTTATTTCAGCGAGAAACTTCATGGAGCAGCCCTTAATTATCCAACGTATGACAAGGAGCTATATGCCTTGGTTAGGACCCTGGAGACATGGCAACATTACCTTTGGCCAAGAGAATTTGTCATCCATACCGATCATGAATCTCTAAAACATCTGAAGCGCCAAGGTAAATTGAATAGGAGGCATGCTAGATGGATGGAATTCATTGAGACTTTTCCTTATATTGTTCAATATAAGAGAGGTAAGGAGAATGTTGTAGCCGATGCTTTATCACGGAGGTATGCCTTACTCTCAACTTTAAATGCTAGACTGCTAGGATTTGAATATGTTAAGGAAATGTATGCTAATGATGATGACTTCTCTGCTATTTACCATGCATGTGAAAAAACTTCTTTTGAAAAGTTTTATACATTAGATGGGTATTTATTTAAAGAAAATCAATTGTGTATACCCAAATGTTCCATGCGTGAGTTGTTAATTAAGGAGGCCCATGGGGGGGGGATTAATGGGGCATTTTGGAATTAAGAAGACTTTAGAGGTTTTACATGAGCATTTTTATTGGCCAACAATAAGGAAGGATGTAGGGAGAATATGTTCTAGATGCATCACTTGTAAGCAAGCCAAATCCAAAGTCCTACCACAAGGACTGTATACTCCCTTGCCCGTACCAAGCACATCTTGGGTAGATATTTCCATGGATTTTGTTTTAGGGTTACCTAGGTCTAAGAAGGGTAGAGACTCCATTTTTGTGGTTGTAGATAGGTTTTCTAAAATGGCACACTTTATAGCATGTCATATAACCGATGATGCCACTAATGTAGCAGAGTTGTTCTTTAGGGAGGTTGTTAGGCTTCATGGAGTTCCTAGGAGCATTGTGTCTGATAGAGATGTTAAATTCCTTAGTTATTTTTGGAAAACTCTTTGGGCTAAAATGGGCACTAAACTCTTATTTTCGACTACTTGTCACCCTCAAACAGATGGGCAAACTGAGGTAGTCAATAGGACTCTGTCCATGTTGCTTAGGGCGGTAATAAAAAGGAATTTGAAAAATTGGGAGGATTGTTTACCTTTTGTTGAATTTGCTTATAATCGGAGTGTGCATTCAACTACTGATCATTCTCCATTCGAAATTGTTTATGGTTTCAATCCACTAACTCCTTTGAACTTATTACCTATTCCTATTTCAGAGAAAACTAACCTAGATGGTGCTAGGAAGGCTGAAACGGTGAAGAAGCTCCATGAACACATTCATGAGCAAATTGAGAAGAGAAATAAGGATTATGCTTACAGAGCCAACAAAGGGAGGCAAAGAGTCATTTTTGAGCCTGGTGATTGGGTTTGGGTGCATATGAGGAAGGAACGGTTTCCTGAAAAAAGACGGTTCAAGTTGCAACCTCGGGGAGATGGACCTTTCCAAGTGATTGAGCGAATCAATGACAATGCCTACAAAATTGATCTTCCTGGTGAGTATAATGTTAGTACCTCTTTTAATGTCTCTGATCTTTCTCCTTTTGATTATGCAGGTGATGATTCGAGGACGAATCCTCTTGAAGAGAGGGGGAATGATGAGAATAATCAAGCTCTACAAATTCCAAGTGGACCAATCACAAGGTCTAGGAAGGCACAACTCGAAAAGGCTTTAAATGGGCTCATTCAAGAGGTCATGCATAATCAAGGGGACCTAAATTGGGAGTGCAAGGATTGGGACAATCCTAGGATGGAAATTAGGGCAAAATTGGCAAAATAAAACTAGGCACATTGTTGTGCCATTTGGACTTTTTTGGGCAGCTTCATTTTCAGCCCTTAGATGGAAACAAGGGTTAAGATGTAATATTTTATAGAGTTTTCTTTTGTTCTCAGCTGCTCCATATTTTGCTCCAATTTCCATGTGCCATTTGGACTCTTTTTGGGCAGCTTTCTTTGCAACCCTTGGATGAAATCAAGGGTTAAGATGTAATATTTTATAGGATTCCTTTGTGGTCAACTGCCCCATTTTTTCATGTTTTGGTCAATGTTTTCTGCTAGCTTTTCTGCTTTTTGGCTGTGTTTATTTTGAACCCTTGGATGAGATCAAGTGCTATGATTTAGTAGAGCTTAGGGTTGGTTTGTATCCTATTAAGAGAAGCTCAAATTTCTTTGTAAAAGATAATTTTGAATGAAGTTTGAATATTCAGATCATTTGAGAGCTCATTCTTTCTCTTTGTTCCTCTTCAAGCAACTTATCAAGGGATTGGCAACCTTTGTGGCGTTGTTTAGCATCCAAGCATTTGTGGTGAGTAATATCCATACTTGTTAGGGTGTCATTTGTGCTAGACTTATCAAGGAAATAGCAGCTCCTTGTGGTGTCTTTTCTCCTCAGAAAAATGGTGAGTAATATCCATTGATTGTGGAGAAACCCTTTGCTATATAATTTGAAATTAGCTAGATCCTATCCCCTTGGTTCATATCAATGTGTTCCTATATAGTGGCAGCACAATAGTATGCGGCTTGACTAAATGTTGTTGGTATGTTTTATGGGTTAGTCTGCAATGGTACTGAGACCCTTGTGTTTTAGCGTGACATAATGGATTTTGTTGATACATAAAGATAGATGGAGTTCATAAGTTGGATGCAGTTGATGTAGGTGCATCTTTTGTGTTTTATTATGTGTTGTTATGTTGTTCATGAGAACAAACAACTTTAGGATATCATCATAATTATATCATGTTTGATGAGTCTCTATACCTAGTTGTACATTTGTTTGTCACTGAAAGCCAATGGAAGAGAATTTAAATCCCATTGTACTTGGGACTATGTTTTGACTTCCCATGTATAAAATATGGTGTCTATTTTATTTAATTTACTTAGTTTATTTGTCTTCCTTTTTGTATGGTTGGTTATGGACTAGTAGCTCATACAAGCACATAGTTAGGTACATTTTGTATGTATACATGTTTACACACACCATGGGGTTAGTTTGCACAATATTGATGCTAAGTACAATGTTGGTTTTCAATGAGCAAGAATGCAAGCAAGCCAACATTTTTACTTGTCGTTTTTGGAGTGTTTCAGGTGCGATTATTTATAGATAGTTCTCACATTTTTGGAAATGGTAAAATGAATTTTTTTAGAGCCTTACCACCAATCTTGCTAATAAACTCATCACCACCCTTACCACTATCCTTGGCAAGGTGGAGGGAAAGTGACTGGCAAAGTGGATGGATAGGTGTGGCTTTTGAGCCCTTTAAGTACCTCACTTATTTTTATTATCTTTACCTACTGTTTAAGAGCCAAATCTTTGCCAAAATTTACTCTAATATTTCTATATATTTCCCAAGCTATTTGGGATTACACATCTAAGAGTGGGTCACTAATTTGATTAATTATCAAATCATTATCTGTGTGATTGTGTGGTTTGATTGTGTGTTCCCCTTACATGATTTGATAATAATAATAGGCTGTGTGTCCAATGATGTTGTGAGTTGATGAACTCTAGTTGCTTATCATTGGTTACCATTCACACCACATTGGTTGTGACTGTTGATCCAAACAGTTGTGGACGTAGCAAGTGAAGACCAACAATAGGTAGTTTGGACGGAGTTCTAGCTGATAGAGGTAATAATGATTTTACTTTATATTACCGTTGTAACTTGTTTAATGTTTTGTGACCTATTTGCAACAAAATGGTTTCCTTAAGCAACCCAAGGATGTTACCATACAGATGTGGTCTCTATATGGGCTTAACTTATTGAATCAAGGGTTACGCTTGATCTCTAATTGGGCTAGTATAATCTGAGTTTGTTGTGTATATGTCTCAACATATTTAAACATGAACTCTGATAAGAAAGCATTTTTGTTTATTGCTTTCTACTTTGATATATAACATTTTTTATTCAGTTATCTACTTTTTAATAGCGTACTATTTATGATTCTACTACATGATTGTAGAAGCATTTATTTCTTTGTTTGTGCAACTTAAGATAAAGTCCTTTAGGAGCATAATTAACTAGCTTATCTGTCCCTAAAATTCTCCACTACTTGATGAATGTTTATTTGCCTAAATATTCATTGAATCTATATTTATTTTTATGTTATTAGTTTAGTTTTTTAAACTAAAACAATCGTGACAATATATTTAGGTTATTATTTTCATTTTTAAGAATTTGTTGAATTACTTAAAAATCACGTGATTTCTCTTTAAGCCAAACTTAGAAATATACTTATCATTTTGTGTAAGTGATTCATGCACTTGGTAGTTGATGCAGACCCTTTAGGCGAACAAACTAAGAACCCACATACTCAAAGGAATTGAAACAATTGATTTCCTTAGAATGTGTTGAAGATGATTAGATTAGAACCCTAAGGAAACAATGCCCTTAAAACCCAAATCTTAAGATGCCACAAAGAATGATCACTCCCTTTGATAAGTTGAATTCAAATATTCAATCAAGAACACAAGAAGGCAAAGCAAGAAGCTTTTTTAAATTTTCTTTTCATTAATGAATATTCGTTCTTGCCTCCATTATATAGCTCTTCTTATTAATAAGCAAGAAACCCTAAAAGAAAAAACCCTAGATGCAATGGGCCTATTTAGTTATGTATTGTGCCTAATCCAACCTTAAAAATAAAAGACTATAGACTTAACATAATAAAAGGCCCAAAATTTACTAAAATAAAAATTATTAAACATAAAAGGCTCACAATTGAATAAAAGACTAAGGTTTAATATAAGAGCCCACAATTAACTAAAATAAAATTACTAAACATAAAATGCCCATATTTAGCTAAAATAAAAATATTACTTCCTAAATCAATCTTTGCTACCAATTTGATCTTCCAAATCTATCATCTGCATAAAAATGTAATAGACCATCCTTGGTGAAGCTTTAGGGATGAGAATCATCGAGCTCTACAAATTCCAAGTGGATCAATCACAAGGTCCAGAGGGCATAACTCAAAGAGGCTTTAAATGGTCTCATTCAAAAGGTTATAACCAAGGGGAGCCAAATTGGGAGTGCAATGATTGGGACAAGTCTAGGATGCAAATTAGGGAAAATTTGGTAAAAGAAAACTAGGCACATTGTTGTGCCATTTGGACTAAATTAGGTAGCTTTATTTTTAGCCCTTAGATGGAAACAAAGGTTAAGATGTAATATTTTATTGGGATTTCTTTGTTCTCTCCAATTTTGCTCCACATTTTTCTATGCCATTTGGACTGATTTTAGGCATCTTTCTTTTTAGCCCTTGGATGAAATCAAGGGTTAAGATATAATATTTAATAGGTCTCATTTGTAGCCAGAGTCCCATTTTTCTCTATGTTTTGGTCCATATTTTCTGCTACCTTTTGTGTTTTTAGCTGTTTTTATTTTCAACCCTTGGATGAGAACAAGGGCTATGATGTAGTAGAACTTAGGGTTTTTTTTATCCTATTAAGAGCAGCTCAGCTGCTGGAGATTCACAATTTTTAATAAAATTTGATTTTTTAGATCATTTGAGAGCTCATTCATGCTCTTTGTTCCTCTTTAAGAAACTTACCAAGGGATTGGAAACCTTTTTGGTGTTGTTTAGCATCTAAGCATTTGTGGTGAGTAATATCCATTGATTTGTGGAGAAACCATTTTCTATATAATCTTAAATTAGCTAGGTCCTAACCCCTTGATTCATATAATTATAATCTTCCAATTTAGTTTTTTATTCTGCTAACACAACCTTTTTCTATTGCACTTCCATGATCAAGCCTTGCAAAGCTTCCTTCAACCTCTTAGTCTTTGCCCTAGTCATTGGACCGACAATTCCTTGCAAAGGATCTTGAGAATATTTGGGAATATCAACTTGATCAGCACCTTAATATCCATTACTAGCTAATTGATAAATCATACAAAATTTGCACAATCAATATTTGTGCATCAAGTTTTTGGTGCTATTACCAGAGATGTAGAAATAAAATCAATAATTAGCTAAATTTATACCATCAAGTTTTTGGCGGCGTTGCCACGGAGTGATAGCATTTTTACTAGCTTTTCTTTTAAAACTATCTTTTCTCTTTCTCTTTCTCTTTAAATTTTAATTTTCTTTTCTTTACTAGTTCTTCTGTTATTTTATTTCTTTTATCTTATGTTTCCTATTTTTGTACTAAATTTATTTTCTTTTACTAACTTGTGAATTAATTGCATTTTTTATCTTTTTATTTTTGCTTTATACTTCTGATAGTGTTTATTTTTTAGTATCAAGTGATTTTATATCTTCATTTTTATTATTAATATACAAAAGGTAAGAGATCTTTGAGAAAGAAACTCGTACTTTTTATAAGCATCTATAGGTTCAAATAATTTCAAGAGTTTCATGAAATAAATGAACAACTTCAAGTACAAGTAGACATAAGTGATGTCAAAATATGAGCAGTAAATGATTATGGAGTATACATTACTAATTGTTGGTAATACAAGCTCTGACATACAACTTGGATAGGCTACAAGGAATTTTGAGATGAAAAATATTCATTAGTCCCTGTTAACTTGACCCTACCCAAAACCAAACAATTTCCAAGCATATGCTCAAAACTAAACTCAAAGGCCATATGAAAACAAACATTATGCACCAAGTCAATACAAACTAACTTTAGAAGTTAATTTGAATGACTTTATTCAAATTAGTGGAGATAACCATTTGATGACCGATTAAAGGTTGAACTCCATTGAGGCTTCAATAAAAAGGGTTGAAGTGAAAGTTGGCCAACTACTAGAAAACATGCCAAATCAAGAAAAAAGAAAGCTACCTAGCCAAGAAGAACAAGCAAAGGATGCTACAAGCCTTCTAAGTGGTAAGATAGTCAATAAAATATTACCTAAATTTTTTAATGATTTACCATTTTAGTGTAGGTAATAAAGTAGGTGAAGTTATAGTCTCTTATAATAGCGACACAAGTACTAATAATGATCAAACTTCTAAGAAAAGAATTGGGAAGTCAACTGACATTCCCAAAAATCATAAAGCATCAAAGCCACATCAATAGTCAATACCATTTCCACTTCAATAATGGAATCCAAACAAGATAAGCAATTCTTTGGTTTTCTTTAATATGCTTTCTAAAATTAATAGTAATTTAATTTTAGTAGAAATAATCAAGAATATGCCTCTCCTATGTTATGTTCTTCAAGGAATTGAATACTAAGAAAAATGGGGCATGAGCTTAATGAAAGTGTAATGGTATCAGAAATTTATAGTGCTACACTTCAGCACCAACTACCGCCAAAGTTGAAAGATCCTGGTAGTTTATCATTACCATCATTATGGTGGATAGAAAGGTGGCTAAAGTAGTGCTAGTATAAATTTGATGTCATACTCTATTTGTTTTGCACCTATGTTTGGGAGATTTAAAACCTACAAACTTTTCCCTTCAATTTATGGATAGATCTATTAAATGCCCAAAAGGAATGGTTAAAGATGTGTTGGTACAAGTAGACAAACTTATAATTGCTGTTGATTTTGGGGTTCTAGATCATGACAAAAAGCCATCCTTGCACAAAGAACATACAATACTTCTTGGTAGACCATTCATAGCCACTACGTACTAAGACTATTATTAGTGTCCAAGATGGAAATTTAACAATGCCAATTGTAATTCCCGTTGTACTCGTGTCTATATAGTGGCTTCCTATGTATGAATAAACATGTAATGAAAGCAAGGGTTATTGCTTTGGACAGTATGAACAAGTATGATGAGGATGACTCTAATTTTCATACGCTTTTTTGCTTGAAGTAATGTCATTAATCCTATAACAGTTGCCTCAAATGTTTAAGAGGTCACTACTAATGATAATAAATATGGGCAAGATGAATTGTTCGATTCTCACAATGCTCTACTACTAGAATATATTTTAAATCTATAAAGGGAAAAAAGGCTATGGAGAACCTTAATGAAAAAGAATGGAAGATTAGCATAATGAACAAAACTCTAGAGGAAAGGAAGTTTGTAAATTACTTTCAATAACATAATATCACAAGTAGGTGTGAGGTCATTCAAAATAATTAAGATGATTTTTCTAGAAAATTTTAATGAAAATCATTAGGAAGTTAAGAAGCTTGAGGAATAGTTAAAGGTTCCAGCTTCTGGTAAAGCTACTCAACTTTTTGTAAATCATAAACCTACTCCTAATTAGAAGAATGAAGTTGAATTATTAATAATTCTGCTGCAAATATTGAATCCTTCCTCAAAGAAAAGCAAGACCAGATAACTACCTTAAAAGATAAACTCAACATGCGGGAGGAAAACTTGGCACATTCAACCATTTGGCTATTTTTATTTTCTACCCTTGGATGAGATCGGGCTATGATGTAGTAGATCTTAGGGTTTATTTCTACCCTATAACTACTTAAGAGTATCGCAGCTGCTAGGAATTTCATATTTTGAATAAAATTTTATTTGTCAGATCATTTAAGAGCTCATTCATGCTCTTTGTTCATCTCTAAGCAACTTATCAAAGGGATTGGAAACCTTTGTTGTATTTTTTAGCATCCAAACATTTGTTGTAAGTAATATCCATACTTGTTAAAATGTCATTTATGTTAGACATATCAAGGAAATAACACCTCCTTGTGGCATTTTTCCCGTCATATAAACGGTAAGTAATATACATTGATTTGTAAAGAAACCCTATGCTATATAATCTGAAAATTAGCAAGGTTCTAACTGCTTGGTTTAATTAATTTGTTGGGTAACATCCAAGGGTCATTTAATCAGACTTGTGTGGCGTATAGTGGGTAACATCCCTACTGACAACTTACAATTTTGGTAAAAATGGTAAGCTACTATTCCTAAGTTTGGTATCAAAATCTTGGTCTCAGGTTCTTGTCTTGAAAAAGCATAAGTTTAAGGAAAAATTTCCTTTACTAAGGAGGGAATGATGCAACCATGGTGAGTAATATCCATGGGCTCATTGTTATGGGCAACCTTGGTGTGTAAAATTAGGGGTGTCCACCAGTCTAGTTCGGTTCTATTTTGGGGAAAACATTTTAACCGAACCGGACCATTTAATTTATAAAACCGTTAAGTCCAATTTGGTTACTTTTTTGGACACTTTAATGAGAAATAATATGGAAATTTTAATATATTATTAAACTGGTCTGGTTTGGTTCGACTAGTTTAAAAATTAATACATATCAGACTAGACCATTTGAAAAAAGGTTTTAATTAATACAAACCATACTGGACCATTTTATTTATAAAATCGTTCGATTCAGTCCAGTCTAGATCAGTTTATAGACACCCGTAGGTAACATCCAAAGGTCATTTAGTCTGACTTGTACGACGCATGGTGGGTAACATCCTTGTGAATTGGTGTATGATTTTAACCTAGGTTAAGTGTGATGGTTATAGATAAGAAGATATTGGCACCCTCTACTGATAGCTCAAGCTTTTGGTACGAATGGTTTGCTACTATGCCTCATTTGCCCCATTTTCTTCATGTTTTTGTCCATGTTTTCTACTACCTTTTGTGCTTTTTTGTTATTTTTATTTTCAACCCTTGGATGAGATCAAGAGCTGTGATGCAGTAGAACTTAGGTTTTTTTTGTCTTATAAATACTTAGAGTAGCTAAACTACTAGAAATTTCACATTTTGAATGAAATTTGATTTGTCAGATCATTCGAGAGCTCATTCATACTCTTTGTTCCTCTTTAAGCAACTTATCAAGGGATTGGAAATCTTTGTGGTGTTGTTTAGAATCCAAGCATTTGTGGTGAGTAATATGCATACTTGTTAGATTGTCATTTATGTTAGACTTATCATGGAAATAACACCTCCTTATGGCGTCTTTCCCCTCAAATAAAGGGTGAGTAATATCTATGGATTTATGGAGAAACCCTTTACTATATAATCTAAAAATTAGCTAGGTCCTAACCCCCTAGTTCATATCATTTGCTGGGTAACACCCAAGGGTCATGTAGTGGTGAGAATCATGGAACCAAACAAATACCTAGTGGACCAATCACAAGGTTTAGAAGGGGAAAATTTGAGGAAGTTTTAAATTTTCTTATTCAAGAGGTCATGCATAACCAAAGGACCCAAAGAGGGAGTGCAAGGATTGGGATAAGCCTAGTAAGGAAATTAGGGAAAATTAGCAAAAGAAAACTAGGGACATTGATGTGCCATTTGCGCTAATTTTGGGCAGCTTTCTTTTCAAGCCTTGGATGAAAACAAGGGCAAAGATATAATATTTTATTCAGATTCCATTATTTTATGCTGCTCCAATTTCGCTCCAAAATTTGCTCCATGTTTTGCTCTATGTTTTTCTCCAGTGTTGTGTCATTTGAATTGATTTTGGGTAGTTTTCTTTTCAAACGTTGGATGAAATCAAGAGTTAAGATATAATATTTTCATAGGATTCCTTTGTATTCAGCTGCCCCATTTTTTCTCCATATTTTGGTCCATGTTTTCTTCCATATTTTGTGCTTTTTGGTTGTTTTTATTTTCAAGCCTTGGATGAGATGAAGGGCTATGATGTAGTTGAGTTTAAGGTTTCTTTGTTTCCTATAAATAATTAAGAGTAGGTCAGCTACTGGGATTTCATATTTTTGAATGAAATTTGATTTGTCAGATCATTTGAGAGCTCATTTTTCCTCTTTAAGAAACTTATCAAGGGATTAGCAACCTTCATAGTATTGTTTAGCATCCAAGCATTTGTGGTGAGTAGTATCCATATTTGTTAGGGTGTCATTTATGCTAGACTTATAAAGGAAATAACAGCTCCTTGTATCGTCTTTCAACTCAGATAAATGGTGAGTAATATCCATTGATTTGTCGACAAAGCCTTTCTTATATGATTCAAAAATTAGACAGGTTCTAACCCCTTAGTTCATATCATTTAGTCTGACTTGTGTGGCGCATGGTGGGTAACATATATATGACTTGGTGTGGGCTTTGAACCTGGATTAACTATGCCAGTTCTAGTTAAGAGGATATTGGTGCCGCTACTCACAGCTTAAGCTTTTGGTAGGAATGGTTAGCTAGTGCTCCTAAATATGGTATTAGAGCCAGGTCTCAGGTTTAAATCCCAAAAAAGCACAAGTTCGAGGATGAACTTCCTTTATGAAAGAAGGAATGATGTGACCATGGTGACTAACATACATGGTGTCATTGTTATGGGTAACATTGGTGGGTAACATCCAAGGGTCGTTTAGTGTGACTTATGTGTCATATGGTAGGTAACATTCATGTGACTTGGTGTCGGCTTTGAACATGGGTTAAGTGTGATGGATTTGGATAAGAGGATATTGGTGCCTCTTATTGAGAGCTCATTCATCCTCTTTGTTCCTCTTTAAGCAACTTATCAAGGTATTGGCAACATTTGTGGTGTTGTTTAGTATCCAAGCATTTGTGGTGAGTAATACCCATACTTGTTAGGGTGTCATTTATGTAAGACTTATCAAGAAAATAACATCTCCTTGTGTCGTGTTTCCTATCAAATAAATGGTGAGTAATATCAATTTATTTTTGGAGAAACCCTTTGCTACATTAACTAAAAATTAGGTAGGTCCTAACCCCTTGGTTCATATCATTTGCTGGGTAATATCCAAGGGTCATTTAGTATGGATATTGCTCACTACAAATGCTTGGATGCTAAACAACACCTCAAAGGTTGCCAATCCCTTGATAAGTTGCTTTAAGAGGAACAAGGTGCTTGAATGATACAAATAAACCCTAAACTCTACTATATCACAACCTTTGATCTCATCCAATGGTTGAAAATATAGACAGCCAAAAAGCACAAAAGGTGGCAGAAAAAATTAAATAAAACATGGAGAAAAATGAGGCAGCTGACTACAAAGGAATCCTATGAAAATGTTTCATCTTAATCCTCGATTTCATCCAAGGGTTGAAAATAAAGCTGCCTACAATCAATCCAAATGGCATAGAAAAAATGGAGCAAAATGTGGAGCAAAATATGGAGTGAAATTGAAGCAAAATATGGAGCGAAATTGGAGAAAAATATGGAGCGAAATTGGAGCAGCTGAAAACAAAGGAATCCCAATAAAATATTACATCTTAACCCTTTTTTTCATCCAAGGGCTAAAAAAGAAAGCTGCCCAAAATTTGTCCAAATGGCACAGTAATGTGCCTTAGTTTTCTTTTTCCAATTTTTCTCTAATTTCCATCCTAGGCTTGTCCCAATCCTTGCACTCCCATTTTGGATCCTTTGGTTATGCATGACCTCTTGAATAAGCCCATTTAAACCCTCTTCAAGTTGTGTCCTCCTTGACCTTGTGATTGGTCCACTTGGGATTTGTTTGACTCCATGATTCTCATCATTCTTCTGCACCTGCATAATCACAAGGAGAAAGATCACAAACATTAAAGGAGGTGGACAATCTCCACAAGCAAGTCTAGCTTATAGGCATTTTTCATTGATCCTTTCGATGGCTTGAAATGGAAAATCTCCCCATGGTAAATACTTTAAGTTTCTTTGTTCTATAAAATTCTCTTTTCTCATGTGCATGTACACCCAATCTCTTGGTTCAAAGATCATCCAATGATGTCTTTGTTAGCTTGTTTGATATATCGTTCAATCCTCCTCTCAATGTTGAGCCTTGCTTTCTCTTTTTAAAAAGCTTTTGCAAAGTTAGGTAAATACAATGAAGGAGCATGAGTCAATTTTTCTTTAAGCAGTTGGAATGACATTTCTTGCTATTCTCCCCATTTGAACCTAACATTCTTTTTGATGACTTCGGTTATCGGTGCTGCTATGCTAAAATCTTTCACAAATCGCCGATAAAAGCAAGAAAGTCCATGAAACTTCAAACATTACTTAAACTTGTTAGGTTGGGCCACTCCTGGAAGGTTGAATCTTTTCTTCATCAACCTTAACTCCTTGTGCACTCATAATGAAACCCGTAAACACAAGCTTATCGGTGCAAAATGTGTACTTCTTTAAGTTAGGAAATAGTTTCTCTCTCCTAAGCACTTCAAGAGCATATTGTAAATGTATCAAATGGTCTTCCAAATTTTTGCTATAAACGAGAATATGATAAAAATAGAGAACTACAAATTTTTCAATAAAAGCACGCAAAACATGGTTCATTAATCTCGTGAAAGTACTTGGAGCATTAGTTAAACCAAATGGCATGACTAACCACTTATATAAACCATATATTTATCTTAAATGCATTTTTCCATTCATCACCTTCTTTCATTCTAATTTGGTGATATTCAATTTTAAGATCAAATTTAGAAAAGACACAAGAACCATGCCACTCATCTAACATATCAACTAAGCGAGGAATAGGATGATGACAATTTACCTTTATAATTTTGATTTCTTGGTAGTCTAGACACATCCTTCTTAGGGACCAAAATTACTAGAAAAACACGTGGACTCATTATTTCTCTGACGTACCCCTTTCCCATCAACTCACTTACATGTGTTTGTAGTTCCTTCATTTCCTCAGGATTACTGCTATAGGCTAGTTGGTTTGGAATGGTAGCACTAGGTACACATATAAATTTGATGTTCAATCCCTCGGATAAGAGGTAATCCATTAGGAATTTCCTTGGGAAAGACATCATCAACTTGTTTAGTATTCAAAAATGTCACATTGTACAGAAGTGCAATCATTGACTCATTAAGAAATATTGTTTTTTAATTTCACTTGTTTTTGCATAGACAATTGTTTTTCTCTCTTCTTTTGTCTCAAAATTTTCAATCTCTCATTTTTTTTCTTTCTGATTTTCTCTCAATTTCTTTTTATTACTCTGTTTGCCACTAATTTTATTTTGTTCACTCTTTTTTTTCTTTCAATCTTTTCTTTTCTCTCATTATTTTCTTTAGTCTCACTCTCACTCTCATTTTCATTTTCACTCCTTTCTTTTCTCTCATTCTTTTCTTTAGTCTCACTCTCCTTTACATTTTCACTCTTTTCTTTTCCTCTAATGATGAGAATCATAGAGTTAAACAAATCCCGAGTGGACCAATCACAAGGTCTTAGAACACAGTTTGGGAAGGCTTTAAATGGGCTCATTCCAAAGGACCCAAATTGGGAGTGCAAGGATTGGGACAAGCCTAGGATGGAAATTAGGGAAAATCGGTTAAAGAAAACTAGGCACATTGCTGTGCCATTTGGACTAATTTGGCCAACTTTATTTTTAGCCTTTAGATGGAAACAAAGGTTAAGATGTAATATTTTATTTTGATTCCTTTGTTCTCAGCTGCTCCAATTGTTCTCCACATCTTTCTTCATGTTTTTATATGCCATTTGGACTGATTTTGAACAGCATTCTTCTTAGCCCTTGGATGAAATAAAGGGTTAAGATGTAATATTTTTATAGGATTCCTTTGTAGTCAACTACCCCATTTTCTCCATGTTTTCTGCTACCTTTTATGCTTTTTAGCTGTTTTTATTTTCAACCCTTGGATGAGATCAAGGGCTATGATGTAGTTGAGTTTAAGGTTTCTTTTATGTCCTATTAAGAGAAGCGCAGCTGTAGAGGATTCACATTTGAATGAAATTTGATTTTTGAAATAATTTGATAGCTCATTCATGCTCTTTATTCCTCTTCAAGCAACTTATCAAGGGATTGGCAACCTTTGTGGCATTGTTTAGCATGCAAGAATTTGTGGTGAATAATATCTATACTTGTTTGGTTGTCATTTTTGCTAGACTTATCAAGGAAATAGCACCTCCTTGTGGCAAATTTCCCGTCAAAAAAATGGTGAGTAATATCCATTTATTTGTGGAGAAATCCTTCGCTATATAACCTGAAAATTTGGTAGGTCTTAACCCCTTGTTCATATCATTTGCTGGGTAACATGCAAGGGTCATTTAGTCTGACTTGTTTGGTGCATGTTGGGTAACATCCTTCTGACTTGGTGTGGGCTTTGAACTTGGGTTAAGTGTGACGGTTCTAGAAAAAATAATATTTGCTCCGTCAACTAACAACTTATGGTTTTAATAGGAATGGTTAGCTATTATTCCTAAGTTTGGTATCAGAACCTCGTCTCATGTTTGAGTCCGAAAAAAGCACAAGTTTGTGGATGAACTTCCTTTACGAAGGAGGGAATGATGCAACCAAGGTGATCAACATCCATGGGCTCATTGTTATGGTTAACCTTGGTGGGTAACCTCCAAGGGTCTTTTAGTCTCACTTGTGTTGCGTATGGTAAGTACCATCCTTGTGACTTTGTAGGGGCTTTGAACCTGGGTTAAGTGTGAGGGTTCTAGATAAATGGATATTGGTGCCCTCTAATAATAGCTTAATCTTTTGGTTGGAATAGTTAGCTACTGTTCCTTAATTGCCCCATTTTTCTCCATATTTTGGTCCATCTTTTCTTTTATATTTTGTGCTATTTGGATGTTTATATTTTTAACCCTTGGATGGGATCAAGGGCTATGATATAGTACATCTAAGGTTTTATTTTTATCTTATAAATAATTAAGAGTAGCTCAGCCGTTGGAAATTTCAAATTTTGGAATGAAATATGATTTGTGCGATCATTTGAGAGCTCATTCAACTCTTTAAGCAATTTATCAAGGGAATGTCAACCTTTGTGGTGTTGTTTAGCATCTACACATTTGTGGTGAGTAATATCTATAATTGTTAAGGTGTCATTTATGCAAAGCTTATCAAGGAAATAACACCTCCTAGTGTCATATTTCCTCTCAAATAAATGGTGAGTAATATAAATTGATTTGTGGAGAAACCCTTTGCTACATAATATGAAAATTAGGTAGGTCCTAACCCCTTGGTTCATATCATTTACTGGGTAACATCCAAGGGTAATTTAGTTTGACATGTGTGGCACATAATGGGTAACATCCTTGTGACTTGGTGTGGGCTTTGAACCTCGGTTATTGTGACAGTTATAGATAAGAAGATATTGGTGCCTCATAGTGACAGCGTAAAGTTTTGGTTGGAATGGTAAGTTATTGTTCCTAAGTTTGGTATCAAAGCTTGGTATCATGTTCGAGTCCCAAAAAAGCACAAGCTTGAGGACGAACGTCCTCTATGAAGGAGGAAATGATGCAACAATGGTGAGAAAAATCCATGGGCTCATTGTTATGGTTAAACATGGTGGTTAACATCGAAGGGACACTTAGTCTGACTTATGTGGCGCATGGTGGGTAGGATCCATGTGACATGGTGTGGGATTTGAACCCGGGTTAAGTATGACAGTGCTAGATAAGAGGATATTGGTGCCCCTAGTGAAAGTTTTAGCTTTTGGTAGGAATGGTTTTCATTGTTTCAAAGTTTGGTATCAAAGTCTCGTCTCATGTTCGAGTCCGGAAAGAGCACAAGTTTGTGGACTAACTTCCTTTACGAAGGAGAGAATGATGAAACCATGGTGAGTAGCTTCCATGGGCTCATTGTTATGCTTAACCTTGGTGGCTAACATCCAAGAGTCATTTTGATATGAACCAAGGGGTTAGTACCAAGCTAATTTCAGATTATATAGCAAAGGGTTTCCCCATAAATCAATGGATATTACTAATCATTTTTCTTAAGGGAAAAGATGCCACAAGGAGGTGCTATTTCCTTGATAAGTCTAGCATAAATGACACCCTAAAAATTATGGATATTACACACCACAAATGCTTAGATGCTAAATAACACCACAAAGGTTGACAATCCCTTGATAAGTTGCTTAAAGAGGAAGAAAGAGCATGAATGAGCTCTCAAATGATCTAAAAAATCAAAATTCATTCAAATTATATTTTCAAGCAGTTGAGCTACTCTATATAGGATACAAACAAACCCTAAGCTCTACTACATCATAGCCCTTGATCTCATCCAAAGGTTAAAAATAAAAATAGCCAAAAAGCACAGAAGGTAGTAGAGAAGTCATCATCATTAGTATACATTTCCTTAACATATTAAAATCCTAGCAATCTAGCATTTAAAGTTGAGAGTAAGGCATACCTCAATGATAAAGCATCGCCTACAACATTCTCCTTACCGCTCTTATATTGAAAAATATAAGGAAACGTCTCAATGAATTCCATCCATCTAGAATGCCTCCTATTCAATTTACCTTGGTGCTTAAGATATTTTAAAGATTCATGATCTGTATGGATGATAAATTCCCTTGGTCAAAGGTAATGTTGCCTTGTCTCCAGGGTCCTAACCAAGGCATATAGCTCCTTGTCATATGTTGGATAATTAAGGGCTGCTCTGTGAAGTTTCTCATTGAAATAAGTGATAGGTTTGAGTAAAATCAGGTTAAAACATATACAGAACACAAACTATCCTTTAATGCTTTAAAGGATCTCTCTTGATTCTCACCCCATTTAAAACCAACATACTTCTTAATGACCTCGGTTAGAGGTGTAGCTAGTATACAAAAATCTTTGACAAACCTTCGATAAAAACTAGACAAGCCAAGAAAGCTTCTAACCTTGGTTACAAATTTAGGTATGGGCCATTCTCGAATATCCTTAACCTTTTCCTCATCTACTTCTATCCCCTTAGAACTAACAACAAAATGAAGAAAACTAACTTGTCCATGTAAAAAACAAACTTTTTCAGGTTCGCATACAGTTGTTCTTTTCTCAAAATTTCAAGCACATACCTAAGATGTAAGACATGCTCTTCAAGATTTTTACTGTAAATGTGAATATCATCAAAATAGACAACAACAAATTTCCCAATAAATGTACACAAAACATGATTCATAAGCCTCATAAGAGTGCTTGGTGCATTTGTTAGACCAAAAGGCATGACTAACCACTCATACAATCCATGTTTAGTTTTAAAAGCGGTTTTCTATTCATCACCCTCTCTCATCCTAATTTAATGGTATCCACTTTTCAAATCAAATTTTGAAAAAAAGCAAGATCCATGCAACTCATCTAATATGTCATCTAGTCTAGTAGGATGTCAATATTTTACCGTAATGTTGTTGATGGCTCGGCAATCAACACACATCCTGCTTGATCCATCCTTCTTGGGAACAAGTAGCACCGGAGCAAGACATGGACTTAGGCTTTCCCTAACTTGACCTTTGATCAAGTACTCTTCAACCTACCTTTGAATCTCCTTAGTGGCTTCGGGGTTGGTCCTATAGGTTGTTCGATTTGGAAGAGAAGCTCCCGGTATGAAGTCAATTTGATGCTCAATCCCCCTAATTGGTGGCACCCCATCCGGAATCTCTTCAGGGAACACATCCTCAAATTCCTGCAAAAGAGAAAGAATAGCACTAGGCAAAGACTAGTTAAGATCATTAATATAAAATTCACATTTTTTTCTCTATTATTTTTCCACCCTCTCCTTTTTCTTCACTCTTTTCTTCTTTTTCATTCTTCTTTTTTTTCATTTTTACACTTTTCTTTTTCCTTAAACATCTTCAATTGATATTCAAAGACTTGCATGGGTAAAAGGGGTACAAGTGTTATGTTTCTACCATTCTTTACAAACGAATACTTGTTTCTATATCCTTCATGTGTAACCCTCTTATCATATTGCCAAGGCCTACCTAGCAAAAAGTGTCTGCTTTCATGGGTATCACATCAAACTTTATCTCATCCTTGTACTATCCAATGGAGAAGCTCATTAATACTTTCTTATTAACCTTCACTTCTCCACTATCATTTAACCATTGCAACTTGTAAGGCTTAGGGTGTTCAAATATAGGCAACCTAATTTCTCAACTAAGGTAGTACTAGCCACATTGGTACAATTTCCCCCATCTATGATAACACTACACACTTTGTTACTCATATGACACATTGTGTGAAATATGTTATCTCTTTATTGTTCATGGTCATCCTCCTTGACTTTAGTGCTCAAAGATCGCCTTATTACAAGTGCTTCTCCTTCCACGGGTCCTATCTTCTCTTCACTAGCTTCCTCTGTACATGGCATCTCATCTTCTTCACTTTCATAATCGGTTCCCACCTCACCACTAGCTAAGGTATTCAATGCCTTCTTGTTTGGAGACTGAGACATTGTATGACCATTACCAAGACATCGAAAACACTTAAAGTCACAATTACAAACTAGGGTGTCGATTTTCCATTTGTCCTTGATGGGCCCCATGTCTTTGGATTTGTAATTCTCAAATCATGGTTTGGATGTCACTCATTCATCTTTTCTCTCATTGGACTTCCAAGGATCAGTTGGGTTTGATTTTGGATTGAATTCCAAAAGAGCAAAGAGCAATGTGCATGAATGAGCTCTCAAATGATCTAAAAAATCAAATTTCATTCAAAATGTGAATCCCTAAAAGCTAAGCTACTCTTAAGTATTTATAGGATACAAATAAATCCTAAGTTGTACTACATCATAGCCCTTGATCTCATCCAAGGGTTGAAAATAAAAACAACCAAAAAGCACAATAGATAGCAGAAAACATGGACAAAAAATGGAGAAAATGGGGTAGCTGACTACACAGGAATCATATGAAAATATTACATCTTAACCCTTGATTTCATCCAATGGTTGAAAATAAAACTGCCCAAAATCAGTCCAAATAGCACAGCAAAATATTGAGCAAAATTAGAGTAGCTGAGAACAAAGGAATCCCAATAAGATATTACATATTAGCCTTTGTTGTCATCTAAGGGCTGAAAAGAAAGATGCCCAAACTAGTCTCAATGGCATAGCAATGTGCCTAGTTTTCTTTTTCCAATTTTGCCCTAATTTCATCCTAGGCTTGTCTCAATCCTTACACTCCCAATTTGGGTCCCCTTGGTTATGCATAACCTCTTAAATGAGCCCATTTAAAGCCTCTTCATGTTTTTCCCTCCAAGACCTTGTGATTGGTCCACTTGGAATTCTTAGAGCTTGATGATTCTCATCAAACTGAATATAGATAAGGGGGCATTGCATACATATGGTGAGCTACAAGAATGGTTAAAGAGCCCAACATAGATGGGTTAATAGATGACATTATTAGGATCCCATATAGGCCATTATGACCCTAGTCGGTAAATCGGCCTTTATGAAACTCTAAAATATCTTTTACACCATGACCAAAGCCCCAGCCTATGACCCACTACTAGGAAAAGAATTGAAATAGCTAAATAATGGTGTTCTATATCATTAGCCACAGACTTCCAGTTACTAGATCTAATCTTTCATGAAATGTAAGAAATTCTGCATATTTTGATCAATTCAAGGTGTAAAATGTGGTTACTCCTTTAGAAAAATTGGGATAAAGTTGAGCCAAAATATCCTTATTCAAGATGTATTCATGAGGAAGTGGAATCTCTTTAGGATCTACTCCACCATTTATAAATTGGTTAATCGATAAAAATACATGTACTTGGTGTCCTGCCCAAGAAAGAGACCCAAGTCCTAATAACTCCACTAAATGGTGATTCAACATAGATTCTTTAGTGTCATCCTTGGTCAAGAGTCGTTTTTAAGATTTCTTTTTGGTCAAGATTCTTACTTTAGAGTCCTCTTTGGGTCAAGACTTTTTCTTTAGAATCCTCTTTGGACTTTCTTTCTTTAGAGTCCTCTTTGTACATTCCTTTTCTTAAGAACACAAAGGAGGTTGGTGTGAGCTTTGAGTGGTAAAGAGAGATAGAGAGAGAAAGAGATAAAGTAAAAATAATGTTAAAGAGAGGAGAGTTATAACAATCTTATTGGAGAGCTAGGGAGCGTTAAAAAAATGGGAGAGTGATAACAATCTTATTTGAGAGCAAACAATTGAGGAAATGCCTAGGTTATCTAATTTTATTTTATAGGTTGAAAACATGAGTAAGGAAGGAGGAGAACCACTAGAGGTTGACATGAAATTCTTCATAAAATCTATTCATGGCCAATTTAAGAGAATGAATGCAAGGTTGGATCATTTAGAATCGTCTTATGATTCCTAATGACTTAGAAGAAGTTATAGATTACATGAATTCGAGGAAGAAGAAATTGATTTCATGTTGGAAGAGAGAACCAATTATAAATGGGAGAAAAAGATTAACTAGAAAGAAGATAGCACTATAGGTAGTATAAAGATGAAAATTCTACCTTTTCAAGGAAAGAATAATCCTGATTTATACTTAGATATGAAAGAAAGGTTGAGCATATGTTTGATTATTATAATTTCACTAAGGAGAAGAATGTCAAGCTATAAGGAATAAAATTTACAGATTATCCTGGTATATGGTGGGATCAATTCGTAGTCAATAGGCGAAGAAATGGTGAGAGACCTATTCGGTCATGGGAAGAGATTAAATTGGTGATGTTTAAGAGGTTTATGCCAAGCCATTACTATATATATCTATATATAAAGTTGTAAGAGCTGGTTTAAGGTTCCATGAATATAGAAGATTTTTATAAGGAGATGGAGGTCACCATGATTAGAGCAAATATCGAGGAAGATAGAGAAGTAATAATGGCCAAATTAATTGCTAGGTTAAACAGGGAAATTGCTTATGTGCTTTTTGTCTATTTTTATTTTCAACCCTTGGATGAGATCAAGGGCTATGATGTAGTAGAGATTAGGGTTTGTTTGTACCCTATTAAGAGTATCTCAACTGTTGGAAAACAACAATTTTGAATGAATTGTGATTTTTCAGATCATTTGAGAGCTCATTCATGCTCTTTGTTCCTCTTTAAGCAACTTATCAAGGGATTGGCAACCTTTGTGGTGTTGTTTAGCATCCAAGCATTTGTGGTGAGTAATATCCATACTTGTTAAGGTGTCATTTATGCTAGACTTATCAAGGAAATAGCACCTCCTTGTGGCATCTTTCCCCTCAGAAAAATGGTGAGTAATATCTATTGATTTGTGGAGAAACACTTTGCTATATAATCTGAAATTAGCTAAGTCCTAACCCCTTGGTTCATATCACTTTATTTCCTTAGGGTTATAATCTGATCGTCTTCAACATGTTCTTAGCAATTCAATCATTCATATTCCTTGAGTTTGTGTGTTCTTAGGGTTGTTCACCCAAAGGGTCCACATTAGAAAGAAACTCAAAAGAGGAATCTATAGAAAGGCTCTTGACCAAAGAGGACTCTAAAGAAATATTCTTGAACAATATACTACTTTGTTAAAAGCCCATAATTAATTAAAATAAAATGTTCAAATCTATCCCTAGTCATTGGACCACCAATTCCTTGCAAAAGAACTTATGAATATTTGGAAACATCAACTTGATAAGCACTTGGGAGCATCAACTTAATTTGCGCCTCAATCTCCCTTACCTTACCTCCCCACTATCATTTAACCATTCCAATTTATAAGGTTTAGGATGTTTAATTGTTGGCATGACCAACTTCTCCACCATAGTTGTGCTACCAACATTAGTACAACTTTCTTCATCAGTAATCACACTACATACCTTGATTTGGACATGGCATCTAGTATGAAATATGTTCTCTAGTTTCACTTCGTTGTCTTCTTTGGTATAGAATCGTTGTTCGATTCATTGTTAGTTTCTATCTCTCCATCGTATTTCCTCACCATAACTCCTTTTTTTGGACATTGATTGGCTATGTGAGCCCTACCTTGACTTTTAAAACATTTAATATCATGATTCCAAGTCATGGATGAATCTAATTTACCTTGAGTTCCTTGGCTTTCCACTGCTTCCTTTTGCTCCAACTTTGGCTTTGGAGTTGAAAGCTTTTCATCTTGCTTCCAATGGTTTGACTTCCAAGTTGATGTACTTTGGCTATGGCTCGCATATGTGCTGCCTCCCCTCTTGAGTTGATACTTAATCGTAATAGCTATGTGTACCACATCCTCCAAATCCACATATTGTTACAACTCGACCGTATTTTGAATTTCACTATTCAAACCAGCCAGAAACCTATCCATAGTAGCCTCTCGATCTTCTTCAATGTTTGCTCAGAACTTTGTCAATTCCATCTATTTGTAATACTCCTCTACATTCTGGTTTCCCTACTTAAGTGTTTGTAACGGGTTATACAATTCTCGGTAGTAGTAACTAGGCATAAATCACTTCCTCATCATAGTTTTTATCTCCTCCCACGTCTCGATTGGACACTCCATATTTCTCCTTCTACTCAACACCAATTGATCCCATCAAACAATAGCATAATCAAAATATTCAATGGCAGAAGTTTTACCTTCTTTACCTAGGAATAATGGTGACAATCGAATACTAACTCCACCTTTTTCTCTCACTATAGATATACTTCTGGATCATTCTTCGCATGAAACGATGGAATCTTCTTAATAATACCCAAATTATTATCTTCTCGATTCCTCACATTCTTAAATCTACCACCATATCTCCTTCTAGCACTATAAATTGATTCTCGATCATCTTCCCATTCAAACTCCTCCTTCTCTATCCTACCTCCCTTGGTTGAATTCTCTCCCCTTATACACACAATGTGGTTCAACACGTATGTTTTCTACATCATCTAACCTCTTATGAATGGGTTACATCTCTCTTATCAATGGCTCCATCATAAACTTCATTTCAACCTTACCAGATTCATCTTCTGAAGAAGTTTCTTTAGACATATTTGCTGCAAAGAAAATGGTAGTAGTAATAACAATAAGAAAGAATCCTCACTTCACTCAAATTATCTCTTGTTTACTCTTAAAATTTAAATCGATAATAGAGATCGAGGTGCTAATCAAGTTAATATTCCCAAGTGTTGATCAAGTTGATGTTTCCAAATATTCACAAGGTATTTTGCAAGGAATTGGCAGTCCAATAACTAGGGATAGATTTGGAAGATCAAGTTAGGTGCAAGGACTACTTTAGGAAGTAATTGTTGTTTTAATTAATTGTGGGCCTCATATCTTTAGCAATATTTGTTTTAGTTAATTATGGACGTTAATGTTTAACAATTTTTGTTTTTGTGAATTGTGAGCTTTTTATTTCTAGTTTTTTAGTCCTTTATTTTTTAAGATTGGATTAGGCCCAATCCATAACTAAATAGGCCCATTGGGCCCATTTCATCTAGGGTTTTTTCTTTTAGGGTTTCTTGCTTATATAAAAGAGTAGTTATGTAATTTGAAGGCAAGAACGAATATTCATTAATGAAAAGAAAATTTCAGAAAGCTTCTTGCTTTGCCTCTTGTGTTCTTGATTGAATACTTGAATTCCACTTATCAAAGGAAGTGATCATCTTTTGTGGTGTATCAAGGTCTGGGTTTTTTAAGGACTTTGTTTCCATAGGGTTCTAATCTAATTATCTTAAACACATTCTTAGCAAATCAATCGTTTATATTCCTTTGAGTTTGTGCGTTCCTAAGTTATTCACCTAAAGGGTCTGCATCTTTTGGTATCAGAACCTTGGCTGCTAAAAACAAATTATCTATCTTCATCATCTTTGTTTTAAATTTTAAATTTCAAAAAAAATTTCCTTTGATTCTTTTCTACTTTCTTGAAGTATAAATCACAAAAAAAGAGAAATTTTGTCCTTTTGAGTCTTGTGTTCTCTTTCAATTTTGTTGTCATTGTTTTTGTATTTGCATTTTAATTTGTAATTTTCTTTGAATTCTTCATTTCTTTTTCTTGATTCTTAATTTTTGTGTTCAACTTATCTTTATACTTAAAGAAAAAAACTAAAAAAAGAAAAGAAGAGAGTGATTGTTCAGTTTCAAACAGAAAAAATTGATAAAGCAAAGTTGCAACTTTAAACGGCCTTAACATTTAACTTGGGTAAAAAAAGACTATTATAATTTATCAAAACGAAGCTCATTTCAATTCCTATAACTAAAATGTTACTCGCTTGTGTTCCGTACCATTTTCGACCACAAATTTTGTCATATAGACCACTTACCAAGGGGATAAAGATTTGTCGTAGGTTTTTACGTTGTTTTTGGTTCTTGCTCATTAGGGTTGTGAATTTTTTTTGTGAATTTTCTATTCATAAAAGCAGCAGTAGTAAAAAGAAAGAAAAGAAAAAAATAATGAAGAAAAAGGAAAATTAAAAGAAGAAAAGAAGAACAAAGTAGTAGATTGTTCAAGAATCTAATTCTTGTATTTTTACTGAGTTTTCTTGTTCTTGATGAAATTAGTTTTTCTTTATTTTGTTCTTGCTGCCCAAGATTGATTTTTAAAAAAAGGAATCATAGTTTATCAAGAGTCTTCCTTTAGAACTAGTAAAGAGTGTTTTCTTTAGAGTCCACCTTGTTCAAGAGTCTTTCTTTAGTGTCCTTTTTGGTCAAAAGTCTTTCTTTAGAGTCTTCCTTGGTCAAGAGTCTTTCTTTAGAATCCTCTTTAGTCAATAGTCTTTCTTTAGAGTCCTCCTTGGTCATGAGTCTTTCTTTAGAGTCTTCCTTTAAGCTTTATCAATAAAATGGTTACTTCTTGAGATTAGTTGGATTTTTTGATATTATTAATAACACAAAGGAGGGTGGCGTGAGCTTTGAGTTGTAAAAAAGAGTGAAAATAGTGTAAAAAAAGATATGCCAAAATAGTAAAAAAAATAGTGACCGAAATAGTGAAAAAAAAGTGATAACAATTTCATTTTGGAGAAAACGTGTGAGTTAGTGTGTGAGTTATCTCATTTTTTTTGTAGTTTTCAAACATGAGTAAGGAATAAAGAGAGCCAAAAGTGGTCGACTTAAAGGTCCTATATAAGACTTTTAATGACCAATTTAAGAAGCTAAATGCAAGATTGTATGATTTAGAATCATCTTCTCGTTCTAAATTACATAAAACAAAACATAGATAATATGGGTTTGATCACCACACAAATTGTGTGTGTAATGAATACAAGTATATGTATCGCAAGTAATATAATGATATGTAAAGATTGTTCCCATAGAGATTATTTTATTAGAAACTAATTTTTAAAACTAAAAATAATATAAATCAATTTTTTATTGATGTTTTCATATTTTAAGGAAGAAAAATTAAAATAACTAAAATTAAATAGCAATAATTAATTAAATCAAATTTTGTGACTAAAAGGATATATGAGAAAATATCAAGAAATACTTAATCTCCCAATTTAATAAAACATGTAAGTCGCTAAAATCTCCCCAATATAATATCAATTAATTACATGATCAATTAAATCTAACCTAGCATGTATTCCTCTCTCAAGTAAACTACACACCATATAGTAATTAATTTAATCACACTCTCATGCCAATTAAATTACATACTACTCATTAAGCTCATCAATTATGGATGATATACATAAGAATCATACATCTCTGCCTAAAAATTATGCATGTTATTTAATCAAGACAAACCATTAAATAATTCTCTCAAATCTATTTAATTGCCTCTATAGATAAATCGTTAGCCAAACAATTAATAGCATTAAAATCAGATTAAATAATATAATTAAATTAATATTATAATTGAGAAAATATTAGATCATCACATGGTGAAAATTGGGTTCATAAGATCCCTATATTAGTAAATTAATTACACATAATTGTGCTCATAAAGCTCATATTTTTTCATGAAAAAGACATAAAATTAATGAAGAAAAGAGTATAAAGATAAATACAATCAATATCTTGAATTGTAGAATTAGTTTCCTCTTGAATCTCCACCAAAATTGTGTCTTCTCTTCAATATTTCTATATTTTTCTCTCTTTTTAGCTCTAAACACTGACCAAAATTATGCTAATGGAGGCATGATGAGTGCTCAAAAAGCACTAAAATAACCATGATTTTATGCACATTAATTGATTAAAAATATATATATTTATATGTTTTATCATATATTTATATAAATTTATCTTTTTCGGAATCGCAGGTATTATTATTGTTTTTCAGGTATTTTGGCTTAAAAATGCAATTTAAAGACTCAAAGAAGAATACTTAAAGCAATACATCACAAATATATTAATAAATAAGTCAGAAAAGGTCAAAAAACATGGAAAAATTGGACAAAATGGGTCGAAAAGGTCAAAAATGTCAAAAAGACGGAAATTACGCCGTAGAGTGCTAACACAAATGACGCCCAGGGTCTAACCGCGCGCCCCCATGTCAGCCGCAAGCGTTGACACTCCCATCCGCGCACACCACAAAGACACGGCACTATTCACGCGCGCCAGCTGCGCAATGAGGCCCCGGCATTAGCCGCCATTGCCCGCGCGCTAACGCGTTTTCACCCCATTTTTCACGTGCAGCCTGACGTCATCTTGACGTCATTGATGACCTCAGCATTTCCATTACACGTTTTTTAATTTTTTAATATTTTTTTTACTCATTTTTTCTCTCCATCCTCACCTATAAATACCCCCCTTCCATTCACTTCAAATCACACCTCAAAACCACACTTCTCTCTTCTTTCTTTCTCTCATTTCTTAGTTTTTGAGTTTTTCTTTGTTTCTTTCTTAGTTTCTAAGCTTTTCTTAGTTTTTCTCTTAGTTTTTAGTTCAATTCTCTTAGGTTTAGAGTTCTTCTCTTTTTGAGAGGAACTTGTAATGTTTTTGTAATAATTTAGATTTTTCATTCAATAAATGGAAGTGCAAATTCCGCTTGGAGGTTTTCTAGCAACGGGAATAGCGTCGAAGTTCTGTAAGGATTTTATTTTCTTTACAGTTATTTTTATGCTTTATTCTTACATGTTATATTTAATTTGTCTGTGATTAAATTTAACTGTGCTAGCTGTTTATAATCATGATATAATAATAACGTTGTTATGCTTGCGAAATATTAAATAGGTGAAAATTTCTAAAATGAATTGATTTTATTTTTATTCAAGATTTTATATTAAGGATGTTAGAGAGAAATATATTATTTTTCATTACAAACTTAAATCTGAAGATTAGATTTTAAGGTTTAGTTATCCGGTCTGATTTAGAGTAGTGCTCTTTTATTTGATGGTACAATCGCCCGGTAGTTAGAGTGAAGCTCTATTTCAAAAGTTTTTATAAGAATTATTATCTGAAAATGTATTGACAACATGTTTTCAGTAGTAGTTTTAAAACTTGAAAGTTAGTACTCGGATAACTAAATTCTTAGGTTTAATTTGGACACCTTGAATAAAGTTTAAACTGTCTAACCCCACCAAAGGTGGCATTTAAATGGTTCATTTTCAATCTCTTAGAAAAAGGAATTAATTTAATTAACTAAATTAGTTATCAACCCCACCCATAGGTGTTAATTGATTTGTTTAGTTAACAAAGAATATCTAACCCCACCAAAGGTGGTATTCATACAAAAAAGAGAGAATCAATAAAATATCAATTTATATCTTTAATAACCTAGATAATATGAGCAAGCATAATTAATTTAGTTATTATATCCATAAATACTCCACTAATATAAATGATAAAATTTGCATGAATATTTATTGAATCTGTATTTATATTTATTTTTAGGTAAATATTTATTGAATTTGTATCTATGTTTATTTTTAGATTATATTTAATTAATCTGTATATATGTTTATTTTATGTTATTAGATTAGGAACACAAAAACCAAACTATCGTGACAGGATGTTTAGGATTTAATTTCGTTTTTAAAAGTTTGAATAATAAATTAAAAACCACATACATTCCTTCCTTGGATCGACCTTGGGAGTATACTTATCATTTTCTACGAAATGATTCGTGCACTTGCGAGAGTTTTACAAATATTAAAACCAAAGTATTTGCGAGAATTGGCGATGCCGGTTTTCGTTCATCAAGTTTTTGTAATTAACTTAGATTTTTAAAATTTATTAAAAAATTTTATTTTTTTATTTTTTTATTATTTCTTATGAAATTTAAAATTTGAAATTTGATTAAATTTTTTATTTTTTTTATTTTTTTTTTATTTTTTTTTATTTTTTATTATTTCTTATGAAATTTGAAATTTGATTAAATTTTTTTATTTTTTTATTTTTTTTTTAAATCATAATTATTTACAACACAAAAATATTTTTAAAATTTTGATAAATAAATTAAAAACGCTATTCCTTCCCCGGCAACGGCGCCAAAAACTTGATGAGCGAAAACCGGCATCGCCAATTCTCGCAAATACTTTGGTTTTAATATTTGTAAAACTCTCGCAAGTGCACGAATCATTTCGTAGAAAATGATAAGTATACTCCCAAGGTCGATCTAAGGAAGGAATGTATGTGGTTTTTAATTTATTATTCAAACTTTTAAAAACGAAATTAAATCCTAAACATCCTGTCACGATAGTTTGGTTTTTGTGTTCCTAATCTAATAACATAAAATAAACATATATACAGATTAATTAAATATAATCTAAAAACGTAAAAATAAACATAGATACAAATTCAATAAATATTTATCTAAAAATAAATATAAATACAGATTCAATAAATATTCATGCAAATTTTATCATTTATATTAGTGGAGTATTTATGGATATAATAACTAAATTAATTATGCTTGCTCATATTATCTAGGTTATTAAAGATATAAATTGATATTTTATTGATTCTCTCTTTTTTGTATGAATACCACCTTTGGTGGGGTTAGATATTCTTTGTTAATTAAACAAATCAATTAAAACCTATGGGTGGGGTTGATAACTAATTTGGTTAATTAAATTAATTCCTATTTCTAAGAGATTGAAAATGAACCATTTAAATGCCACCTTTGGTGGGGTTAGACAGTTTAAACTTTATTCAAGGTGTCCAAATTAAACTTAAGAATTTAGTTATCCGAGTACTAACTTTCAAGTTTTAAAACCACTATTGAAAACATGTTGTCAATACATTTTCACATAATAATTCTTATAAAAACTTTTGAAATAGAGCTTCACTCTAACTACCGGGCGATTGTACCAACAAATAAAAGAGCACTACTCTAAATTAGACCGGATAACTAAATTCTTAGGTTTAATTTGGACACCTTGAATAAAGTTTAAACTGTCTAACCCAACCAAAGGTGGCATTTAAATGGTTCATTTTCAATCTCTTAGAAAAAGGAATTAATTTAATTAACCAAATTAGTTATCAACCCCACCCATAGGTGTTAATTGATTTGTTTAGTTAACAAAGAATATCTAACCCCACCAAAGGTGGTATTCATACAAAAAAGAGAGAATCAATAAAATATCAATTTATATCTTTAATAACCTAGATAATATGAGCAAGCATAATTAATTAGTTATTATATCCATAAATACTCCACTAATATAAATGATAAAATTTGCATGAATATTTATTGAATTTGTATTTATATTTATTTTTAGGTAAATATTTATTGAATTTATTGAATTTTGTATGAATACCACCTTTGGTGGGGTTAGATATTCTTTGTTAACTAAACAAATCAATTAACACCTATGGGTGGGGTTGATAACTAATTTGGTTAATTAAATTAATTCCTTTTTCTAAGAGATTGAAAATGAACCATTTATATGCCACCTTTGGTGGGGTTAGACAGTTTAAACTTTATTCAAGGTGTCCAAATTAAACCTAAGAATTTAGTTATCCGAGTACTAACTTTCAAGTTTTAAAACTACTACTGAAAACATGTTGTCAATACATTTTCAGATAATAATTCTTATAAAAACTTTTGAAATAGAGCTTCACTCTAACTACCGGGCGATTGTACCATCAAATAAAAGAGCACTACTCTAAATCAGACCGGATAACTAAACCTTAAAATCTAATCTTCAGATTTAAGTTTGTATTGAAAAATAATATATTTCTCTCTAACATTCTTAATATAAAATCTTGAATAAAAATAAAATCAATTCATTTAAGAAATTTTCACCTATTTAATATTTCGCAAGCATAACAACGTTATTATTATATCATGATTATAAACAGCTAGCACAGTTAAATTTAATCACAGACAAATTAAATATAACATGTAAGAATAAAGCATAAAAATAACAGTAAAGAAAATAAAATCCTTACAGAACTTCGACGCTATTCCCGTTGCTAGAAAACCTCCAAGCGGAATTTGCACTTCCATTTATTGAATCAAAAATCTAAATTATTACAAAAACATTACAAGTTCCTCTCAAAAAGAGAAGAACTCTAAACCTAAGAGAATTGAACTAAAAACTAAGAGAAAAACTAAGAAAAGCTTAGAAACTAAGAAAGAAACAAAGAAAAACTCAAAAACTAAGAAATGAGAGAAAGAAAGAAGAGAGAAGTGTGGTTTTGAGGTGTGATTTGAAGTGAATGGAAGGGGGGTATTTATAGGTGAGGATGGAGAGAAAAAATGAGTAAAACAATGTTAAAAAAATATTAAAAAATTAAAAAACGTGTAATGGAAATGCTGAGGTCATCAATGACGTCAGCATGACGTCATGGGGGTGGCTGCACGTGAAAAATGGGGTGAAAACGCGTTGGGCGCGCGGCTGGGCCCTGCGCGCGCGCGCTGGGGCTGTCGCTGCGCGCAGCTCGGCGCGTGTGAACAGTGCCCGCGCGCTGCGGCACGCGCGGATGGGGGTGTCAACGCGCACGCCGCGGCGCAAAGACGGGGAGGGAGCGCGGCTGTGTGCGCGCGATTTCCGTCTTTTTGACATTTTTGACCTTTTCGACCCATTTTGTCCAATTTTTCCATGTTTGTTGACCTTTTCCCACTTATTTATTAATATATTTGTGATGTATTGCTTCAAGTATTCTTCTTTGAGTCTTTAAATTGCGTTTTTAAGCCAAAATACCTGAAAAACAATAATAATACCTGTGATTCCGAAAAAGACAAATTTATATAAATATATGATAAAAAATATAAATATATATATTTTTAATCAATTAATGTGCATAAAATCATGGTTATTTTAGTGCTTTTTGAGCACTCATCAAGGCAAACTAGGGTTTATGTAGTGATTATGGGCTTAAACAAAGCTTCTTGCTTTGCCTCTTGTGTTCTTGATTGAATACTTGAATCCAACTCATCAAATGGGGTGATTATCCTTTGTGGCATCTCAAGGTTTGGGTTTTAAGAACTTTGTTTGCTTAGAGCTCTAATCTGATCATCTTCAACACATTCTTAGCAAATCAATTGTTTCTATTCCTTTGAGTTTATAGGTTCCTAGGTTGTTCGCCCAAAGGGCCCACATCATTCGACTTTTATCCTCTTATATGCTCACCATTCTTGCCTTTTTACGCCGTAATTTCTCAAAAGTTCTAATCAAACTAATCAAATAAGAATCATATTTTATGCAACAATCCACACCCAAACTTGACCTGTCAAATTTGGATCCTAAACTTTGTTAGGCTATCTAGAATAAGAATATCATAAAATAAACAAAAAAATTAAATTTTGATTACTTACTATATCCAAAAATATGAAAAAAAGAAAGAAAGAAGAAAATCTATGTAGTAAATTTAAAATGAGAAAGAAATAATCTTAAGTTGGGATACTTTTCCAGATCTCTCTTTTTCAAGAAAGGAAACTCAAGGGAGTATGGAACAAATATAAGAATAAAGAAAGGTTTAATAATCAATATAGGAAAGTGAAAATAAGGAAATAATTTCAGCAGCAAATCTATTTTTTTTTGTAATATCCCTCTTTCTATTCTTGTTGGAAATAATTTCAAGAATTTTCTTTTCTTTTCCTTTCAAGATCTCTCTCTCTCTCTCTCTCTCTCTCTCTCTCTTCTTTTTAATTTGATTTCTGTTGTGAATAGAAAAAAAGAAAAAAAATTCACAACTTTATTGAACATAACCGAAACTAAGCAAAATGGGAATTGTGCAACAAAAACTTTAAACCCTCGATAAGTGAGGTAAACGATGGAATTTGTGACAAAACTAGTAACACAAATTAGTTCCTAGGATCCTTCTACTATAGATTTGTATGGAAACCACAACCCCACACTTATAAAGAGATGTGAACCATGGTATAATGAACACGCAATAATTAAGGAATGAAGACTTGATTGATAAGTCGAGATATGAACGCCACAAAAAAAATATAATAAGTTCAAAAAACTTCTTCAAAGAACCAAAGAGAAATTTTACTCTCACTATTTTGATCTGAAATATTATGGTTTTATTGAATTGAAACGACTTCTTTATAGGCTATTACAAGCTTTACACGCCCATATAAGAAAGGGAAACTACCAAAAATAGAAAAAGGAAACATAAACTAAAGGGTCTATGTTCTTCCCCGCCTTAAGCTACACGCCCAAAATGGTAAAGATTAACACAACCAGATTTCTTTCTCCCTAAATCACATTCCCAATAAAAATGAAAACTAAACTAAATGGCACATATTGTCTTTGTGTGATCTACAAATTAAAAGCAATCTCACATATTATTCAAATTTAATACACTAATTATTTTGATTTTCCTTCCTGGATTATTCTAGAATTTACAGCATGTTCACACATATTTTATGAACATGTGGACCTTTGCTCTATAAGCTTACACTAATTAGCTTGAACCCAAACGTCTTGCATCAGTCCTTTCAAAAAGTAATACAAATCAACTCGTAACGAAAATTGCACTACAAGTGTCCCAAAACTCCATTTACGAGCGTATGTGACAAAAAGTAGAAAAAGGTTCTTTGGTATAACCCCAAATGAAAATTACACCATGGATCCCCAAAACACATTTTTTCTGTATATATATGCTAAAACGTTGTATGAACCAAAACACATTTTTAGGTATATGTGCGAAAATGTGGTAAAAAGAGCACAACACGCCATGACCATGACCATTGCACTATGGATGCCCCAAAACACCATTTTCGGGTGTATGCGATAAAAAAAGTAGCAAAAAGTTCTTTGATACCACTCGTAATGAAAATTACACAATAGATGCCCCAAAATATCATTTTCAGGAAAAATTGATAAAATGTTGTACACATGTTGCGGTACGACCCCTATTGAAAATTGCACTACGGATAAAACAAAATGTTATTTTCATTTATTTGTGCAAAGAAAATTGTAAGTAGTGCTCCAGTACCTCCAATAATTAAAATTGCACTATGGATAGAACAAAACACCATTTTTTGTTATATGTGTGAAAAAGTTGGCAAAAGAGCTCTGGTTCCAATTGTCATGAAAATTGCACTGCTGATGCATAAGCCACACCACTTTTGGGTATAGTATATGCCAGGACACTATTTTTGAGTAGATAGGAAAAATATTTATAAACAATACTGGGAACACTCGTATGGAAAATTTCCCTACGAATGCCCCAAGACACCATTTTCGGGTGTATGTGCTAAAAAGTATCAAAATGTTCCATGGTACCACCCATAATGAAAATGGCCCTAATGATGCCCCAAAACACCATTTTTAGAATTACTTGCAAAAAGTTGTAAATAGGGCTCTCGTACCACCCACATTGAAAATTCCCCCTCAATGAACCAAAAAATCATTTTTAGGTATATATATGTGCAAAAAATTGTAATATCGCTACGATACCACCAGTAAAATTGAGCTACGGATACTTCAAAATCATAGAGCAAAACAAATCAAAAGTGGACCAATCACAAGGTCTAGGAAGGTACAACTCGAAGAGGCTTTAAATGGGCTCATTCAAGAGGTCATGCATTACCAAAGGACCTAAAATGGGAGTGCAAGGATTGGGACAAGCCTAGCTTGAAAATTAGGGCAAAATTGGTAAAATAAAACTAGGCACATTATTGTGCCATTTCAACTGATTTTGGGCGGTTTTCTTTTCAGCCCTTGGAGGAAATCAAGGGTTAAATGTAATATTTTCTTGGGATTCCTTTGTACTTAATTGCCCCAATTTTACTCAATGTTTCACTGTGCTGTTTGGACTTATTTGGACAACTTTCTTTTCAACCTTTGGATGAAATCAAGGGTTAAGATGTGATATTTTCTTGGGGTTCCTCTATATTCACCTACCCCATTTTTACTACATGTTTTGCACCACCCTTTTTATTCTTTTTGGTTGTTTTTATTTTGAGCCCTTGGATGAGATCAAGGGTTGTGATTTAAAATATTTTAGGGTTTATTTGTATGCTATGAATACATGAAAGCAACACAGCTATAGGGGTAGGATATTTTTGAATGAAATTTTATTTTTCAGATCTTTGAGACCTCATTCATGCTCTTTATTCCTCTCTAAGAAACTTATCAAGGGATTGGGAACCATTTTTCCGTTCTTTAGCATCCAAGGATTTTTGGTGGGTTATATTCATGCTTGTTAGGGTGTCATTTATGCTAGACTTATTAAGGACCGAGCACCTCCTTATTGTGTCTTTCTCTTCAATTTAATGGTGAGTCATATCCATTGTTTTGTGGAGAAACCCTTTGCTATATAATCTAAAAATTAGGTAGGTCCTAACCCCTGGTATATAATTTTGTATGAGAGCTTTATGTGATAATTTTTAGATTCCTATCATTTATTTTTCTTCTTGTTCTTATGTTCTTCTTTTGTTTTTGATATATACAAAAAAAGAAAAAAAAATATTCTTGTGCTGTGTACTTCTTGAAATTTTGTTTCCAAACTCTAAAAGTATTTTTCTTCTTTGTTTCCACTTTTTTCTGCGTTTTCCTTTCATATTTTGATGTGTTTAGTATTTTTCAAATGTAAGCTTGGATATCCTACTATTTCTAAATCTATTTTGCATTTTCCTTGGATACCCTACGGTTTCTGAAACCATTATGCATTTCCCTTGCCAATTTTGTTGTTTCTGAAACTATTCTGCATTTTTCGTTGCATATTCTAGAGTACCTGATATTTTCTGCAGTTTCTGGTTGTTTTATGGTATTTCTATGGTAGTTCCTCCAGAAAATTCATTTCTCTTTTATGTCATAATTTATATGCTATTTTTTGTATCAACAAATTCTTTAAACTCATATTGAAGGTGTATTGAATTATTCTTGAGTTATTAGCATATTAGTTCCCAAAAAAATAGAAAAGGGGTGGCCATAAATTTTCAAAAAAAAGAAAGACAAAGAAAAAAGGCCAAATTACATATGCAAATTTCTAATTAGCGTTTGAACTCATAGTTCCAAGAACTACCCTATTATTATAAATTCCAAATTATGTGTTGAATTCTTTGAGGAAATAGTTGTTCTTCCAATATTGTTAATCTTTTGATTTCCCTTTTCCTTAATTATTCTAGTCTAGGATCCTAAACCCTTTTAGTTAGTTTCCTTTGTACTTTAACAAGTGAGATATTGTGAACTACTTTTTTGGATGTTTGATAATTCTACAATTTTTTTAGGGATTTGGTTGTTTTGATTAGGAGCTAAGAGGGTTTAAATGATCAATTTGAGAGCTGAACATGTGAGGTATTGCATGAATTTACATTGGTTATATTTTATTACACTAACCTCTTGTTGTGAATAATTGAAAAAATATTTCCAATAGGGGTAGTCTCGAAGGAAGACCGGATATGATGTTCATGATGAAGGCGTTGCAACAATTCTTTGAGAGGATGAACAACTTGATGGTCAATATGAATGAAAGATTGGAGTGGCAAGAAATTTCCTTAGTAGCTTTACAACGAGAAACAACTCCACCCAATGTTAGGAAGGTTAATAGGCAAGCTCATGTTGAGGATGATATAGAGGAAGAAGATTGGGAAGAAGAAGGAACAATGGCTAGAGGAGGAAGAAATGGTAGGGGAGGTATGTGGAGACCCCCACCTAGGGCTCAAGATGGAGTTGATAGAGATCAAAGTAGTATAAACATGAAGATATCACAATTTCAAGGAAAGAATGACTCATAGTTTTATTTGAAATGGGAAAAGAAGGTGGAGCACATTTTTTAGTGCCACAACTACTCTACAGAGAAAAAAGTAAAACTCGTTGTCATTGAGTTTTCTGAATATGCATTAAATTGGTGGGATCGATTGTTCATTAGTAGGAAGAGAAATAGGGAAAGGCCCACATATAATTGGGAGAATATGAAGGCCATCATGAGGAAGAGCTTTTGTCCCTAGCTACTACTATGGAGGCTTACACCAACACCTATAAAGATTGACTCAAGGATATAAGTCGGTTTATGTGTACTACAAGGAAAAGGAAGTGGTGATGGTAAGAGCTAATGTCGAGGAAGATAGGGAGGCCATGATGAGTGCTCAAAAAGCACTAAAATTACCATGATTTTATGCACATTAACTGATTAAAAATATATATATTTATATGTTTTATCATATATTTATATAAATTTTTCTTTTTTGGAATCACGGGTATTTTTATTGTTTTTCAGGTATTTTCGCTTAAAAATGTCACTTAAAGACTCAAAAAGGAATACTGGATGCAATACATCACAAATATATTAATAAATAAATGGGGAAAGGTCAACAAATATGGAAAAATTGGACAAAATTGGTCGAAAAGGTCAAAAATGTCAAAAAGGAGAAAATCGCGCCCGGAGCAGCCCACCCCGCACGCGCCAGCGCCCAGCCGCGCGCGCAGCACGACGCTCGCACCTTCCTCCAGATCTGCGCACGCCGCAGCGCGCTGTCACTGTTCACGCGTGCACCCGCACGCACACGCGCTACTGGTGCCTTCCACGCGCGCCCCAGCTGCCCTCTGCGAGCGCCGACGCCATTTTTCACGTGCAGCCGCCCCCATGACGTCATGCTGACATCATCAATGACCTCACCATGTGCACTACGCGTTTTCACCATTTTTTCACCCACTTTTTCTCTCCATTCTCACCTATAAATACCCCCCTTCTCTTCACTTCATACCACACCTCAAAACACACTTCTCTCTTCTTTCTTTCTCTCCATTTCTTAGTTTTTAGTTTTTTTTAGTTTTTCTTATGTTTTAGTTAGTTTTGCTTAGTTTTAGAGTTCTTCCCTTTTTGGGAAGAACTAGTTATGTTTTTGTAATTTATTAGCTTTTTGATTCAATAAATGGGAGTGCAAATTCCGTTTGGAGGTTTTCTAGCAACGGGAATGGCATCGAAGTACTGTAAGGATTTTATTTTCTTTGTAGTTATTTTTTATGCTTTATTCTTACATGTTATATTTAATTTGTCTGTGATTAAATTTAACTGTGCTAGCTGTTTATAATTATGATGTAATAATAACGTTGTTATGCTTGCGAAATATTAAATAGGTAAAAATTTCTAAAATGAATTGATTTTATTTTTATTCAAGATTTTATATTAAGAATGTTAGAGAGAAATATATTATTTTTCATTAAAAACTTAAATCTGAAAATTAGATTTTAAGGTTTAGTTATCCGATCTGATTTAGAGTAGTGCTCTTTTATTTGTTGGTAAAATCGCCCGGTAGTTAGAGTGAAGCTCTATTTCAAAAGTTTTTATAAGAATTATTATCTGAAAATGTATTGACAACATGTTTTCAGTAGTAGTTTTAAAACTTGAAAGTTAGTACTCGGATAACTAAATTCTTAGGTTTAATTTGGACACCTTGAATAAAGTTTAAACTGTCTAACCCCACCAAAGGTGGCATTTAAATGATTCATTTTCAATCTCTTAGAAAAAGGAATTAATTTAATTAACCAAATTAGTTATCAACCCCACCCATAGGTGTTAATTGATTTGTTTAGTTAACAAAGAATATCTAACCCCACCAAAGGTGGTATACATACAAAAAAGGGAGAATCAATAAATATCAATTCATATCTTTAATAACCTAAATAATATGAGCAAGCATAATTAACTTAGTTATTATATCCATAAATACTCCACTATTATAAATGATAAAATTTGCATAAATATTTATTGAATATATGTTTATTTTTATGTTAGTAGATTAAAAACACAAAACCCAAAATATCGTGACAGGATGTTTAGGATTTAATTTCATTTTTAAAAGTGAATAATAAATTAAAAACCACATACATTTCTTCCTTAGATCGACCTTGGGAGTATACTTATCATTTTCTACGAAATGATTCGTGCACTTGCGAGAGTTTTATAAATATAAAACCAAAGTATTGGTAGAATCGGCGATGCCGATTTTCGTTTATCAGGTCACAATGGCTAGGTTTCTTAGTGGGTTGAATCCAGACATTGCCAACATTGTGGAACTTCATCATTATGTGGAGATGGAGGACATGGAAATTAAGGTGGAAAGGCAATTAAAGAAATGGAGTTTTAGGTCCTAACCATTAAGGTCTAGTCCTATTATTACAAAACTGAACCGTACTAGTTCTTGGAAGTCCAATGAGGAAAAATATGAAGGAACTAGTTCCAAACCAAGATTTGAGCCTTACAAAGCCAAAGAGATGGGGGCTAGCAAGAACAAAGGTAAAATTGACACCACAGTTCGTAATCATGACTTTAAGTGTTTTTGGTGTCTTGGTAATGGTTATATAGCCTCTCAATATCCAAACAAGAAAGCAATGATCACCTTAGCTAGTGGTGAGGTGGGAAACGATAATGAAAGTGAAGAAGAAGAGATGTCATCTCTAGAGGAAAAGCTAGTGAAAAGGAGATAGGACCCATAGATGGGAAATCACTTGTAATAAGGTGATGATGAGAATCATCGAGCTCTACAAATTCCAAGTGGACCAATCACAAGGTCAAGGAAGGCACAACTCGAAAAGGCTTTAAATGGGCTCATTTAAGAGGTCATTCATAACCAAGGGGACATAAATTAGGAGTGCAAGGATTGGGACAATCATAGGATGGAAATTAGGGAAAAATTGGCAAAAGAAAACTAGGTCCATTATTGTGCCATTTGTACTTTTCGGGCAGCTTCATTTTCAGCCTTGAGATGGAAACAAGGGTTAAGATGTAATATTTTATAGGGTTTCTTTTGTTCTCAACTGCTCCATATTTCGCTCCAATTTTGTAGTGCCATTTAGACTGATTTTGGGCAGCTTTCTTTTCAGCTCTTGGATGAAATCAAGGGCCTTGTAATATTTTATAGGATTCCTTTGTGGTGAGCTACCTCATTTTTTCCATCTTTTGGTCAATGTTTTCTGCTACCTTTTGTGCTTTTTGGCTGTTTTTAATCTCAACCCTTGGATGAGATGAAGGGCTATGATGTAGTAGAGCTTAGGGTTGGTTTTTATCCTATTAAGAGCAACTCAGCTGCTGTAAAATAAAAATTTGAATGAAATTAGAATTTTTAGATCATTTGAGAGCTCATTCATGCTCTTTGTTCCTCTTTAAGCAACTTATCAAGGGATTGGCAACCTTTTTGGAGTTGTTTAGCATCCAAGCATTTATTGTGAGTAATATCCATACTTGTTAGGGTGTCATTTATGCTAGACTTATCAAGGAAATAGCAGCTCCTTGTGGCATCTTTTCACCTCAGAAAAATGGTGAGTAATATCCATTGATTTGTGGAGAAACCTTTGCTATATAATCTGAAATTAGGTAGGTCCTAACCCCTTGGTTCATATCAACTCCCTTTCATAAATTGAATTCAAGCATTCAATCAAGAACACAATAAGGCAAAGCAAGTAGCTTTCTAAAATTTTCTTTACATTAATGAATATTCATTCTTTGCCCATTACATAGCTCTTCTTATTAATAAGCAAGAAAACCTAAAAGAAAAAAAATCCTTAAATGGAATGGGCCTGATGGGCCTATTTAGTTATGGATTGGGCCTAATCCAATCTTAAAACAATTCCTTCCTAATTTATTCCTTGGCTCCAATTTGACATTCCAAATATATCCCTTGCTTAGGATCTTGAGAATATTTGTATCATCTTAAGAATTTATAGAATATTTGTAAACATGAACTTGATTAGAACCTCAATCTCCATCATAAAGAGTTCCCAAGTGGACATGGGATTGAATAGAATCACTAGTACTATATGCCTTGACCACGACTTGATATGGTATTGGGCATGTAAATAGAACTAGAATAGAAGGCTAAACAAAAAAAAAGATCTTGATTTATAGGATTTCTTCCATGGCTGCACCTACATAAGCCATACTGCTATAGTCATCTATATTCGCATATATGTAACTTCTTGATCGAGAATTTAGTGATGTCGTTCCAACAGGTCGGGTTAGTTTCTTTAATGTTGTCTTCTTCCCACTTGTAAAAAGATGGAACTTCTTATTTATGATATAATAGTATATCAAATTTCATGCTGCCATTCTAGGGAAAAAGGATAGAAGCATGCCGATGTGCGAAATCAATTCCCAATTTTTTTTGGATCTCTTAACTTCCATCATTGCATGCACCTATAGAACAAAGAGTGTGAATAGTGTGATTGTATGCTACGATGCCCTTTGACTTCGGTTATGGTCCTATGGGACCTTCCGTCATGGACGAGTCCTCGTTGACTAGCTTGCCATCCTACGAATGGGATGTGACTGTTGATATGTTGACTACTTTGAGTGATGTGAAATTGAACATCTAGATGAGATGAGAAGGAATTTGAAAAAGAATCCTTGATCCTTCTATTTAGGAAATCAATTGAAACATGGTCTGGTATGTAAGAGCAGAGAGATAAAAAACAATGGCTACGAGAGCAGCATCGTGTAGGAGTACTCCAATAGTAGTAGTAGTAATGACTCCACCATCTATTATTGCTACAACAGGACAGTCAAAAAGGAGAGCTAGACGAAATGGCTAGCAAATTGGAAAGTAGTAAATCTAGTAACGAAGGTATATTAAGAACATCACTTACTAATTCAATTATAAATTTTATTACTAACACCGTTTATTCAACATTAATAATGGAAACGAGAGTTGTAAGATCTTCTATTCTGTCATAAAAGAAGGCATAATCAACAGTAAAAAAGGATATTTATGAGCGTGCTTTACAAATTCCAAGTGGACCAATCACAAGGTCTAGAAAGGCACAACCTGAAAAGGCTTTAAATGGGCTCATTCAAGAGGTCATGCATAACCAAGGGGACCTAAATTGGGAGTGCAAGGATTGGGACAATCATAGGATGGAAATTAGGGAAAAATTGGCAAACTAAAACTAGGCACATTATTGTGCCATTTGGACTTTTTTGGGCAATTTCATTTTCAACCTTTAGATAGAAACAAGGGTTAAGATGTAATATTTTATATGGTTTCTTTTGTTCTCAGTTGCTCCATATTTTGCTCCAATTTTGGAGTGCCATTTGGACTGATTTTGGGAAGCTTTCTTTTCAGCCCTTGGATGAAATCAAGGGTTAAGATGTAATATTTTATAAGATTCCTTTGTGGTCATTTGCCCCATTTTTTTCATGTTTTGCTCAATGTTTTCTTCTACCTTTTGTGCTTTTTGGCTGTGTTTATTTTCAACCCTTGGATGAGATCAAGGGCTATAATGTAGTAAAGCTTAGGGTTGGTTTGTATCCTATTAAGAGTAGCTCAGCTGCCATAAAAAATACAATTTGAATAAAGTTTGAATTTTCAGATCATTTAAGAGCTCATTCTAGCTCTTTGTTCCTCTTTAAGCAACTTATCAAGGGATTGGAAACATTTGTGGTGATTAATATCCATACTTGTTAGGGTGTCATTAATGCTAGACTTATCAAGGAAATAGCAGCTCCTTGTAGTGTCTTTTCTCCTCAGAAAAATGGTGAGTAATATCCATTAATTATTGGAGAAACCCTTTGCTATATAATTTGAAATTATCAGGTCCTAACAACTTGGATCATATCATTTGGTATTAGAGCTTTTGGTGCTAATTTTCAGATTCCTATCCTTTATATTTGTTCTTGTTCTTATGTTCTTGTTGTATTTCTGACACATAAAAAAAACGAAAAATATCATTTTGATGTGTTCTTGCTGAAATTTATTCTCTAGACCCTAAAAATATTGCTCTTCCTTGTTTCTACATTTTTTATGCATTTTCCTTTCAAATTCTATTGTGACCAAAGTTTTTCAGTAGAAACCTTGCATTCCTGCTATTTCTGAAAGTATTCTGAATTTTTCTTTCATATTCTGCATTTTTCCTTGCTTATTCTGCAATATCTCATATATTCTATAGTTTTTGGTTATTTTCTAGTATTTCTGTGGTAGTTCCTGCAAAAATTTCATTTTCCCTTTGTGTGGTAATTTATGTGCTATTTTACCTATCTTAAAAATTCCTTAAACTCATATTGAAAGTATTGTATTGATTTACTCTTGAGTTATTAGCATAATTGTTCAAAAAAAAGATAGGCCAAATTGCATTTGCTAATTTCTAGTGAGTATTAGAACTCATAGTGTCAAGGATTTTACACTTTGATTATAAATCTTCCATTGTGTGCTTACTTCCTTTGGGGAAATTGTTGTTTTCCAATCATGTTGATCTATTGCTTTTCCTTGTGCTTACTACTCTAAACACTTTGAGTTAGTTTCCTTTTTGCTTTATCAAGTGGGATATTGTGAACTAATTTTTTTGTGTGTTTGATAATTCTACAAATTGGTTGAAATTCTAGGATTTGGTTGCTTTGATTAGGATCTAAGAGGGTTTGAGTGATCAATTTGAGCGCTAAACACAGGAGGTATTCTATGAATTTACATTAGATCTATTTTATTACACTAATATCTTGTTGTGTAGAATTGCAAAAAAAAATGTCAAATGGTAGTCCTGAAGGAAGACCGAATATGATATTCATGATGAGGGCATTGCAACAATCTTTTGAGAGGATGAACAACTTGGTGGTTGATATGAATGAAAGATTGGAAAGGCAAGAAAATTCCTTAACCATTTTATAACAAGAAACACCTCCACCTAATGTTAGGAGGGTTAATAGGCAAGCTCATGTAGGGGATGATATAGAGGAAGAAGATTGTGAAGAAGAATTAGAGGAAGAAGGAGGAAGAATGCCTAGAGGAGGAAGAAATGGTAGAAGAGGTATGTGGAGACCCCCACCTAGAGCTCAACATGGAGTTGATAGAGATCTAAGTAGTATAAAAATGAAGATATCACAATTCCAAGGAAAGAATAACCCGGAGTTGTATTTGGAGTGGGAGAAGAAAAATGGAGCATATTTTTGAATGCCATAACTACTCTATGGAGTAAAAAGTAAAACTTGATGTAATTGAGTTTTCTAACTATGCATTGAATTGGTGGGATCAATTGGTCATTAGTAGGAGGAGAAACCATGAAAGGCCATCTTTAGAAAGAGGTTTATGCCTAGCTACTACTATAGAGAGTTACACCAATGCTTATAAAGATTGACTCAAGGATATAAATGTGTTGATGAGTACTACAAGGAAATGGAAGTGGCTACGGCAAGAGCTAATGTCGAGGAAGATAGAGAGGCAACCATGGCTAGGTTTCTTAGTGGGTTGAATCTAGACATTGCCAACATTGTGGAACTTCATCATTATATGCAGATGGAGGACATGGTCCACATGTCAATCAAGGTGGAAAGGCAATTAAAGAAACAAAGTTTTCGATCCCAACCATTAAGGTCTAGTCCCATTACTCCAAAACCAAACCTTACTAGTCCTTTGAAGTCGAATGAGAAAAAAGATGAAATAGCTACATTCAAACCAAGATTTGAGCATTACAAAGCCAAAGAGATGGGGGCTAGTAAGGACAAAGGTAAAATCGACACCCCAATTTGTAATCATGACTTAAGGTGTTTTTGGTGTCTTGGTAATGGTCATATAGCCTCTTAATGTCCAAAAAATAAGACAATGATCACCTTAGAAAGTGGTGAGGTTGGAACCAATAATGAAAGTGAAGAAGATGAGATGCCATCTGCAAGATAAGCTAGTGAAGAGGAGATAGGACCCGTGGATGGGGAAGCACTTGTAATAAGGCGATCTTTGAGCACTCAAGTCAAGGAGGATGAACTTGAACAACAAAGAGATAACATCTTTCACACAAGATGTCATGTGAGTAACAAAGTGTGTTGTGTTATCATAGATAGGGGAAGTTGCACCAATGTGGCTAGTGAAGGTTAAATGAAAGTAGGGAAGTGAAGGTTAATAAGCAAGTATTAGTGAGATTCTCCATTGGAAAGTAAAAGGATGAGGTGATGTGTGATGTGGTACCCATACAAGCTAGACACATCTTGCTAGGTTGGCCTTGGCAATATGATAGGAGGGTTACACATGATGGATATAGAAACAAGTATTCATTTTTGAAGAATGGTAGAAACATCACACTTGTACCCCTTTCACCCAAGCAAGTCTTTGAAGATCAATTGAGGATGGTTAGGGAAAAAGAACAAAAAGAGAAGAATGAAAAAGAAAAAAAGAGTGAAAGAAAAAAAAGAGTGAAGAAAAAGGAAAGGAGAGTGGAAAAATACTAGAGAAAAAAATGTGAATTTTTATGCTAAGGCAAGTGAGGTCAAGAGGGCTTTGTATTCAAAATAGCCCAAACTTGTACTTTTGTACAAGGAGGCTAATTTTTCTATTAACGATCTTAAACAGTCTTTGCCTAGTATCGCTATTTCTCTTTTGCAGGAATTTGAGGACGTGTTCTCTGAAGAGATTCTGGATGGGGTGCCACCAATTAGAGGGATTGAGTAACAAATTGACTTTATACAAGGGTCTTCTCTTCCAAACCTACCTGCCTATAGGACCAACCCCGAAGAAACTAAGGAGATTCAAAGATAGGTTGAAGAGTACTTGATCAAAGGTCAAGTTAGGGAGAGCCTGAGTCCATGTGTTGTTCCCATGCTACTCGTTCCCAAAAAGGATGGATCAAGAAAGATGTGTGTTGATTTCCGAGCCATCAATAACATTATTGTAAAATATCGACATCCTATCCCTAGACTAGATGACATGTTAGATGAGTTGCATGGTTCTTTCATTTTTTCAAAACTTGATTTGAGAAATGGATACCATCAAATTAGGATGAGAGTGGGTGATGAATGGAAAATCGCTTTCAAAACTAAATATGGATTGTATGAGTGGTTAGTCATGCCCTTTGGTCTAACAAATGCACCTAGCACTTTTAAAAGGCTTATGAATCATGTTCTACATGCATTTATTGGAAAATTTGTTGTTGTCTATTTTGATGATATTCTCATTTACAGTAAAAATCTTGAAGAGCACGTCTTACATCTTAGGTATGTGCTTGAAATTTTTAGAAAAGAAAAATTGTATGCAAACTTGAAAAAGTGTGCTTTTTGCATGGACAAGTTAGTTTTTCTTGGTTTTGTTGTTAGTTTGTATCCTATTAAGAGCAACTCAACTGCTGTAAAAATACAATTTTTGAATGAAGTTTGAATTTTCAGATCATTTGAGAGCTCATTCTAGCTCTTTGTTCCTCTTTAAGCAACTTATCAAGGGATTGGAAACCTTTCTGGCGTTGTTTAGCATCCAAGCATTTGTGGTGAGTAATATCCATACTTGTTAGAGTGTCATTTATGCTAGACTTATCAAGGAAATAATAGCTCCTTGTGGCATCTTTTCCCCTCAGAAAAATGGTAAGTAATATCCATTGATTTGTGGAGAAACCCTTTTCTATATAATCTGAAATTAGCTAGGTCCTAACCCCTTGGTTCATATCAAGAGGTCCCCCTGAAAATAGGCCAAGTTCATGTTTCGTAACACTTTATTTGCGGTTGTCCTTCCTTATCAACTTGCTTCATCCTCTCGAATTGAAGTACTGCATCGACGGCCCCTCCTTTAGTTAGCAAAGTTTCTATGGTGTTCTACCTTTACATATTCTCGATCTTTAGTGGAAGGCTCTGTACCTAAGCCTCGTTAGAATCATTGGAAGTGTAAGGTGTAAATGAAGAAAATAGAAGTGATGAATTTCGTCCCTTAGCCTAGTCTATATCTACATTTGAAAAAACTCTGTACCGACGCCTCACTACAACTTAATGAATATTAATTAATTAATGGATAAAATATTTTATAACCTGAGCTTTCCTTAACCAGTTGACCTTACTTTGTAACCCAAACTTTCTAGTTTAACTAAGTGACTTCTTAACCTTAACATACTTTCTTTGTGACTTTAGCATAGGCCTTCTCCACTTGGGTGCTTTGCCCCTATTTTATTTTTTGAATTAGAAAGAACGAGGTCTTACTTATTATGTTTAGGTGGGATGAAAAACAAAGAAAGAGATCAAGGGGATTTATGATCGAAGAAAGTGGAGGAGGGATGACCCGCGAATTCACATTAGAAATCGACAACGTGAACACAAACGAAATCTTGAATTGCGTATAGAAACAAAACAAACCACTATTCTCGGATATGAGGTATATGAAGAATGGAATGTTGGTCCCTTTTGTCCAATGACTTGGACAACATCTTTTCATGTCGATGACACAAGTTTGATTCCTATATTGGATAGATATTCATTCTTAGCCACTTTCAATTAGTGTTCATTGTTGAGTGATTGCTTGCTATTTGGCTAGAAAAGTTGGTCCGGAAGCGTCCTCTCTCCCAAGAAGCAAGATGATATAAACACTTTTCTCAGTAATTTACTTTCTATCATTCTTCATAGAATCTCGAACCTCCGATAGAATAGATAGAATCTCTAAGCATGTGTTCTTTATGCATCTCTTTTTTTCCCTTTTTTTATTTTGGCCATTTTTGTTAGGCATTGAGCCCCACCTTAGGTGCTGAGTGGTGTCCTCCTCACCCTAATACCTAAAAAAAGTTTCGTCTATGGCTTAAACCATGGCATGGCAGCACCATCCCCGGCTACATTTATTTTTTCTTTTGTTTCCAAATCAACATTTGTTTTTTTGTTTTAAAACATTTCTGGTCTTTCAACGGCATTGGCTCTTGGAATAAAAATCCGGTTAAAGAAACATCTATTTATTTGATAATAATAATAATAATAATAAAATCTTCCAAACTTGATTGCTCGAGTTCTCTAGAGTTTTGGACAGCCTGTCTCGGGTGAGGTCTGAGGTCAAGGTATTGTCTAGGGTGTGTACTAGGGCAACAAATGTCATAGTCCTATTTCCTTCCACTTCGTTTGCTTTTCAATGAAGGAAGGCAACTATGCAGGTATTTCAACGCTGAGGTAAAGATATGGGCACAAGGAGGTAAGGTATAGTAAGTTCCTTCTTTATCTTTTGCTTGTCATTGGATTAGAAGTCGCAGATGATTCCTTCTTGCTTATGTAGTTGGCCTTGCTTGCTTAGTGTGTAAATGCATAAAGTAGGCTCAACTTCTTTGGTTTATAAAGATCTTATGGTATCCACGCTTGTTAGATTGAATTGAATCTTATATAACCTATGATATCTTAAGAGACATTTTCAATAGTATAAGTGAACCCCTTAAAGGTATAAGTATACATTAGTCTTGCTATTTCGATCTTTTTCTTTCATTGTTTATATGCCCACATTGAATACTTATAAATTCTAGATCATGGCTTCAAATGTACTGAAGTGACTGTAGTTCCATTCAGATGGTGCTCCAAAAGAGCTTATTTAGCCTTTGTATGACCGTCTTCCTCTTACCTTCTTGTCTATCTCCTTTGGTAAGGTACTTCTATTTTCGGTGCTAGAGGAAGGATGGAAAGGTAATTTTAGAGTTTGAGATGTATAAGTGATGAAAATCATCGAGCTCTAAAAATTCCAAGTGGACCAATCACAAGGTCTAGGAGGGCACAACTCGAAAAGGCTTTAAATGGGTTCATTCAAGAGGTCATGCATAACCAAGGGGACCCAAATTGGGAGTGCAAGGATTGGAACAATCCTATGATGGAAATTAGGGAAAAATGGGCAAAATAAAACTAGTATTGTCTCGTGTGTTTGGATTTTATTATTCTCTATAATTCTGTCCCCCACTACATGTAATTTTATGAAAAATAAAATAATTGTTTATCGGTGGTATATTTGTAGACACGAGGAAAGACGTTGGGGAGTTTTTTTTAGTTTTCATTTCTCCATTTTCACTTCAATTTTGAGAGAGAAAGAAGATAGAGAAGAAGAAGAAAAGGGAAGAAATTTATTTTTCATTGAGGAATCGTGAAAGAGTTTCTCCTAATCTTTTTTTTATTTTATTTCTCTAAAATGTCTGATTATTGTTGTATTGTAATTTTAATTTATGCTATGAACTAATTTATTTGTTCTAGGGTTGTAGTGTAGCTTAAATTATGAAACTTGAATTAATTATTTTTGAATGATTTATGAAACAGTTTTAAGTTGTTTATTTTATCTGTGCTTAATGCTTTAATTATTGGAAGATTAATTAATTGATATGTGATACTAAATAAACTTAGAAAAGGAATTTTTGTGTGTTGCTCGTGATAAAATAACATATATATATAAGGGATAGGAATATACCTTTATTGTATGTGTAACTATTTGAGAACTTAGAACTTAATAAATCTGGTTGAATTTAATTCTTATAGGAATATAGTGAATTATTTTAGCAAGATGTGTCTATATGGAGCTCGGAAGAGATATATGGATAAATTAGAAGTTATTGGCTAACAACTTAAAATATGAGAACATAAGTCAAGAGAAAATGATATGATTCAAGTGGATTAATTTGGTGAAACTACAATTCTAGAATTTTCTTATAAACTGTTATAAAAATTAGTTAGTCAAACTAAATCAAACTATCGACTTTTTGGATAAAATCAGGTTGAGACAACAGAGTCCCACTTTAAATGGCCATAACCTTTATCTAGGGTATCGAAAGGACTATTATAATATATCAAATTGAAGCTCATATCGATTCCCATATTTAGAGCAGGCCTCACTTTGGAGATGCTTTTTGAAAACCAAAATTTCATCATTTACATCACTTACCGAGGGTTTAAAGTTTTTGTCGACCCTTCTTTTCCATTTTTCATGGAAGTTGTTTTGTCCAATAGGGTTGTAATGGAGATAGAGGTGCTGAACAAGAGTAAGATTAAAATGTTCTAGTTATTCTCAATTTCCTACAAATATTCTCAAGGGATAGGTTTGGAATATCAAATGCATGAATTAATTTTGCAATCAATATTTTTTTTGTTTTAGTTAATTATTGGACTATTATTGTTAGTGATTTTTATTTTAGTTAATTGTGGAATTTTATGTCTTATTTATTATAAGTATTTTTAGTATTTTATTCACAATTTAAAAGGGACACTAAGGTTGAGTTACCTCTAGGGTTCCTTTCATTAATACCAATTTCCTCTAGGGTTATGTTATTTATAAAAGAAAACAACAACCTTGTAATGGTAAGAGAACTGATATCATTAATGAAATTTTTTTCATAAAGCATTTTACTTTGCCTTCGGGTGTTCTTTATTGAATCCTTGAATTCAACTTATGAAACAGACTAATCATCCTTTGTGGCGTCTCAAGGTGGGGTGTTTATGGACTTGTTGCTGTTGTATTCATCTTTGCATTTCGTTTCATAGTTTTCTTTGAAATCTTTTTATCTTCTTATTGTCCTAATAAGTGTGTTCAATTTATCTTTGTACTTCAAAATAATAAGGGAAATAAGAAAAGGAGGTGCTAATCATCCTTTCATTAATCAAAATTTTGCCTACACTTCATTACTTATAAAAGAAAACAACAGCCTTATAATGGTAGGAGAACTAATATCAATAATGAAAATTTATTTCACAAAGCTTTTTGCTTTGCCTCTTCATGTTCTTGATTGAATGCTTGAATTCGACTTATCAAAGGGAGTGATCATCCTTTGTGGCATCTCAAGGTTGGGTTTTTATGGACTTGTTGTTGTTGTTTTTGTCTTTTGATTTTGTTTCATACTTCTTGAAATATTTGTATCTTTTTCTTCTCCTAATTTATATTTTTAATCTATCTTTGTACTTCAAAAAACAAAATAAGGGAAGGAAAAAAAAGTAGGGTTATGTTGTTCACAATTTCAAATGGTCTTTTTTATAAATCTGAGTTCCACTTTAAATGGCCATACCTATTGTCCTAGGTATCGAAACGATTATTATAATATATCAAATTGAAGCTCGTATCGATTCCCATATTCCCAGCAGGCCTCACTATGGAAACACATTTTGTAAACCCAAATTCCAACATTTACAGCACCTACCGAGGATTTAAATTTTTTGTCGACACTTCTTCTCCGTTTTGCTTGGAAACTGTTTTGTCCAATAGGGTTGTAAGGGGGATAGAGGTGCCGAGCAGGAGTATGATTACAAATATTATAACAATTCTCATTTTCCTACAAATATTCTCAAGATCATACAAATAATCTCATGATCCTCCACAAGGGATAGATTTGGAATATCAAATGCAAGGATTAATTTGGGAATCAATGAATTTTTTAGTTAATTGTTGGACTTTTATTGTAAGAAATTTTCATTTTTGTGAAATGTGAAATATTATGTCTTATTTATGACAAGTATTTCTAGCATTTTATTTTCTTTGAAAAATTCTTTTCTTTTTCTTTTTCCTAATTTGTGTGTTCAATCTATCTTTGTACCTCAAAAAAAATAAGGAAAGGAAAAAACAGGGTGTTGTTGTTCACAATTTCAAAAACAAAACATTTGACAAATCAAATTTCAACTCATCCCGATTTCCATATTCCGAGAAGTCCACCATTTGGAAACTCATTTTACAAACCCAAATTCCATCATTTACAACACAATTGAGGGTTTAAATTTTTTGTCGATGCCTCTTTTGCATTTTGCTTGGAAACCGTTTTGTCCGATAGGGTTTTAATGGAGATAGAGGTGCCGACCAAGTGTATGATTACAAATGTTCTAAAGATTCTCAGTTTCCTTCAAATATTGTCAAGATCATATGAATAATCTCATGATCATTCACAAGGGATAGATTTGGAATATCAACATAGTGAATTAATTTTGGAATCATTTTTTTTGTTTTATTTAATTAATGGACTTTTATTGTTATCGATTTTCATTTTAGTGAATTTTGGAATTTTATGTCTTATTTATGACAAGTATTTTTAGTATTTTATTCTTTGTGGATGCATTAGACACATTCCAAAATTTGAAAGGGACACTAAGGTTGAGTTACCTCTAGGGTTCTTTTCATTAATACAAATTTCGTCTAGGATTTTTTGCTTATAAAAGAACACATTAGCCTTGTAATGGTAAGAGAACTAATATCATTAATAAAAATTTATTTCATAAAGCTTTTTGCTTTTCCTTCTGGTGTTCTTGATCGAATGCGTGAATTCGACTTACAAAAGAGACTCATCATCCTTTGTGCCATCTCAAGTTGGGTTTTTATGGACTTGTTGTTTTTTTCATTTTTGGATTACGTTTCATAGTTCTCTTTGAAATCTTCTTATCTTTTTCTTTTCCTAATTTGTGTGTTCAATCTATCTTTGTACATCAAAAAAATAAGGGAAGGAAAAAAGAAGGGTGCTACTATTCACATTTTAAAAAAAACATTTAATAAATTTGAGTTCTACTCTAAATGGCCATAACTTTTGACTTTGGTATGGAAAAAATTATAATAAATCAAATCCAAGTCCATATCATTTCCCACATTCCAAGTGGGCCTAACTTTGTAACCTCATATTACGAACCCAAATTTCATCATTTACATCACATGCCAAGGATTTAAGGTTTTTGTTGGCGCGTCTTTTGCGTTTTACTTGGAAACTATTTTTTTTTTAATAAGGTTGTAATGGAGATAGAGGGGCTAACCAAGAGTATGATTACAAATATTCTAAGGATTCTCAATTCCAACAAATATTTTCAAGATCGTACAAATAATCTCATGATCCTTCACAAGGGATAGATTTGGAATATCAAATGCAAGGATTAATGTTAGCAATTTTTATTTTAGTGAATTGTGGAATTTTATGTCTTATTTATGATAATTATTTCTAGTACTTTATTCTTTGTGGATGGATTAGACACAATCCACAATTAAAAAAGGACACTAAGGTTGAATTAAATCTAGGGTTCCTTTCATTAATACAAATTTTGTCTAGGGTTATGTTGCTTATAATAGAAAATTACAGCCCTATAATGGTAGGTGAACTAATATCTTTCATGAAAATATATTTCATAAAGCCTTTTGCTTTGCCTCCTTGTCTTCTTGATTGAATGCTTTAATTCAACTTATAAAAGAGACTCATCATTATATGTGGTGTCGCAAGGTTGGGTTTTTATGGACATGTTGTTTTCAAATTTGGATTTTGTTACGTAGTTTCTTTCGAAATCTTCGTATCTTCTTCTTGTCCAAATTTGTGTGTTTAATCTCTCTTTGTACTTCAAAAAAACATTTAGGGATGGAAAAGAAGAAGGGGGTAGTTTTTCATAGTTTCAAAAGAAAAACTTTTAATAAATCAGAATTCCACTTTAAGCAACCATAACTTTTGATTCGGGTATCAAAACAACTATTATAATATCTCAAATCGATGTTTGTATCAATTCCCATGTTTCGAGCGGGCTTTGATTTGGAACCTCATTTTATGAACCCAAATTTCATCATTTACATCACCTGCCAAGGATTTAAATTTTTTGTTGATGCTCCTTTTACGTTTTGCTTGGAAACCATTTTGTCCAATAAGGTTGTAATGGAGATAGGGTGCTAACCAAGAGTATGATTACAAATGTTCTAAGGATTCTCAATTCCAACAAATATTTTTAAGATCCTACAAATAATCACATGATACTTCACAAGGGATAGATTGGGAATATCAAATGCAAGTATTAATTTTTGAATCAATTGTTTTTTGTTTTAGGTAATTAATGGACTTTTATTGCTCACGATTTTCATTTTAGTGAATTATGGAATTTTATGTCTAATTTATGATAATTATTTTTAGTATTTTTTCTTTGCGAGTGGATTAGACACAATCCATAAATAAAAAGGGACGCTAAGGTTGAGTTACCTCTAAGGTTCCTTTGATTAATACAAATTTTGTCTAGGTTTATGTTCTTATAATAGAAAACAACGGCCATGTAATTGTAGGAGAACTATTATCTTTAATGAAAATATATTTCATAAAGCCTTTTTCTTTGCCTCCTGGTCTTCTTGATTTAATGCTTTAATTCAACTTATAAAAGAGACTCATCATCATATGTGGGTTTTTATGGATATGTTGTTTTCATTTTTGGATTTTGTTACGTAGTTTTTTTTTGAAATCTTTGTATATTTTTCTTGTCCAAATTTGTGTGTTTAATCTCTCTGGGTACTTCAAAAAAACATTTAAGGATGGAAAAGAAGAAGGATGCAGTTTTTCATAGTTTCAAAAGAAAAAAATTTAATAAATCGGAATTCCACTTTAAACAACCGTAACTTTTGACTCGGGTATCAAAACAACTATTATAATATATCAAGTCGATGTTCGTATCGATACCCATGTTCCGAGTGGGCCTTATTTTGGAACCTCATTTTGTGAACCTAAATTTCATCATTTACATCACCTGCCAAGGATTTAATGTTTTTGTTGATGCTCCTTTTGCATTTTGCTTGGAAACCATTTTGTCCAATAAGGTTGTAATGGAGATAGAAGTGATAACCAAGAGTATGATTACAAATGTTCTAAGGATTCTCAATTCCAACAAATATTTTCAAGATCATACAAATAATCACATGATCCTTCACAAGGGATAGATTTGGAATATCAAATGCAAGATAATTTTTGAATCAATTTTTTTTGTTTTAGGTAATTATTGGATTGTTATTGCTCGTGATTTTCATTTTAGTGAATTGTGGAATTTTATGTCTTATTTATGATAAATATTTTTAGTATTTTTTTCTTTGTGAGTGGATTAACACAATCCACAATTAAAAAGGGACACTAAGGTTGAGTTAAATCTGCGGTTCCTTTCATTAATACAAATTTTGTCTAGGGTTATGTTGCTTATAATAGAAAAAAATAGCCTTTTAATGTAGGAGAACTGATATCTTTAATGAAAATATATTTCATAAAGCCTTTTGCTTTACCTCATGGTGTTCTTGATTGAATTCTTGAATTTGACATGTCAAAGTGACTCATCATCCTTTGTGGCATCTTAACCACTATTAGAAATGATAAAATTTGTATAAATGTTTATTGAATCCATATCTATGTTTATTTTTATTTTATTAGATTAGAAACTCAAAATATTGTGATAGGATATTTAGGATTTAATTTCATTTTTAAAAGTTTGAATAATAAATTAAATATCACATATATTCCTTCCTTAGATCGACCATGAGAGTATACTTATCATTTTCTATAAAATGATTCGTGCACTTGCGAGAGTTTTATAAATATAAAACCAAAGTAGTTGCAGGATCGGTGATGTCAGTTTTGTTCATCAAGTTTTTTTCATCTTTGCCGGGGATGGAATCATGTTTTTTGTACTGTTTCCGGGGATGGAATCAAGTTTTTGGCGATGCCGATTCTGCTCATCGTGTCCTTTTAACTACTTCAGTTTGAGCATCCATTTGAGGATGTGCAACAATGGAAAATAAAATTTTAGTTCCTAGTTTATTCCATAAGGTGCCTCAAAAATGACTTAGGAACTTAACATCTCTATCACTAACAATTGTCTTAGGCAACCCATGCAAACAAACCACTTCTTTAAAGAACAAATCAACAATATATGTTGCATCATTGGTTTTAGAACATGCAATAAAATGAGCCATTTTACTAAACCTATCAACAACAACAAAGATGCTATCCTTACCACTTTGATACCTTGGTAATCCTAAAACAAAATCCATAGATATATCAATCCAAGGTTGACTAGGTACAGGTAAAGGGGTATACAGGCCATGTGGTTTAACTTTATATTTTGCTTCCTTACATGAAATGCTCTTTTTACAAACAAATTGCACATTATGCTTCATATTAGGCCAATAAAAATGCTTACGTAAAATATCTAAAGTCTTTAGAACACCAAAGTGACCCATCAAACCTCCCCCATGACTTTCCCTAATAAGAAACTCACGAACAGAACAAATATGCACACATAATTTATCTCTCTTGAATGGAAATCCTTTATGCCTATAAAAATCACTAGATGCACACTTATCGTATGCATTCCATACTTGGAAAAAATCAGAATCATTAGCATACAATTCCTTAAGCAATTCAAAACAAAGTAATTTAGTTTGCAATGAAGTAAGTAATATGTACCTCCTAGACAATGCATCAGCCACATCATTGTCCTTCCCATGCTTGTATTTGATTATATAAGGAAAGGTTTCTATAAACTCCAACCACTTAGCATGTCTTTTATTAAGCTTACCGTGGGTCTTCAAAAACCTCAAACTCTCATGATTGGAATGAATGATGAATTCCCTTGGCCATTAGTAATGTTGTAATATTTAAAGAGGTCTTACTAATGCATAAAGACCCTTGTCATAAGTAGGATGATTCAATGCTACCCCACTTAGCTTTTCGCTAAAATATGCAATTGGTTTGGAGTCTTGCATTAAAACAGCTCCTATACCAATCCCTGATGCATCACATTTTATCTCAAAAGCTTTATCAATGTTAGGCAAGCACAACAAAGGGGCATTTGTTAATTTATCTTTGAAAGTGTTAAACACTTGATCATGCATATCATCCCACTTAAAAGTAACATTCTTTTTAAGAAGTTCATTCAAAGGTGCAGTAATAGAACTAAAATCTTTAACAAACCTTCGATAAAAACTCTCTAAACCATGGAAACTTCTTACTTCATTTGCATTCCTCGATGTAGGCCAATCCCTTATTGCCCTTATCTTTTCTTCATCAACACTAACACCCTGTGAACTAACAACAAATCCAAGAAACACAACAGATTCCATGCAAAATGTGCACTTTTTAAGATTAGCATACAACTTGTTCTCTTTCAACACACTAAAAACTGCATGTGAGTGTTCCACATGTTCCTCTAGATTTTTGCTATAGACTAAAATATCAACAAAGTAAACTACCACAAATTTCCCCATGAAAGCACGCAAAACATGGTTCTTAAATGTAGTTTTCCATTCATCCCCTTCTTTTATGCGAATCTAATAATATCCATTCTTTAAGTCAATTTTAGAAAACAAATGAGAGCCATGCAACTCATCAAGCATATCATCTAACCTGGGGATATGATGTGTATACTTTACTGTTATCTTGTTAATAGCGTAAAAATCCAAATACATGCGCCATGTTCCATCTTTCTTTGCAACAACTGAACATGAGCTGAGACTCTCCCTTACAAATACCTTTTGCAACAACTCATCCATTTGCCTTTGTATCTCCTTTGTTTCCTCAGGATTAGCTCTATAAGTAGGTCAATTTGGTATTGCAGATCCGAGTGTGAAGTCTATTTGATACTCAATTCCTCTCAAAAGAGGTAATGCATGGGGAATTTCTTCAGGAAATAGATCCTCAAAGTCCTACAATAAAGATACAATGACACTTAACAAAGATGAGTTAAGATCGTTAGTAGAAAGATAAATATCATTGTACATAAGTACAAGTACTTGTTTTCAATTGATTCTAATAATATGTACATGTACTTGTTTTCAATTGTACATAAGTACAAGTACACTAGAGTTTAGTCGATCAATGATCCTCATCATCACTCTTAATCTCATTGTTTTCAGCAAATGCACTCATTCTTTTATTTTCCTCTCTTTTTGCTCACTTTTTCCCTCTATTATTCTCACTTTTCTCTCCATTTTTCTCACTTTTCTCTACATTTTTGCTCTCTACCTCACATACTCTCTCTTTTTATTTTTCTCTTGCTCACACTTTTGTTTATCCCACATATTGCACTCTCCTTCTATCTTAATTTGGACTTCATAAGCTTGGAATGGTTTGAGAGGGGCTAATACAAATTTTTGGTTGTTCATTTCAAAAGAATATGATTTCTGCAACCATCATGTGACACCCTCCTATCAAACTACCATGGTCGGCCGAACAATATGTGAGAAATATACATTGGTACCACATCACAAAGAACCTTATCTTTATATTTTCCAATTGAAAAAGGAACTCAAACTTGTTTGTTAACCTCCACTTCTCCACAATCATCCAACCATGGTAGCTTGTATGGTTTGGGATGTTCCTACCACTTCAAATTTAACTTTTTTACAAACAAGGTACTTGCTATATTAGTGTAGCTCGCCCTATCAATAATTAATGCACATAATTTATCCTTCACATGGCATCTTGTGTGGAAAATATGATCATGGTGCTTGTCATCTTTTCATCATTAGGCTGTATATTTAGGAGTCTTCTTATGACAAGTGAATCTCTAGCGGTATTTCTTCGTCACATGAACTAGAACTTTTGATTTTTCCATTTGTTTGTACAATGATGATATTTTTATCTTGTTTACAACTTGCTCTCTCTTGCATTATGGAATCAACTTCTTCTTCCTCAAACTCATGTTTTCTTTGTCTTCTTTTATGTAATTTAGAACTAGAAGAGGATTCTAAATCATCCAACCTTGCATTTAGCTTCTTAAATTGGTCATTAAAAGTCTTAAAAAGGAATTTTCCCTTCCTTACTCATGTTTTCAAACTGTAGAAAAACAAATGAGATAACTCACACACTCTTTCACTTATTTTCTATTAAATTAGATTGTTATCACCCCTTTTTTTTTACTATTTCGACCTCTCATTTTTTTCCACTATTTCAGCCTCTCTTTTTTCCACTATTTTGGCCTCTCTTTTTTTTAAACTATTTTGCTCTTTTTTTATTTATCACTCAAAGCTCATGCCAACCTCCTTTGTATTCTTAACAAAATCAAAGAATCCAATTAATCTCAAGAAGTAACCATTTTTTTGTGACAATCTCAAAATTTCAAAATTCTATAAACTTAATAGAAAGTATGACATAAGGGAAGTCCAAAGAGTACTCGAAGGAAAGAAATTCCAAAGAGGAATGTAAAGAAAGACTCTTGACCCAAAAAGGACTCTAAAGTAAGACTCTTGACCAAAGATGACTCTAAAGAAAAACTCTTGAACAAGGAGGACTCTATAGAAAGACTCTTGACCAAGGAGGAGTCTAAAGAAAGACTCTTGACCAAAGAGGACTCTTTAAGAAGACTCTTGACCAAAGAGGACTCTAAAGAAAGACTCTTATGCAACAAGACCAAAATAAAGGAAACCCAATTTCAACAATAACATGAAAACTTAACAAGAAAACAAGAATTAGATTTTTTAACAATCTATTGCTATGTTCTTCTTTTCTTATTTTTTTCCTTTCTTTTTCTTTCTTTTTCCTTTTTTTTATTTTACTGTTGTTGCTACTGCTCTGAATATAAAATTCACAAAAATCAATTTGCAACCCTAATGAACAAGAACCGAAAACAACACAAAAAACTATGATAAATCTTTATCCCCTCGATAAGTGGTCTAAATGATGGAATTTGGGGTAAAAAAAGGTACGAAAAGCCAGCAAATAGTATATTTGATTATAGGAATTGAAACAAGCTTCGATTTAATTATGGATGTTTAAATTTACAACTCAAATTTATCAAAAAAATTCAAAATGAAAATAGCAACCGTTTTTTCCTTCTTTTCGTTTATTTTAAGAACAAAGATGATTGAACATAGAAAATAAAGAATCAAGAAAAATATACAAAGAATTCAAAGAAAACTACGAAACAAAATCCAAATATGAAAACAATGAAAACAAAATTGAAAGAAAACACAAGACTCACAAGGACAAAATTTCTTCTTTTTTTATGATTTGTGACTCAAGAACGCAGAAAACAATCAAAGGATGATTTTTTTGAAATCTAAAATTTAAAACAAAGATAGATGAAGATAGATAGTCTGTTTTCAACAACCAAGGCTCTGATACCAAATGATGCAAACCCTTTAGGCGAACAACCTAGTAACCCAAGAACTCAAAGGAATAGAACCCTAAGGAAACAAAGTCCTTAAAACCCAAATCTTGAGATGCCACAAAGGATGATCACTCTATTTGATAAGTCAGATTCAAGTATTCAATCAAGAACACAAGAAGCTTTCTGAAATTTTCTTTTCATTAATGAATAATCGTCTTGCCACCAAATTACATAGTTCTTCTTTAAGCAAGAAAACCTAAAAACAAAACCTAGTTGGCATGGGCCTAATGGGTTTATTTAGTTATGGATTGGGCCTAATCCAACCTTAAAAAATAAAAGACTAAAAGACTTAACATAAAAAGCCCAAAATTCCCTAAAATAAGAATTACTAAACATAAAAGGTCCATAATTAAATAAAATACTAACACTAAAAATAAAAGCCCATAATCAACTAAAACTAAAATATTACTTCCTAAATCAATCTTTTCTCCTAACTTGATCTTCCAAATCTATCCCTTGCCTAAAAAGATAATAGACCATCCTTTGTGAAGCTTTAGAATCTTTGAATTTAGTTTTTCATTCTTCTAGCACAGCCTCTTTGTATTGCACTTCCATGATCAAACCTTGCAATGATTCCTTCATCTTCTTAGTCATTTCCCTAGTCATTGGACTGCCAATTCCAAGTAAAGGATCTTGAGAATAATTGGGAACATCAACTTGATCAGCAACTTGTCCCCATTATTGATAAATAGGAGTTCCACTTTAAATGGCCATAACTTTTGACTCTTTTATCAAAATGACTATTATAATATATCAACTTGAAGTTCTTATCGATTTCCATATTCCAAGTAGGCTTCAATTTGGAACCTCATTTTGAAAACACAAATTCCATCATTTTATGTCACCTACCGAGGGTTTAAATTTGTTCTCAATACTCATTTTGAAATTTTGCTTGGAAACCATTCTATCCAATAAGGTTGTAATGGAGATAGAGGTGCTAACCAAGAATACGATTATATATGTTCTAAGGATTTTTAATTTCCTACAAATATTCTCTAGATCTTACAAATAATCTCATGATCCTTCACAAGGAATAGATTTGGAATATGAAGTGTAAGTATTAATTTTGGAATCAATTTTTTTTATTTTAGTTAATTATTGGACTTTTTTGTTAACAATTTTCATTTTAGTGAATTGTGGAATTTTATGCCATTTTTATGATAAGTATTTTTAGTATTTTATTTTGGCCTAATGGATTAGTAAGAATCCACAATTGAAAAGGGACACTAAGGTTGAGTTAGCTGTAGGGGTTCCTTTCATTAATACATATTTCTTTTAGGTTTATGTTGCTTATAAAAGGAAACAACATCATTGTAATGGTAGGAGAACTGATATCATTAATGAATTTTTTTTTTCACAAAGATTTTTTCTTTGGACCTAGTGTTATTTATTGAATGCTTGAATTCGACTTATCAAAGAGACTCATGATTTGTGGCGGTGCAAGGTTGGGTTTTTATGTACTTGTTGTTGTTTCCGTCTTTGGATTTAATTTTGTAGTTCTCTTTGAAATCTTCGTATCTTTTTCTTGTCCTAATTTGTGTGTTCAATCTATCTTTGTACATAAAAAAATATAAGTGAAGGAAAAAAAGAAGAATGTTGAAGTTCACAGTTTAAAAAAAACATTTGATAAATCGGAGGTCCACTTTAAACGGCCATAAATTTTGACTCGGGTATCGAAACCACTATTATAATATATCAAATCGAAGCTCATATTGATTCCCATATTCCAAGTCAGCCTTACTTTGGAACCTCATTTTGAAAACATAAATTCCATCATTTACATCCCTTATTGAGGGTTTAAAGTTTTTTTTCTAGATCATACAAATAATCTTATGATCCTTCATAAGGAATAGATTTGGAATATCAAATGAAAGAATTAATTTTGGAATTGATTTTTTATTTTTTTTAATAAGTAGACTTTTAATGTTAACCATTTACGTTTTAGTGAATTGTGGAATTTTATTTCTTATTTATGATAAGTATTTTTAATATTTTATTCTTTACGGATGGATTAGACACAATCCACTAATAAAAAGGGACATAAGGTTGAGTTACCCCTAAGGTTCCTTTCATTAATACAAAATTCGTCTAGGGTTACGTTGCTTATAAAGGAAAATAATAGCCTTGTAATAGTAGGAGAACTAATATCATTAATGAATTTTTTTTATAAAGATTTTGACTTTGCCTTCTCGTGTTCTTGATTAATTGCTTGAATTTGACTTATCAAAGAGACCCATCATCCTTTATGACGTCTCAAGGTTGGGCTTTTATAGGCTTAATGTTTTTGTTTTTGTCCTTGGATTTCGTTTCATAGTTCTCTTTGAAATCTTCTTATCTTTTTCTTATTCCAAATTTTTATGTTCATTCAATCTTTGTATATAAAAAAATAAGGGAAGGAAAAAAAGAAGCGTGCTGCTGTTGACAATTAAAAAAAGCATTTGACAAATAAGAGTTCTACTTTAAACAAGCATAACATTTTACTCGGGTATCGAAATGACTATTATAATATATCAAATCGAAGCTCATATCAAATCCCATATTCCGGACTGACCTCAAAATTGAACCACATTTTGAAATCCCAAATTCCATCATTTATATCACCTACCAAGGGTTTAATGTTTTCTTTGACGCTCTTTTGTGTTTTTCTTGGAAACTGTTTTGTCCAATAGAGTTGTAATGGAGATAGATGTGATTACCAAGAATACGATTAAAAATGTTATAAGGATTCTCAATTTCCTACAAATATTCTACAGATCATAAAAATAATTTCATGATCCTTCACAAGGAATAGATTTGGAATATCAAATGTAAGGATTAATTTTGGAGTCAATTATTTTCTGTTTAGTTAATTATCAAATTTTTGTTGTTAGCCATTTTCATTATAGTGAATTGTACAATTTTTTGACTTATTTATGATAAGTATTTTTAGTATTTTATTCTTTATGGATCGATTACACACAATTCACATATAAAAAGGGACACAAAGGTTGAGTTACCTATAGGGTTCCTATCATTAATACAAAATTCATCTAGGGTTATGTTGCTTATAAAAGAAAACAACAACCTTGTACACTACTACAAAAATAGGCATTAAAGTCGGTTCAGTGAACTGACTTAAAATTGAGCGACTTAAAATGTAAAGTCGGTTCATCACATGAACCATTAATTAAAAATTTAAATATATTTAATTAATTGATAATTAAATTTATTACAAAAACAAATAATGTATATACAATACATATAGTTAACTTAAATTACAAATAAAATAATGTCATCAAAATGTAATTTGATACGAGTAAGGTTGGTTGGCTTAGAATCTTGATTGGCCTTCACAAACATTATGACAAGAAAACTAGACAAAAAACAGCTGATCCATATAACAATTCATATTCCCATATATACATGAGCACATAAACATCCATCAAACAAGCAGTCTAAACTTCAGAGACATACAAATGAAGAAATTAAATCATTATAAATATTACCATAAAAAAGAGATTACCATGTACAGCGACATCCGAGTGTTATAACCCTTTGACGAACTCATAATCATTTGTCTATAAATATAAAGTTATCTGGAATCTCTACTAGTATTTTTTAATGCTATAATAAACTCTAAATATGAAATCAAGTGTAACTCCGATTTCTTACTTGGCTTGTGTGAGTTTTGGTGCCCTTAAACATATGGAACACGTTCATGGGCACCAAAACTCATACAAACCAAGAAACAAAGCGGAGTTATATACACCTGATTTCATATGTAGAGCTCATTATAGCATTAAAAATATTAGCAAAGATTCCAGATAACTTCATATTTATAAACAAATGATTAATAAAGTGCTAATATGAGTTCGTAAGGAAAGTCGAAAAGAGAGATGAGATGTAGTTTGGGCCAAAAATAGGTCCATAAAACAATGCATTCCCCTAAATACATGAGCATATAATCATCCATCAAACAGGAATAGATAGAGAAATTAAATCATTAAAAAATTTACTGTTATGTTGTCATATGCAATTCAATATCATCAGAATCTTCTCCTGATTCTTCTTGTGATGATATAATTTGAACCATGTCTTCTGCTCATTCCTCTCGTAAATCATCGAAAATTTGTTGGTCGTAACCCGTCTTGTTCCAACCAAAGAACTACATGTATTTAAAATCAAAATAAGAATGTAATTTCAGTTATTTACAATCACAAACTCAAATATGTTAAAAACTTTTATGTATATGGGTAAAAGATATTACCACATCATCAATTGGAATTTTGATATTTGTGATGATTTCGCTCATAAACTTCATGACATAATAACCACACATGACTCCATTATTTTGTTGTGGAACCTACAAATAACAAGTGTACATGAATTTTCATATTCGAACATCTTTATTATTCAATTGTAAAATTAATAAAATTATTAATATTGGCTTATACATGCCATAACTTTTGTCCATATAAGCTTATGAAATTTTTTAAGGGTATTGCCCTTAAACTTGTTCCACAACTTCCATGCCCTACCAAGGTTTAAAACGGTTAGTTTTTTATTAAATATTACAAAAAATAATAGAAGAAACTAATATATAACTATAACTCTTACATTTCAACAACTGGTTTTGTATCTTTACTCAGTTCTATGGAAGCTGAGTCACAGTACCAAGCATGATTATTGAATAGATCAATGATTGCTAACATCCAATGATCTTGGCCTTGTTTACCTCTGATGCTAACATCCTTCTCTTGAAATTGATTGACATATTTAGAATCATAGAACATTGCTACATGTGATGAGTGATTATGTTGAAGTCGATAGTAGCACGCCCTATATAAAAGATATATATATATATATAATTAGATAATATAAATATAATTATATATGTTCTACATAAATAAAAGAAAAATAAATAGATTGAGGGCTCACCTTGTCCACACTTGACATATACTTAAATAGATCATTTGATATTCAAATAGTTGCAATAAGCACTTGATCGATATATAAGTTTTGCCAAGGTCTACACCAAAATTTCTATAGGAAGTGTCATAGTCCATCCATCATTTATGCTAGATGCCCTCCCAACAATAGTCATCAAAGTACCAAGATTTCTGCTGAAATTTAACGCATAATTATGACTCACTACTACAAAATGAGGTATTTAAGTCGCTGTGTAAAGTCGGTTTTTGGGAAAAACTGACTTTTAATGAATTTAAAGTCAGTTCGGTGTAGAACCGATGCTATCTACGTGACATAGCGTCGGTTCGCCACGTCAACCGACGCTACATCCTATTTTTTAAATTAAATAGAATTAAAATTAATTATTATTTTATTTGACTCTTTAAAATATAAGTTTGATAAAAATAATATCATTTTTCCTTTTTATAGACAATTAGTTTTAAAAATTATATAATTTTGTTTATTTGTTTAGATATTTAAATTTATATATGTACCTACAATATATCTTTATTTAATTATGTATATATTTTAATTAAATATTATTATAAAGTAATTATTTTTTGTATTTCTATGATCGTCTAAATAAAATAATAATTGATAAAAAAAAATTTAAATTGCATGGAGAGCGTCGGTTGATGTGGCGAACTGATGCTACTCACGTAGATAGCGTCGGTTCACGTGAAGAACTGACGCTATCTTCATGCGTAGCATCAATTTTCCACGTGAACCGACGCTACACACATGGATAGCGCCAGTTCTTCACATGAACCGACGCTACACACATAATATATCCAAATTCAGGTCATTTTTTACGTAGAACCCATTTTCTTCCTCCCTCTCCTCCATCTTCTTCCTCTCTCTCTCTCCTCCATTTTCGCTCAAAATCTACATCGCCCTCCACCTTCTTTCTAAATTTCTGGCCACCTCTGACCACCATTTGCAACGTTGTTTTGTAAGTTATATTTCTCTTCTCATTATCTTTCAGATCTATTATTTTTTTGAGCGAAATATTAAAAACAATTTATACCTATTTTCTGTATAAATTTTTGATTTAAGTATGTTTTTTATTTTGTTTTTTATTATGTTTGACTTAATTTATGTGAAAATAATATATGAAATGTTGTGGGTTTGATAGATTATATATATTTACTATGCGTGGATAAATTTATTTATATATTATAAATAATTATATTTTATTAAGTAGAATTTTGCAGCTTATTATTCAGTTTGTTTTATATATATATTGTATAAATTTTTGATTTAGGTATGTTTTTTATTTTCTTGTTATTATGTTTGACTTATTTTATGTGGAAATAATATCTGAAATGTTGTGGGTTTGATGGATTATATATATTTACTGTGTATGGATAAATTTATTTATTATAAATAATTATATTTTATTAAGTAGAATTTTATAGCTTATTATTCAATTTGTTTTATATATATGTTGTATAAATTTTTGATTTAGGTATGTTTTTTATTTTGCTTGTTATTATGTTTGACTTATTTTATGTGGAAAAAATATCTATAATGTTGTGGGTTTGATGGATTATATATATTTACTGTGCATGGATAAATTTATTTATATATTATAAATAATTATATTTTATTAAGTAGAATTTTATAGCTTATTATTCAGTTTGTTTTATATATATGTTGTATAAATTTTTGATTTAGGTAAGTTTTTTATTTTGCTTGTTATTATGTTTGACTTATTTTATGTGGAAATAATATCTGAAATGTTGTGGGTTTACTATATTGGTATAAAAGTTATATGTGCTATCTAGACTCTTAAAAAAATTATAAATATATATTTATAAACTCAATAATTTAAATAATATATATATATATATATATTAATAAAAATCAAATAATAACTAAAAAGTAAGTAGTATTATTATTTTTATTTATATAAGCTACTTATGTGTTAAAATGTTAAATATGTTATTATAGTAGTCCCTATATACTTCTATAGAATGTTATATACGTATAATTAATATTACTTTTAAATTATGATATAGTAACATGCTTAGAAATTAGAATCAACCAAAGTGATTGGTTTTTATATATTCATGCTAACATGTTGCTTATTTTTTAATTTGTATAGAAATAGTTTGGTAAAATGATTAAAGTGATAACTGTTTTGTATTATGTATGTTTTGATATATATTCTAATAATTAGAAAATTTATATATAATAATACTTGAAATATATATATTCATTGTATACATAATTAAGTAATACATTTAATTAATCTCATTAATAGAAAATGGACAAATCTTGGATGTCAAAGTGTAGAATTGAGCAAGACTATATTTCTGGAGTTGAAAGCTTCATGGAATTTGCTTATAGAAATAGTAATACTGGAACTAGTATGATTCGATGCCCATGTGTTAAATATAAAAATGAGCAATTTCATGAATTTGATGAGGTTAAGTATCACCTTATCCGTAATGGTATTCTATTGAGCTATAAATGTTGGTATTATCATGGAGAAAATATTGATAATACTCATGGTGAAAAGATAAATAAGAATGTGAGTGGATTACATACTTCTTATCATAATGTACAGACAGAAAATATGTTTCATGGTGTTGAAGATGAATTACGCAAGGATGATCCCAAAACCTTTAATAAACTTATAGAAGATTCCGAAAAACCGTTGTATCCAAATTGCAAAAAATACACTAAAATGTCGGGATTGGTTCATTTGTACAATGTGAAGGCAAAATATGGTTTTTCGGGATTCACAAAATTACTAAATCTACTAGTTGATATGTTTCCTGAGGGTATTGAATTGCCATCTTCAATGTATAAAGTGAAGAGATCTCTTAGTCGATTTGGCATGGAATACCATAAGATTCATGCTTGTCCTAATGATTGCATTCCTTATAGAAAAGAATATGAGACATTACATGATTTTCCTATGTGTAAAGAATCGAGATGGAAGCATGGTACAAATGAGAGTACAACACATAAGAAGGGCATGCCTGTAAAGGTTCTTTGGTACTTTCCTCCAATTCTTCGCTTTCAAAGGTTGTTGAATAGTAAATATACATCAAAGATGTTGACTTGGCATTCAGATAATCGATCTGATGATGGGGTACTACGTCATCCTTGTGATTCTCCAAATTGGAAAGTAATAGATAATTTATTTCCTCAATTTTCATCTGATCAGCGCAATCTTCGTCTTGCCATTGCCGCTGATGAAATTAATCCACATAGTTCCCTCAGTAGTAGATATAGTTGTTGGCCTGTAATTATGGTAACATACAACCTTCCTCCCTGGTTGTGTATGAAAAGAAAATTCATGATGTTAACATTATTGATCTCAGGATCGAAACAACCCGGTGTTGATATTGATGTATATTTGTAGCCTCTGATAGATGATTTAAAGACGTTATGGAATGATGGTGTAAATGTTTACGATACACATAAAGAAGAACACTTTAACTTGAAGGGGGTCCTTTTATGGACAATTAATGATTTTCCTGCCTATGGAAACTTATCAGGACATGCAACAAAAGGTTACAAGGGATGTCCTATATGTAGTGATGGAACTTCTGCAACTTATCTTGTTCACGGACGAAAGATGTCTTATAGAAGACATAGAAGATTTTTTCCATCTGGACACAAGTTTAGATACCAAAAGAAATCGTTTGATGGTGAAGAAGATCATGATCATGCAATTCGACCTTTGCGAGGTGTTGAGATATTAAGGCAATTGAATGGGATGACATTCAAACGATGTGGAAAGATGAAAAAAAAACTCACTAAGCTAGGGAAACGAAAGAGGTCAACTAATGAAATGGGTGAAAATGAAAAAGAGTTTGAATCGACTTACCATGGTTGTTGGTACAAAAAATCAATATTTTGGGAATTACCTTATTGGAAAGACCTACACATTCGTCACATCTTAGATGTCATGCACATTGAGAAGAATGTAGGTGAGAGCTTGATTGGTACTTTACTTAATAAACCTGAAAAAACAAAGGATGGAATTAAAGCAAGATTGGATTTAAAAAAACTAGGCATACGACTTGAATTGGAACCAAGGGTGGAAAATGATAAGAATCGAACATACTTACCACTAGCATCATATACAATGTCAATAAAAGAGAAGGATGTGTTTTGTAAATGTTTGGAGGGTGTGAAAGTTCCTGATGGTTACTCATCCAACTTAAGAAATTTTGTATCTATCACTGATAAGAGACTATATGGATTGAAATCACATGACTGTCATATCTTAATGCAACAGTTATTACCAGTTGCTATTAGATCAACTCTTCCAAAACATGTTCTATTATCAATAATTCGGCTTTTTTCATTCTTCAATACAATATTCAAGAAATCTATATCAATTGGCGAGTTAAATTCTTTACAAAAAGATATTGTAGAGACTTTGTATCTAATTGAAAAATATTTTCCTCCTTCTTTCTTCGATATAATGATTCACTTTTGTGTTCATTTAGTTCGAGAGGTTCAATTGTGTGGTCCTACTTACTTAAGGTGGATGTATCTTTTGGAGAGATATATGCAAGTCCTTAAAGGATATGTAAATAATAGAAATCGACCTGAAGGATGCATGGTGGAACGCTACATTGCTGAAGAGGCCATTGAGTTTTGTTCTGAATACTTTAGTAGTTGCACTAAAATTGGGAATCCTATGGACAAGTTGTTCTTAGAACGTCACATGATCCAAGTAGGTAACCCTATGCTTGGTGGAAGTAAGAAATAATTTATTGATCACACTCGATGGGAAAAAGCACACCGAATCATTTTGGTAAATAATAATGAGGCACAACCGTACATAGAGAAGTGATGTTCATTGTTTCATGCTTGCAAAAATCATTTTTTATTTAAATATTAATGATGATATATAACTTAATATATATTTACTAACATTACAGGATGCATTTAAACTTATTGAAGATCGATCCTTGATATAAAAAAAAGGAGAAAAATGGTTGTATGATGAATATAAGCGAGAGCTTATTAATTGGTTTCGCAACCATGTAAGTGTCACAAACAAAAAATCATGCATGTATCTTCCTAGATCTATTCAATGTTTTAAAACTTTGCTCTAAACACATTTTGTGTTTTTGTATACATAGATTTGAGATGAACTCAAGAAACCAAATCATAAAATATCAGAAAGTTTACAATGCCTTGCATATGGGCCAAAATTTGATGTCAAATCATTTTATAGTTTCACAATAAATGGATCAAGGTTTACAACTCAAGCTAGGGACAAAATTCGAGTAAATCAAAATAGTGGTGTGAAGATGGTTGCACAAACTATGCAATTTTCCAATTCAAAAGATGCTAATCCTGTACTTTCTGATAGAACATATTATGGTATAATACAAGAGATTTGGGAATTGGATTATGAGGTCTTCCATGAAACAATTTTCTTGTGTGATTGGGCCGAAGATGTTATCAATGTTGGATATAAAATAGATGATTTTCTATTCACCCTTGTAAATTTATCCAGGATAAGTCACACTGACGATCCTTTCATGTTAGCACTTCATACGAAGCAAGTATTTTACGTGAGTGATCAAATTGATCCAAGATGGTCTGTTGTGTTAATGCCTTCACAAAAAGAGTTTTACCATTGTGATGATGTAGAAGATGATGACTCTATGCTTGATACAGTAACCAATATTAGTAATTTCTCAAATAAATTGCCTAATGTATGTGATGATCTAATTGATGATAACGATTCTTTATCATGGGCTCGAAGTGATTGTGAAGGAATATATGTATACGATCAACAACCTAATTAAACATAACATAGGTTCTATATTGTTGTAATAACTCTTATATATATGTATGTTCCTAAAATTGTCAATTAATTTATATTTCTTCATTGTTTGGAGATATTTCATGGATCTTTGGATAACAGAGCTTGTAGATCCAAATGATCCATTGGGGTATTTGAAAAGAAGGGGTTGGGAAAATATACCTGATGTTCCATGTAACCCAGATGATAAAATACATGTTTTATTTGATGCTACTGCTAATCCAATAGGGGAAAATGGTCAACAATTGAAATCCTCTATTGGTTGACTTGCGAAGTCCAGTATACCAATCAATATAAATGATTGGTCTTAGGTTGATGATGCAAAAAATTTCAAAATATGGATAACCATTTGTGTAAGTCTTTTATATATGTTATATTAGGTGTGTATTATATCTAATCTTTTGTACTGTGTTTTTATAGAATCGTTACAAAGTTGATGACAGTTGGAAGAGCAAGTGTAATAAGATTGCAAATATGGCGTGGAAGGAATACAAGACTTCTAGATTGGTAAGAAAATATGTGTTTCCATATTTGGAACCACTTGATAACAATGAGCTCTACAAAATCCCTAAAGGACACCCCTGGATTACACCTCAAGTTTGGAAAGACTTTGTGGATTATAGATGTTCAGATGAATTTCAAATTATTAGGGAAGATCATCAGAATGTTCAAATGCATAACATTCTTCCTAACCATACTAGGAGGTCTTTAAATCTTGAAGTTAGATATAGAATGGTATTATTAATTTGTCTTAATTTATAAATATTTTTATATTTATTTTCCTTAATTTAATTTCATGTCATTGTTAATAAAATTTTCATAATTTATGTAGGAAGCTGAATTGGGTAGACATGTTACTCGAACTGAATTGTACCTAGAAACAAAGACTCCCAAAAGGAAGAATTCAAGACTGATGACTAAGGAAGGAGAAGAACAATTAAATAAGTTAGTTAGTAATTTTGGTTGATAAAAAGTCTTAATGATATTTAATAATTGATGTAATAATGAATGATATGTTTGTGTGCTATATTATTTGTAGAGAGTTGTTCAAGAAAAAATATCCAGGGGTGAAATAATCGAAGAGCCTGGGAGAGATGCTATATATCATGCATTTGGACACGAGCATCCTAGTCGTTTTAGGGGAGGTAGCGAATATGATGGTTCTATGGAGTATTTTAACATTCCAAAATAAAAACCTTAGACGGTAAGTAAGGAGAAGTACACTAAAATTGAAGAAGAATTCAACTCCTTTAAGGCCTCAGTGATAAGTTAGATTGCCACTCTAAAAGAACATCAATCATAACAAATGTTGGCCATGCCATGCCATATTGGCCAAGCATGCAACCATCCATGCCAGGCATACCACCATCCATGCCAGGCATGCCACAATCCATTCCAGGCATGCCACCATACATGACAGGCAGGCCATCATCCATGCTAGTCATGCCACCCATGCAATCTCATTACGCTTAAACTACATCCAGTATGGGATATAGACATCCTAATGGTCCTCACTATATGCCAGGAATGCATATGCAATCAAGTAGTGGTTCATTTTCTCCAATGCAATCTGCACATTCTTACCATCAATCAAACCAGAATGAACATTTTGGTGAGAATGTACATCCAATAACTACCCCACATGGGAGTGCTCTTCTATTTGATGAATCATATGTGGTAAGATTTTAATTTCTGGTGTATATTATTTTTAAATTCTTATTATATGTTTTATTTTTTATATATAACACTTAAATTTTTTACAGAATATGAAATGTTTGTTGAAACATCCTTCGTCAACGGACTTTGTTGCTATTAGAATGGTACAACAATTGAGCGATGATCGAATGATTCATAATCAATATTTGCCTAATCATTGGTGAATAGTAATTGATCAATCATTGTTTCATGATTGGCCACTACCTGTGCCTTCTGATGCTACCACAGTCCAAGAGGCGATTAAACAGTATGTGGCTTGGCTATCGATTCAAGTTGTTCTAAATTTTGACGTGGTACTATTTTTTAACTTAAAAGATAACACTTGTTTACTACTATTATTTTATTATATCTTATATTGTTACTAAAATATACATATATAATGCCTTTTTTTTAGGCTACTATACCACAACTCTTAAATTTGGCCCATTTAAGAGATACGAAGAAAGTATCTCGTGCTAAATCTATGTCAAGTGGCCAATCATCATGCACCAAGTCATTCAAGAAGAAGCCTTGGAAAAAGTATAGTCACTACTACAAAAATAGGCATTAAAGTGGGTTAAAAACTGACTTTAAACAAATTTAAACTTTAAATTTAGCAACTTAAAATGTAAAGTTGGTTCATCGCGTGAACCGACTTTACCCGTACATTTTATGATTTTTTTTATATTTTTATTCTCATTTTTCGTATTAGTCAATATATATATATATATAGCATTAAAAAACTAAAATATAAATAATAATACAAATAATTAAAAATTTAAATATATTTAATTACTCAATAATTAAATTTATTACAAAAATAAATAGTATATATAATACATATAGTTAACTTAAATTACAAATAAAATAATGTCATCAAAGTGTAATTGGATGCAATCGAGTAAGCTTGGTTAGCTTAGAATCTTGATTGTCCTTCACAAGCATTATGACAAGAAAACTAGACAAAAAAATAACAATTCATATTCCCCTACATACATGAGCACGTAAAACATCCGTCAAACAAGCAGTCTAAACTTCAGACATATGAATGAAGAAATTAAATCATTATAAATATTACCATCAAAAAGAGATTATCACGTACAGCAACAATCAACGAACTCATATTAGCACTTTATTAATCATTTGTCTATAAATATGAAGTTATCTGGAATCTCTACTAGTATTTTTTAATGCTATAATGAACTCTAAATATGAAATCAAGTGTAACTCTGATTCTTGGCTTATGTGAGTGTTGGTTCCCTTAAACATATGGAACACGTTCATGGGCACCAATAAAAAGGGACAATAAGGTGGAATTACCTCTAGGGTTCCTTTCATTCATACAAAATTCATCTAGGGTTATGTTGCTTATAAAAGAAAATAGTAGTCTTGTAATGGTAAGAGAACTGATATTATTAATGAAAATTTATTTCAAAAAGAATTTTTCTTTGATTAAATGCTTGAATTCAACTTATCAAAGAGACCCATTATCCTTTGTGGCTTCTCAAGGTTTGGCTTTTATACGCTTGTTGTTTTTGTTTTCATCTTTGGATTTCATTTCATAGTTTTCTTTGAAATCTTCACATCTTTTTCTTGTTCCTAATTTGTGGGGTCAATCTGTCTTTGTACATAAAAAATAAGGGAAGGAAAAAAGAAGGGTTCTGCTGTTCGCAGTTTTAAAAAACTATTCGATAAATCGGAGTTCAAATTTAAATGGGCATAACTTTTTACTCGGGTATCGAAATGACTATTATAATATATCAAATTGAAGCTCATATCGATTCACATATTCAAAGTTGACCTCACAATGGAACCACATTTTGAAATTTCAATTTCCATCATTTATATCACCAACCAAGGGTTTAATGTTTTCGTCGACATTCCTTTTCTGTTTTGCTTGGAAATCATTTTGTCCAATAGGGTTGTAATGGAGATAGAGGTGCCAACCAAGAATACGATTACAAATGTTCTAAGGATTCTAAATTTCCTACAAATATTCTCTAAATCATACAAATAATCTCATGATCCTTCACAAGGGATAGATTTGAAATATCAAATGCAAGGATTAATTTTGGAATCAATTTTTTTTGTGTAGTTAATTATTGGACTTTTATTGTTAACCATTTTCATTTTAGTGAATTGTGGAATCTTATGTCTTATTTATGATAAATAGTTTTTGTATTTGTTTCTTTATAGATATATTAGACACAATCCACAATTAAAAAGGGACACTAAGGTTGAGTTAGCTTTAGGGTTCCTTACATTAATACAAATTTCATCTAAGGTTATGTTGCTTATAAAAGAAAACATTAGCTATTTAATGGTAGGAGAAGTGATATCATTAATGAAAATTTATGTCATAAAGCTTTTTGTTTTTCCATTTGGTGTTCTTGATTAAATGCTTCAATTCAACTTATCAAAGAGACCTATCATCCTTTGTCGCATCCCATGGTTGGGTTTTTATAGGCTTGTTGTTTGTTTTGTCTTTGAAATTTGTTTCGTAGTTCTCTTTTAAATCTTTGTATATTTTTCTTCTTCTAATTTGTGTGTTCAATCTATCTTTGTATATCAAAAAAAAGGGAAGGAAAAAAAGAATGGTGCTGTTGTTGACAATTTAAAAAACGTTTGATAAATCGAAGTTTCACTTTAAACGAGGAAAGTTTTTTACTCGGGTATCGAAATGACTATTATAATATATCAAATCGCAGCTCGTATCAATTCTCATATTTCGAGCTTACCTCACAATTGAGCCTCATTTTGAAATAAAAATTTCCATCATTAATATCACCTACCAAGGTTTTAATGTTTTCTTCATCGTTACTTTTTTTGTTTTTCTTGGAAACCGTTTTGTCCAATAGGGTTGTAATGGAGATAGAGGTGCCATCCAAGAATATGATTACAAATGTTCTAAGGATTATAAATCTCCTAAAAATATTCTCTAGATCATACAAATAATCTTATGATCCTTCACAAGGGATGGATTTGGAATATCAAATGCAAGGATTAATTTTGGAATCATTTTTTTTTTTTTTGCTTAGTTAATTATTGGACTTTTATTTTTAACCATTTTCATTTTAGTGAATTATGGAATTTTATGTCTTATTTATGATAAGTATTTTTAGTATTTCATTCTTTGTGGAAGGATTAGACACAATCCAAAAATAAAAAGGGACACTAAGGTTGAGTTACTTCTAGGGTTCCTTTCATTTATACAAATTTCGTCTAGAGCTATGTTTCTTATAAAAAAACATTAGCCTTTTAATGGTAGTAGAAGTGATATCATTAATGAAAATTTATTTCATAAAGCTTTTTGCTTTTCCTTTTAGTGTTCTTGATTAAATGTTTGAATTCGACTTATCAAAAAGACCCATAATCCTTTGTCGCATCCCAAGGTTGGGTTTTTATAGGCTTTTTGGTGTTTTTTTTTTTTGTGTCTTTGGATATCATTTTGTACTTCTCTTTGAAATCTTCATATATTTTTCTTGTTCCTAAATAGTGTGTTCAATCTATCTTTGTAAATAAAAAAATGTAAGGGAAGGAAAACAACAATAGTGCTACTGTTGACAATTTTTAAAAAACATTTGATAAATCAGAGATCCACTATAAACGGGCATAACTATTTACTTGGGTATTGAAACGACTATTATAATATATCAAATCGAAGTTGTATCGATTCCCATACACTACTAAAATATTTGCTTATGGCCTCAGTTTTTAACCATGACCATAGACCTATGGCCTCGATTATAAGAACCGAGGCCTAAGTGAGAGAGACCAAAAGTCATTACCTATGGCCTCGGTTTTTGAATAATCGAGGCCATAGGTCTCACATATGGCCACAATTTTGCTATAAGTGAGGCCATAAGTCTTACCTATGGCCATGGTTTTGCTATATAACCGAGACCATAGATAATCAAAATGAATTATTATTACACTAAATTTTCAAATATAAATTGAAAAAATTAAAAAAATTAAGATGAATTATATTAAATTTAAAAGAGATATTACATTAAGAGTTTAATAAAACGATACAATAAAACACATATAATAAAAACTAACTAATTAAAGAATTCCAAAAATATAAAAAAATACAAGAAACAACTTTAAAGCTGCTAACATTAGTATATAATCTAAATCAATCTGAAAAAGAGTAAGTCCCATTGTAATAATGCTATTCTTCAAAATCTTTGTCCTTAGCAGCATGTATTAATTTCCTCATAAAAAAACATCTAATATAAGCATACTAACATCCAGTTTCCATGAATATAATCCTACATATACAACATCCAAAACATAATAGTCATCTCTACTTATTTATTCTTAATATATAGGTTACATCATGATTATAATGTCATAAAAATGTCTATAATAAATGACACCATGGGATAGTACCTATGAATATAAACATCTACTATATATGAACATACCAACATCCAGATTACATGAACATAAACAATACCTCATATTAACACAATAAGTTCTTCAATATACATTTGTTCCTGTAAATACAATAAATGGAAATATAAGTAGTTCTTCAACCTATTCAAGAGTGACAATCATGGAATTCTTATCTAGCCTCAAAGTAAATTTATGATACTCAATATAAAACAAAAACAATTGAGTACAATTCAAGAAATTAGTAATACCCATATCAATAACAACAGTAACATTATTATTTAGTACTACCCATATCAATAACAGCAACAACATCATTATTTAGTACTATCCATAACAATTACGCATGACAGAGATCCAAACGAAGGGTTCTTGCAAGCGTTGGACAATACCCATATCAATAACAACAACATCATTATAATTTAGTACTACTCATATCAATAATAACAACAACATTATTATTTAGTAATACCCATATCAATTACGCATAACAGAGATACAAACAAAGGGTCCTTGCAAGTGTTGGACAATACCTATGAATATTATAAGCATCTACTATATATGAGCTTACCAACATCCAAATTACATGAATATAAGCAATACCTCAAATTTACACAATACGTTCTTCAATCTACATTTGTTCCTGCATATACAACAAATGGTCCATAATAACTATTTCTTCAACCTGTTCAAGAGTGACAATCATGGAATTCTTATCTACCCTCTAAGTAAATTTATGATACTCGATATAAAACGAAAAATTGAGATACAATTCAACAAAATCAGTAATACCCATATCAATAAAAACAACATTATTATTTAGTACTACCCATATAAATAACAGCAGCAACATTATTATCTACTAATACCCACATTAATTACGCATAAAAGAGATACAGACAAAGGGTCCTTACAAGCGTTGGATAATACCTATGAATATTATAAGCATCTACTATATATGAGCATACCAACATCCAGATTACATGAATATAAGCAATACCTCAAATTTACACAATACATTCTTCAATCTACATTTGTTCCTACATATACAAAAAATGGTCCATAATAACTAGTTCTTCAACCTGTTCAAGAGTGACAATCATGGAATTCTTATCTAGCCTCTAAGTAAATTTATGATACTCGATATAAAACGAAAAATTGAGATACAATTCAACAAAATCAGTAATACCCATATCAATAAAAACAACTACATTATTATTTAGTACTACCCATATAAATAATAGCAGCAACATTATTATTTACTAATACCCACATTAATTATGCATAAAAGAGATACAGACGAAGGGTCCTTGCAAGCGTTGGACAATACCTATGAATATTAGAAGCATCTACTATATATGAGCATACCAACATCCACATTACATGACTATAATCACGCATATACAACATCAAGAACACACAAGAGTCCTATCTACTTCTTATTCTAAAAATGAAACAGGAAATCCAGATTTTTGATTAAAAAACCAGTCATGAACATCCTACATCATTCACCTTAGCATTTTATTTGACTATACGGTGAGTTATAGTTGTAAGAATCGATTGGTGAATTCTGCCCACTCATTCCGCATCTCATCAACTTCAGTATCAGTGTAAGTTCCTTCATGATTATGCTGTAATGTACATGCACACGCACACACACACACACATATATATATTGGTAGCTAATTAACTAAAAAATAAAAGCATGAATAAAATAAGAAATAAAAATACACAAAATTATTGAAATTATTACCAAGTCAATAATAGAAACAAGTGGATTGCCAATAATTATCCTCATAAACATAAGGACATAATACCCAGATGTTACCAAATCATCTTGCTTAGGACACTATTCATTAGAATGAAAATTGAATTCTAAGATTAATATATATTATCTAATCAAAAAGACATTACATAGATATTATCAATAAATATTGTTAGTTCTTTTAGTGAATAGCCAATAGATATGAAAAATCTACAAGATTCAATTTAAGGAGTTTAATAAACCATGCATTAATTATAACTTACTCTCATTCTAGACCATATTGGTAAACCTTAAGACCTTCGATTTTGATGACCATTGAACATAATATGAATCTATATAATGAAGGTAAAATAAATAAGATTTAATTGAGAAGATACATTGAACTTACTGTTAATAAGAACATTAAATTGTTTTAAAAAATATAACTTACTCATTCATAATGATTTCAATATTAGAGAACACTTCACCCCACATTGAATCCAAATAATAAATGGTATTTATGAATAGCTCGTACACAATTAAGATCCAATGGTACCTACATCAATTTATAGTAAGATATATATTGATAAATACATTTTATTACATAACATAATTTTTCATAAATGTTATACAATTAATCAACTTACCCTCCATTATATGGAATAATCCACTTATCTCCCTCTTGAGTATTTTCATCCTTTCAAAAACTTTACTCGCAATTTGAGTTTGTGTTCTCTTCTTCTTAATGAAATACAACCAACTTGGATCAATAAATTTAATCACATCATTCAAATGTTTTCTTTTCAACTCATCATAGCATCCCCTAGGAAATAAGTTCAAAAATTAATGACAAGAATACAATCAAAATAAAATATCAAGTGATAACTTTTAACATATCATAAATTTAAAAATAAATTAAAATCAAATAAACTAACCATATCCATAATTTGACAATTGAATAGCCAATCTCCACCTTTGTGTAAAATTGTTCTACACATTCAACTGTTAAAAAAATAGGTAGTTCATTGCCTAAGATTTGAACTTCCATTGGAACTTTAATAGCAAGATCATTAACCGAAGATGCAGATAAGCATGCAACTATAAGAAATCTAACATGCTTCGAAAACCCACTAGTTTGGTCATATTTATATGAAATTGGTTTTTTTATTGGTACCAAAGCAGGCTTCTTAGAAGATATTTTGTCCATCGGTTTTTCCTTTGAGCTTCCTTTTTTGTTGCCAATGGTAATAGGTAACTTTGATTTCTCCTTACTCAAATCCTATTTATTCACAATATGAAGAAATCTAAGAAAATTAGATTTATATTTTAAAATTAATCAACAATGAAAACAATATATAAACAACAAAGAAAATATCCTTACTACATCCTTTCCTAATATAACGAGATATAGAGGCCAAGCAACAAATGAATTGAATGCTTCTGTAACTATATTATGTTCCCTTGTTGGTATAGGTAAGGGACAATTCTTTTCAATATCATCCACAACGGAAACCTTCCAACTCCCGTTCAAAGGTTGTCCATGACAAACACCACTAGAAGAATCACCTACCCTCCCACGTGCCACAATACGAGATGGTGTCTCATATGCAAGCAAACAATTTCTTCCCTATATATAGTATTAGAACAAACATATATACTATGAATTAAACACCACACAAAGCAAAATTAAAATATAAAAAAAGAATGAATATTGAAGATTACTTACAACTAATCCTATATGAAATGTAGGCACATCAGGAGGAGTGGCAATTTGTTGAATGTGTGGTGTAGATGTATGTGTAATATTATTTGTATAAAGAGTCCCATTGAAACTATCAATTGGATGATTATGTTCTGGATAATGACTTGAATGTCCCACACTCCTATCTCCCAGTAACTCAGCTCTTAGTGCATCTATCTCTACCTTCATGGTATCAAACCTTGCAAGCTTTTCCTTCATTAACACCATTTCATTTAAGATATTTACCATTTCATTGGATGGATAATTAGTACACTTTCTAGGCATGCCAAAATATTCAGTAGATGTTGTATATTGGGAGCATCTTTTAAGATGACTTAGATGATCCTTCCCTAATGCCATTACTATTGCATTTACACCCATCTCTTCTTCAATCTCACCACTGTCAATCTTATCTTGTATTTTATTCTATAGCAATTCAAACATAAAATAATAAGCATAAATATAATCGATTAATCATAACATATTATCTAACATGTTGAATATATTACAATTTTTTCCACTTTATCTTGAACTTGTTTACTTTTGAACTCTTCTTCTTTAGAAGTGTTAGCTACGATAAATACATGAGATCGCCAAATTTGTATACCACTACTATTTGACTCCTATAGATATGTATAATGAGTTACGAAAACATTGTATACCTAAATATCTAACTAATTACCATTCAAATTTAATTTTAATACTTCACCAATTGAGTTCCTAGGTTGGAAAAACCCATTCTTCCTATATGATGATTATACTCATTATGCTTCCTCAAATCAACATGTTCGCAACTTGATTTCTAATAAGAACACATATATGAACGTTGATTTGTCCGAGCATATGAATTCAAAATATTAAATGATAATATTTATAATTTTGTATTCAATAATACCTTCAATTTCTCAGATCGTGTATAATTCACAAATGCATGCCAATCATTGTGTACACATTCATACTTCTTAGGTGGTTTGTATAGCTTCTCATTCAATGGGTCCAAATACGGCTTAATGTATTTTTTTCTCAAATTCTTTTTGAATTTCTTCCGTCCCGAAGCAGCCGTCTTAAGGCACTTACGTTTGAATGCCTTTAGAAGATTGTATTTTTCCTAAATTCACATGAAAATTTAACAATAAAACTAATTAAGAAAGGATCGAAAAGTACAAGTGCAATATATATACTTAAATTCAATGTTGCCCATATCATGTCTTTATCTGCTTGAGAAACTTCCTTCCGCCAATCATTATAAATAATCTGAATCATTGTTTTTCCTAATACATATATCCAATTAATCATTTTTGTTCCCTTATTTCCAATTGGGTTGCATTCATTATCAAATTCAATTGTAATTTTTTCTATGCACGTTGATTTAGAAATTTTCTTCATCTTTGTTATACCTCTACCATTTTTAAATTTTTCTTTTTTCCTTCTTTTAGATGGTCTTTCCATATCTGAAGAAGTATCATCATTCATAGAACTCTCCTCATCAGTGGAATCGTGTTCATTAATAACTCTTTCTCCATCATATTGTATATATAGATCTAGGATTTTGGGGGAAATTTTGGAACAAAACAACATAAAAAATGTGTTTTCGAACGAAACTCACCGGCAGCGAGATTTCTGGAAAAGTTACAATTTTGGTTCCCCTGATTTTCGCTTTCGGCGAGATCACTTGGCCGGCGGTGAGTTTATGTTGGCCTATGGCGAGATCACTTGGCCGACGGTGAGATTATGTTGGCCAGCAGCGAGATGAATTTGCCAAAATCCGTGCTCTCGGGAAGATTTTTTCCGTGAAATTTTCGCCGAAGGTAAGATTTCTAAATTTTGAAAATTTGTTTTCTTTTTATTTTCACTCAATCCCGATCATTGTACTTTGTCCAAAACTTCTCCAAAATCATGATTTTACCTGAAATTACACTTTAAACACGAAATACCCGTGAAATGACATTTGTGAATTAAATAATCAAATAAACACAATTTTCACACTAATATCAACATTTAAATCATAACAAAAATGCAATAATTTGACTCTTATCAATATTCATCATTAAAGTTCGTAGACAGATCGCTGTGAACTTCTAACATCTCAAAAAATATTTTTAGTTTTAAAAATTATAAAATTATTCATATGTAATTAAACTAAAATAAACAATAGAAATTAAATAAATAAAACAAATAAAAGAAAATGACCTAAAATGATGGTTGCCTCCCATCCAGTGCTTAGTTTAACGTCTTAGCAAGATGTAACTTCATGGTGCTAAGGGTTACTCTACCAAATGCAATCCATTTTAGCAATGTTGTTTGGTTCTTCTAAATAAGGCTTTACACGATGCTTATTGACTTTGAATGTTTTTATGTCTTCGAATCCAATAGTTCTACTACTACATGTGCAAATACCTAAACTATTTTGAATGGTCCATCCCATCTTGATCTCATCTTTCCTAGAAACAATCTCCAATGAGAGTTAAATAAAAGAACTTTCATTCCAGGGTAAAGAGTCTTAGGAACTAGCCTCTTGTTAGAATCGGGATTGTCAAAAACTTTGATGCCATCCCTGCAACAGAGTCATCCCCGGCAACGGCGCCAAAAACTTGATGAACGAAAACCGGCATCGCCGATTCTGCCAATACTTTGGTTTTATATTTATAAAACTCTCGCAAGTGCATGAATCATTTCGTAGAAAATGATAAGTATACTCCCAAGGTCGATCTAAGGAAGAAATGTATGTGGTTTTTAATTTATTATTCAAACTTTTAAAAACGAAATTAAATCCTAAACATCCTGTCACGATATTTTGGGGTTTTTGTGTTTTTAATCTACTTAAAGAAAATTAAACATAGATTCAATAAACATTCATGCAAATTTTATCTTTTATAAATAGTGGAGTATTTATGGATATAATAACTAAGTTAATTATGCTTTCTCGTATTATTTAGGTTATTAAAGATATGAATTGATATTTATTGATTCTCCCTTTTTTGTATGAATACCACCTTTGGTGGGGTTAGATATTCTTTGTTAACTAAACAAATCAATTAACACCTATGGGTGGGGTTGATAACTAATTTGGTTAATTAAATTAATTCCTTTTTCTAAGAGATTGAAAATGAACCATTTAAATGCCACCTTTGGTGGGTTAGGATTTAAACTTTATTCAAGGTGTGCAAATTAAACCTAAAAATTTAGTTATCCGAGTACTAACTTTCAAGTTTTAAAACCACTACTGAAAACATGTTGTATATACATTTTTAGATAATAATTCTTATAAAAACTTTTGAAATAGAGCTTCACTCTAACTACCGGGCGATTGTACCAACAAATAAAAGAGCACTACTCTAAATCAGACCGGATAACTAAACCTTAAAATCTAATTTTCAGATTTAAGTTTGTAATGAAAAATAATATATTTCTCTCTAACATTCTTAATATAAAATCTTGAATAAAAAATAAAATCAATTCATTTTAGAGATTTTTACCTATTTAATATTTCGCATAACAACGTTATTATTATATCATGTTTACAAATAGCTAGCACATTTAAATTTAATCACGGTACAAATTAAATATAACATGTAAGAATAAAGCATAAAAAATAACTACAAAGAAAATAAAATCCTTACAGTACTTCGATGCCATTCCCGTTGCTAGAAAACCTCCAAACGGAATTTGCACTCCCATTTATTGAATCAAAAAGCTAATAAATTACAAAAACATAACTAGTTCTTCCCAAAAAGGGAAGAACTCTAAAACTAAGCAAAACTAACTAAAACATAAGAAAAACTAAAAAACCTAAAAACTAAGAAATGGAGAGAAAGAAAGAAGAGAGAAGTGTGTTTTGAGGTGTGTTATGAAGTGAAGAGAAGGGGGGTATTTATACGTGAGGATGGAGAGATAAAGTGGGTGAAAAAAATGGTGAAAATGCGTAGTGCAAATAGTGAGGTCATTGATGACGTCATTATGACGTCATGGGGGCTGCTACACGTGAAAAATGGGGCGAAATGGCGTCGGCACACGCGGAGGGCAGCTGGGGCGCACGCGGAAGGCACCAGCAGCGCGCGCGCACTCACGCGTGAACAGTGACAGTGCGCTGCGGCGTGCGCGGATCTGGAGGAAGGCGCGCGCATCTGCGCGCGGGATGGGCTGATCCGGGCGCAATTTTCTCCTTTTTGACCTTTTCGACCCATTTTGTCCAATTTTTCCATATTTTTTGACCTTTCCCCATTTATTTATTAATATATTTGTGATGTATTGCTTCCAGTATTCCTTTTTGAGTCTTTAAGTGACGTTTTTAAGCGAAAATACCTGAAAAACAATAAAAATACCCGTGATTTTGAAAAAGACAAATTTATATAAATATATGATAAAACATATAAATATATATATTTTTAATCAATTAATGTGCATAAAATCATGGTAATTTTAGTGCTTTTTGAGCACTCATCAACGCTCTTTGTATAATTTGGCATTCTCATAGGCTTCGTTCCTAATTTCTTCCAACTCATTAAGATGGAGTAACCGTTTTTCTTCTGCTTTATCTAAATCCATGTTTAACTCTTTAATTTCCCAGTAAGCCTTGTGTTCAAGTTCAACTAGAAGGTGGCACGCTTTCCCAAAGATTAACCTGTAAGGGCTCATCCCAATAGGTGTTTTGTAAGCGGTGCGGTATGCCCATAAGGCATCATTTAACTTAAATTCCCAATCCGTCCTTGAAGAACGCACAGTGTAATCCAATATTCCCTTAATTTGCCTATTACTTACTTCCACTAAACCAAAAGTTTGAGGATGATACGGAGTAGCTACTTTAAGTGTGATGTTGTACTTGTTTAGTACTCCATCGAAGATCTTGTTACAAAAATGGCTACCTCCATCACTTATTATAGCTTTAGGCATTCTGAACCTGCTGAATATTAAATCCTTCAAGAATTTAACAACAACATTAGCATCATTAGTTTTAGTGGGGATAGCTTTTACCCACTTGGATACATAATCCACAGCAACCAAAATATATTCATAACCATTGGATGGGGGAAAAGGACTCATAAAGTCAATCCCACATACATCAAAGAGTTCAACAACCAAATTAGATGTCAAAGGCATTTCATCTCTTTTGCTTATGTTTCCTGTTCTTTGACATCTATCGCATTGTGCACAAAACATATGAGCATCTTTAAAAAGAGTAGGCCAAAAGAATCCAGATTGTAATACCCACAATGAAGTTCATGACAAAAAGTTAGAATACTCTTATGTTCTTCTTCAGGTACACATCTCCGGATGACTTGATCTTGACCAATCTTGTATAAATAAGGGTCATCCTAGAAATAGTCCTTAATAGTTTTAAAAATCCTTTTCTTATCCTGATATAAAGTGTTAGGTCATAAAACACCAATGGCAAGATAGTTTACAATATCAGCATACCATGGGTTCGGACCTATTGAAAATAACTGTTCATCAGGAAAGGTTTCAACTATATCTTCATTACTCTCATCTTTAATAGAATTGAAGTTAGAAATCAACCTAGACAAATGGTCAGCTACTAAGTTTTCACTACCTTTCTTATCCTTGATTTCTAGGTCAAATTCTTGTAAGATTAAGACCCACCTGATTAATCTTGGCTTGGCATTTGGTTTACTTAATAGGTATCTTAAAGCAGCGTGATCAGAATGCACAATCACTTTAGATCCTACTAAATAAGACCTAAATTTGTCTAAAGAAAACACTATAGCCAAGAATTCCTTTCCAGTGGTGGTATAATTCATTTGGGCATCATTGAGTGTTTTGCTAGCATAGTAGATGACATGCAAACACTTATCCACTCTTTGTCCCAAAACTGCTCCGATAGCATAATCAGAAACATCACACATTATTTCAAAAGGTAAAGACCAATTTGGTGTCATAATAACAGGGGTAGATGTTAGTTTCTCTTTCAAGGTATTAAAGGCAATAATACAGTCATTGTTGAAATTAAAATAAACATCTTTTGATAGCAAGTTACATAAGGGATGACTTATTTTAGAGAAATATTTAATAAATCGTCTGTAAAATTCTGCATGTCCTAAGAAGCTTCTTATCCCCTTCACAGATGTAGGGGAAGTAGTTTGGAAATCAATTCAACTTTTGCCTTATCATGCATCTCTGGAAAGTGGCAGGGGCATTGCATAACCCAAATGGCATTCTTTGAAAAGAAAATGTCCCAAAAGGACATGTAAATGTGGTCTTTTCCTGATCTTCTAGTGCTATGGGTACTTGATAATATCCAGACAATCCATCTAGAAAATAGTAAAATTCGTGTCCAGCTAATCTTTCCAACATTTGATCAATGAATGGAAAAGGAAAGTGATCCTTTTTAGTATATAAATTTAGTTTCCTAAAATATGTACACATTCTCCATCTAGTGATTATTCTAGTGGGCACTAATTCACTTTTGTCATTTTTAACAACTGTTATACCAGATTTCTTAGGTACCACATGCACTGGACTAACCCACTTACTATCCGTAATAGGATAGATAATTCCTTCTTCTAAAAATTTAAGAATTTCTTTCTTAACTACATCTTGCATATTTGGGTTTAGTCTTCTTTGGGCCTCTTGTACAGGTTTAGCACCATCCTCCAAGTTGATCTTGTGCATACACATCGTAGGACTAATGCATCTTATATCCCCGATACTCCAGCCTATAGCTTTCTTAAACTGTTTAAGTACTTTTATAAGTTCCTTTTCTTGGGTTTTGGTCAAGGTTGAAAAAATTATCACTGGATAAGTTTCTCCTTCTCCCAAAAACATATATTTTAAGTGCTCAGGTAAGTCTTTGAGTTCAAGTTCGGTGGATTGGCCTCTTTACTAGATGAAGAACTGGGTAGATTTAAAAGTGTACTGGATTTTTTCATTACTTCATCATTGTCTAGCCGTTCAAGGTGTTCTTAATTTCCTTATCTAAATCTTCTTCGACCTCTTCAAGTGTAAGAATAGTTTCAAGCTTGTCTTCTATTCTGGTTCGAGAAAAGGTGCTTTGGACAAGATTATCCAAAGGGTCAACATCGAATATTTCATCGATGGCAGAAATAGAAGGAAAAGGTGAAGAATCAAAAACTTTCAAATGAATAGTCTCTCCTAAGACTTTCATTGTCAAGTTTACATCTTGAACATCAATAATATTTTAGTAGTTGCCATATATGGTCTACCAAGCAGTATTGTGTGCTCTCTATCCAAGGCTGGATTTTCTTGCATATCCAAAACCACAAGTCAACAGGTATCATCATTTTGTCTACTTGTACCAACCCATCCTCAACTATTCCCTTTGGATACTTAAGAGATCTATCTACAAGTTGAAGTGACATAGTTATGGGTTTTAAATCTCCAAAATTTAATTATAAGAATAAAGAGTAGGGCATCAAATTTATACTAGCACCTAAATCAAGAATGGCTTTAGCAACCTTCCTATCCCTCATAGTTATGTTTATAATAAAACTTCCAGGGTCTTTCAACTTAGGGGTATTTTGTGCTGAAGTACAGCGCTAGAAATTTCTAATACTACTACTCGTTCATTCAGTTCATACCTCCTTTTCTTAGTGTTCAACTCTTTGAAAAACTTAGCATATGAAGGCACATTCATAATCTCTTCTAATAATGGTAAATTGATATTTACTTTAGAGAGCATAATAAAAAGATAATAGAATTTCTTATCTTATTTGGATTCTTTTAACCGGTGTGGAAAAGGTACTTGAAGTTGGTGTGGTTCTGTTGTCTTTTGAATTTTAGGGATGTCAAATGACTCCCCAATGAGTTTTTCAGAAGGCTTGTTAAGTTTAACACTTGTTTCTCCTTTTTGCAAGACTAGAATATCACCTTCTTTGTTACCTGAACTACAAGGTAGATCGTTAGAGATTTTAGGTAAACTGGTATTGACTACCTTACCACTTCAAAGGGTTTTTACATCCTTTGCTTGTTCTGGTTGACTGGGCAACTTTCCTGGTTCTTTCTTTTGCATTTGTTCAGCCAGTTGCCCAACTTTGGATTCATCCTTTTAATCGAAGCCTCCATGGTGTTCAATCTTTGATTATTCATCAATTGGTTGTCATGACTAACTTGAATAAAAGAATTCAAGCTATCCTCTAAGGTTGGCTTAAAATATTGTCTTGGTGGGTAAGGGTGGTTTTTATTCGACCTTAGTGTTGGACATTGGGTGTCGGCTGGGTAATTTTTTTGTTTCCAATGATGGTTAGGGTGATTATAGGTGTTTGGAGGAGAAAAGGAAATTTTGGAGAGAAATTTTGGAGAAGCTTGAAGGATTATCACCATTGTTGCTACCAAGTGTTCATCTTCAAGAGTTTTCCATCTCTTCTCCTTAGCTTTTATTTTCTGCATTTTATTCAAATTTTTTATTCATGGATTCAATTGAGATAATGTTTGTCCTTATTTCTATTATGAACTAATTTATTTTTGCTAAGGCTATGATGTAGTTAAATCAAGAAAATCTGATTTCTTGTATTATCGTTATATGAATTCATTGTTTTCAAGTTGAGTATTTATTTCATTGCTTAATGCTTTTAAATTTCTGGCCAAGATTTAGATGATTTGTTGCATTATATTGAGATCGAGAGGAGATGTGTAATGAATGCTTCTTATGATAAATACCATATGTTGAATGCGAGTGTGAGACCTAATGCATAATGTATGTGGTTATTCTAGAAATTCCATAAATCGTAATGTGCTTGTTTGTGATTAAATCTTCAAAGAAATATAATTGGTTTTCATAGATAAGTAATTCTAATATAACTTGAGAGAGAGTATTAGATAAATTTGGGTTTTTCAACCATCACTTTTAACTTTGATTCTCATATAACATGACTTGAAATCGGATTGAATTGATTTAGCGAAATCAAATGCCTTAGCGTTTTTAATCATTTGTGAACAACATTTAATTACGTTATTTGCGTTTATTTTTAAGTTAATTTACTTCTTAAACAATTTCAACAATTTGGTTTTCAAATAAAATTAGGATTAGTCAATTTTGATACTTAGTAACGCTATTCCTTGTGGGTTCGATATCCATACTTTTGTACACTTTATTACTTGAACGATTCGTACAGTTACGAAAATACGCATCAAGTTTTTGGTGCCGTTTCTGGGGAATGGTTTGATTTTATTAATATCGATACTACCTAATCTTAGTTTTAATTTGAAGTTAATTTTCTTTATCATTTTTTCATTTTAAATTTTGTTTATTTTGATTTTTTATTTTATTTATCATAAAAAAGGGTAACTTTGTGTTGGTTTTGTGCTAGTTGACTTTCTGGTTGTAGTATTATTGTATGAGACGTACAAGAAGCAAAAAACCTTTTTCCATTTGATCCGGAGATTGATAGAACATATAGGCGTCTAAACTGAGAGAGAAGGCATTCAACCTTAGCTCCTAATAGACAATCAGCCATGGATTCACCATTTGTTGAGGGAGGTGGAAATTGTTGACTTTGAGGGATTATGATGTGCCTAATGTTGCTGGAACTACTTCGAGTATAAGGAGGCCAACTGTTCAAGCCAATAACTTTGAGATAAAACCATCCTTTATCCAAATGGTTCAATCAAATCAGTTTGGGGGAATGTCAAAGGATGATCCAAATGCACATATTACTTACTTTCTACAGGTGTGTGATCTTTACAAGATAAATGGTATGTCTGAAGATGCTATAAGATTGGGGTTTTTTCCTTTTTCACTTCGGGATAAAGCCAAGGAGTGGCTAAACTCATTACCACCAGGATCAATTACAACATGGATCAGTTGGTTCTAAATTCTTGTCAAGTTCTTTCCTCCTACTAAGATGGCAAAATTGAGGAATGAAATCACATCTTTACACGTATTTACCCAAGAATCATTGTATAAAGCTTGGGAAAGATTCAAAGAAATGTTGAGGAAGTGCCCACATCATGGTATACCAATTTGGCTGGAAGTCTCTACATTTTATAATGGGTTGGTTTCAAACTATCGGGCAATGATTGATGCTACAGTTGGAGGGTCTTTAATGGGAAAAACACCGAAGGATGCTCATGAGTTGTTAGAGATTATGGCAGAAAACAACAATTAGTGGCATTCAGAGTGGGTAACTACAAAAAGACCAGCAGCAGTGCATGAAATTCATTCAGTGAATGCTTTGTCGACTCAAGTTGCTGCTCTTTCAAGAAAGATGGATTCTTTGTCATCTAAGTTCAAATCCTAACCAATTGCAGGATGTGATTTATGTGGTGGAAATCATGCTAGTATTGAGTGCCAAGTTGGAAATCCATTTGCTTCACCAAATGTTGAGCAAGCAAATTATGTTTCAAATTTCCAAAAACCTCAACATAATCCATATTCGAACACCTAAAATCCAGGTTGGAGAAATCATTCAAATTTTTCATGGGGAAATAACCAAGGGTGATTCAAACCGTCATCATCTTCCTACCAACCAGAAGAGAAGAAACAAACAGATTTGGAAGGAATTTTGGGAAAGTTCATTGAGGAGACAAGAACAAATTTCAGAAATCAAGAAGGTAATAAACAGGGTCATCCAATATCAATTGGGGTAGCTTTCAAAGCAGATTGCAAAAAGGTCTCAAGGATCCTTGCCTAGTGACACAATAAATCCCGAAGAGCATGCAAAGGCTATCACATTGAGAAGTAGTAAAGAACTTGAATGGTAGAGGAAATTGGAGAAAAAGATGGAAGAATCTAAAGAAAAGCCATCAACATCCCAAGATGTTCAACCTTCCCCAAATGCGAAATATGAGCCTATTATCCCATATCCTCAAAGATTGAATAAGAAAAAGCTTGATAATCAATTTGATAAATTTCTGGATATTTTTAAGAAATTGCATATTATATCATGCTAAATGAGGAATGCAAAGCAGTTCTTCATAGAAAGATGCCATAGAAATTGAAAGACCTAGGGAGTTTTACTATACCTTGTACTATAAGAAGTTGCAATTTTGATAAAGTCCTATGTGATTTAGGAGCAAACATTAATTTGATGCCACTTTCTCTTTTCAGGAAACTAGGCCTGGGAGAAGTGAAGCCCACTTCAATCTCTCTACAATTAGCAGATCGATCGGTGAAATATTCTTGAGGGGTAATTTAGGATGTTTTAATTAAAGTTGACAAATTTACTTTCCCTGTAGATTTCGTGGTGCTTGACATGGAGGAAGATAGAGAGGTACCCTTGATATTGAGGAGACCGTTCCTTGCAACTGGAAGAACATTGATTGATGTTCAGCAAGGAAAGCTCATTCTACGGGTGCAAGATGACCAAGTGAGTTTTGATGTTTTTGAAGCAATGAAATTTCCAAGTGAGGAACATTCTTTTTTTCGAATTAACACTCTTGACAGGTTAATCTCAGAAATTGTTTGAGGAGAGAACTCCATTGCTACCACTAGAAGCTTACCTTGTGAAATCTACAACAAATGGGATGGATAAAATGAGGAATGTTGCTTATGAGAATTCCCAAATATACAAGGACAAGACAAGGTTTGGCATGATAAGCACATTTTGAGGCGAAACTTTGAGGTGGGACAGAAAGTGCTGCTTTATAATTCTCATCTCAGACTTTTTTTGAGAAAGCTAAAATCTTGTTGGTTAGGACCTTTTCTAGTAACCAAGGTATTTCCTTATGGAGCAGTTGAGATCAGTCATGAAACAAAGCGAACTTTCAAGGTAAATGGACAACGGTTGAAGCTATATTTTGACGGAGAATTCAGCAAGCAAAAAGAATGATAGAAAGTCTAGCTAATGACTATAACTTAAAGCACTTAATGGGAGGCAACCCATCAGATTTTTTTTCTCATCTTATATCTCATTTTATTTTAGCAATTTTAAATTTTAAATTTTAGCTTAAATTTTAAGTTTTGGTGAATTATTAGTTAGATTTTAAATTTTGCAATTCATTTTATAATAATTTTATTTTTAATTAAATTTCCTTATTTTATTTGTCTTGCAGGTAAAAAAAATGCGACTGTGATTGATTTTCTTTTATTGTTAACCCCTTGATTTAAAAAATTACGGTGACTGTGATGGTGCACCTAACTCTTTTTCTCTTTGTGATGACGATGGTCATTTGCAGTTTTTCTTTCTTACATTGAGGACAATGTAAGGTTTTGGTTGGGGGTGCGGTAAACAGTAAATCTTTTCTTTGCTTCATTTTTAGTAGTTTTGTTTGTGTGTTTATTTGTGTTTAATTTTGATATTCCATTTATTTTTCTGCATTTTGATTAAATTTCTTTTATTTCTTTATTGTCTTATTTTTATTTTATAGTTTATATTTTATTTGTTCTCATTTACATTTTACTTGTTTTAATTTGCATGTTGATGATAATAATGTGATTGTGATAACAAGTAGCTTTTAGAAGACATTAAATTTTGCTTCGGTTTAAAGATAATTTCAAATGTTGATTTTACCAAGTTGGCGACTCTTTTGGTATGTGGTATGATTTGGTTGATTAGTCTAAATGCTTAGAAAAGTCTTATATGCGAATTTTTCATGGACATTTTTGTGATCTCAACAAACTCTAGAACTCATTTGAAAACCTCTTGAGGCGAAATAATTTGGAATTGCACTGTTTAGGATATGATGTAGGCCATTTTTGGATCGATTGTGCCCTTTTAAGCCTACCTTGTTATCTTTATATCACTAGTTACCTCTTTGAGCCTATTTAAATATATTGTTAGCCTTATTTTTCTTTTTTTTTTTTTTTGCCCTCTTTAACCTACCTTTTATTTAGCCAATATATATATATATACAATTCCTACCTTATTTGTTAAGAGCACTTAATTTTGAACACAAAATTTTCAAGAGCAATTGGAGTAAGGATGGATAAAAAAAATTCTTCCACATATATTGGAAGAAATTGGTTGGGGGTTATGTCTAAAAAAAATCTCTTCCACATATATTGGAAGAAATTGGTTAGGGGTTATGTAATAAAAATAGAAAAGAAAAGAAAAAATAAAAAAGGGCCTTCACACTCTAGTAAATAAAAGAGTCTTAGTGATGGATGTACTGAGGTGAAATATTGAGGAAGAATTTTGTTTATCTTTGAAAAAATGGGTTATGATCGGAAGAAACAATTTGGGTTAAATGGTGTTACTCTTTTACTTATTTGGTTGTGTTTAATCTAATAAGGGCTATTATTTGTATTTTTACACTTCCCGTTCTTTCTTAACCAAATATCTAAGCCTAACATTACAAGCCTCATAAAGTCCTATTGATCCGAAGTGGTGTATTTTCCTTCATTAGTGGAGAGAGTTTTGAAAAGTGAGCCTATGGAGTTTGAGAGTTCACTTTTTGTTTGTGGATGTTATGCATAATATTATCCGGGCATTTGGCGGCTATTGTCAGGGTTTGATGGATGTTTAAGAGTCAATAACAAAAGTGAAATTGGCATTTGAGATTTCTTAAAGCTTAGTTGACATTTAATTATTCTATAGGTAAGATGTTTATGAGTATCATCACTGGAAGCCCTCACGAGACTACAACTCGTCCTACTAGGGCCGCCTAGGGGTTTAAAGGCTTATTGCATACGCTTAATGTAATTTTGTAAATAGAATAAATGTTCTTTGAATTTTTCTCTTAATGTCACCTTTGAATTTATTAAAAAGGTCACTTTTCTTGCTAGAGACTAGCAAGAAGCTGGTTGGGGGTTGTTGATAAGAGTCAAATTATTGCATTTTTATTATGTTTTAAATGTTGATATTTGTGTGAAAATTGTGTTTATATGATTATTTAATCCACAAATGTCATTTCACGGGTATTTCGTGTTTAAAGTGCAATTTTAGGTAAAATCATAATTTTGGAGAAGTTTGGAACAAAGTTCAATGATCGGGATTGTGTGAAAATAAAAAGAAAACAAAGTTTCAAAATTTGGAAATCTCGCCGCCGGTGAGATGATTCTAGCTACCGGCGAAAATCTTACAGAGAGCACGGTGAAAATCTTCACGAGAGCATGGATTTTGGCAAATGAAAATCTCGCCGCCGGCCAAATAATCTTGCCACCGGCGAGACACCTTTAGCCACCGGCCAGAATCAGAGGAACCAAAAATTTTATTTTCCAAAAATCTCGCCGCCGGCGAGTTTCGTCCAAAAACACATTTTTTATGTTGTTTTGTTCCAAAATTGCCCCCAAAACCCTAGATGTATATATACAATATGATGGAGAAAGAGGAAACGATAGAGAGGAGTAGATCTTAGACATTTTGGAGGAGAGAAGGCAATTTTGGAGAGAAATTTTTGAGAAGCTTGAAGGATTATCACCATCGTTGCTACCAAGTGTTCATCTTCTAGAGTTTTCCATCTCTTCTCCTTAGCTTTTATTTTCTACATTTTATTCAGATTTTTTATTCATGGATTCAATTGAGATAATGTTTGTTCTTATTTCCTTTATGAACTAATTTATTTTTGCTAAGGCTATGATGTAGTTAAGTCAAGAAAATCTGATTTCTTGTGTTATCATTATATGAATTCATTGTTTTCAAGTTGAGTATTTATGTCCATGCTTAATGCTTTTAAATTTCTGGCCAAGATTTAGATGATTTGTTGCATTATATTGAGACCGAGAGGAGATGTGTAATGAATGCTTCTTGTGATAAATATTATATGTTGAATGCGAGTGTGAGACCTAGTGCATGATGTATATGGTTATTCTAGAAATTCCATAAATCGTAATGTGCTTGTTTGTGATTAAATCTTCAAAGAAATATAATTGGTTTTCATAGATAAGTAATTCTAATATAACTTGAGAGAGAGTATTAGATAAATTTGGGTTTTTCAACCATCACTTTTAACTTTGATTCTCATATAACATGACTTGAAATCGGATTGAATTGATTTAGCAAAATCAAATGCCTTAGCGTTTTTAATCATTTGTGAACAACATTTAATTGCGTTATTTGCGTTTATTTTTAAGTTAATTTACTTCTTAAACAATTTCAACAATTTGGTTTTCAAATAAAATTAGGATTAGTCAATTTCGATACTTAGTAACGCTATTCCTTGTGGGTTCGATATCCGTACTTTTGTACACTTTATTACTTGAACGATTCATACACTTGCAAAAATACGCATCAAATATCACTAATTATAATTAATTTAAGAAATATTTTAGCTTTTCCTTCTAGTGTTCTTGTTTGAATGTTTGAATTCGATTAATCAAATATAGTGATCATCCATTGTGGCGTCTCAAGGTTGGGTTTTTATGTACTTGTTTTTATTGTTTTCATCTTTAGAGTTTGCTTCGTTGTTCTCTTTGAAATCTTCGTATCTTTTTCTTTTCCTAATTTTTGTATTCAATCTATATTTATATTTTTCAAAAAAAAAGATAAGGACCAAAAAGAAACGTGTTTCTATTCACAATTTAAAAAGAATATTTGATAAATCGGAGTTCTACTTTAAAAAGCATAACTTTTGACTCGGGTATAGAAACGACAATTATAATATATATCAAATCAAATCTCATATCGCTTCCCATATTCCAAGTAGGCCTTACAATGGAACCTCATTTTTCAAACCCAAATTCCATCATTTATATTACCTATTGAGGGTTTAAAGTTTTTATCGACCATCATTTTGCGTTTTACTTGGAAATTGTTTTGGCCAAAAGGGTTGTAATGGAGATAGAGGTGCCGACCAAGAGTATGATTACAAATTTTTTAAGGGTTCTCAATATCCTAAAAATATTCTCAAGATCATACAAATAATCCCCTGACCCTACACAAGGGAAAGATTTGGAATATATATTGCAAGGATTAATTTTGGAAGCAATTATTTTTGTTTTAGTTAATTATTGGCCATTTATTGTTAGCAATTTTTGTTTTAGTGAATTGGGGAATTTTATGTTTTAATTACACAAGAATTTTGAGTCTTTTATTCTTTATGGATGGATTAGGAACAATCCACAATTAAAAAGGTACCCTAAGGTTGAGTTACCTCTAGGGTTTTTTTCATTAATACAAATTTCGTCTAGGGTTATGTTGCTTATAAAAGAAAACCGCAACCTTGTATTGGTAGGAGAACTAATATCATTAATTATAATTTATTTCAGAAATCTTTTTGCTTTGCCTTTTGGTGTTCTTTATTGAATGATTGAATTCGACTTATCAAAGGTATTGATCATCCATTGTGGAATCTCAAGGTTGGGATTTTAAGAACTTGTTTTTATTGTTTTAGTCTTTGGAGTTTGTTTTGTTGTTCTCTTTTAAATCTTTGTATCTTTTTCTTTTCTTAATTTGTGTATTCAATCTATATTTTTATTTCAAAAAAAATAAGATAACTACCAAAAATAAGGGCGTTATTGTTCATAGTTTAAAAATATAATTTTGATAAATCAGAGTTCTACTTTAGAAAGCCATAACTTTTGACTCGGGTATCGAAATGAAAATTATAATATATGAAATCGAATATTGTATCGATTCTCAAATTCTAAGTAGGCCTTGCAATGGGACTTCATTTTAAAAACTCAAATTCCTTCGTTAACATCACCTAACAAGAGTTAAAATATTTTGTCGACGCTCCTTTTGTGTTTTGTTTGGAAACCATTTTGTTCAAAAGGGTTGTAATGGAGATAGAGGTTCCGACCAAGAGTATGATTACAAATATTCTAAGGGTTCTCAATATCCTAAAAATATTATCAAGATCAAACAAATAATCCCATGATCCAGCATAAGGAAAATATTTGGAATATAAAATGCAAGGATTAATTTTGGAAGCAATATTTTTTGTTTTAGTTAATTATTGGCCTTTTATTTTTAGAAATTTTTTATAAGTATTTTTAATCTTTTATTCTTTACGGATGGATTAGAAACAATCCATAATTAAAGGACACCCCAAGGTTGAATTACCTCTAGGGTTTTTTTCATTAATACGAACTTCGTCTAGGGTTATTTTAATTATAAAAGAAAACAACAACATTGTAATGCAAGGAGAATTAATATCATTAATGGTAATTTATTTCAAAAAGATTTTTGCTAAAACCTTCTGGTGTTCTTGATTGAATGCTTGAATTCGAGTTATCAAAGGTAGTGATCATCCATTTTTGCATCTCAAGGTTTGGTTTTTATGGACTTCTTTTTGTTGTTTTCGTCTTTGGATTTCATTTCATTTTTTTCTTTGAAATCTTTGTATCTTTTTCTTGTCCTAATTTGTGTATTCAATCTATCTTTTTATTTCAAAAAAAATTTAAGATAAGGAAAAAAAAGAAGGGTGTTGCTGTTCATAATTTAAAAAAACATTTAATAAATTGGTGTTCTACTTTAAAGAGCCATAACTTTTTATTTGGGTATCAAAATGACAATTATAATATATATCAAATTGAAGCATGTAGGGATTCCAATGTTCCAAGCAGGCCTTGCAATGGAACCTCAATTTGCAAACCCAAATTACATCGTTTACATCACCTACCAAGGGTTTAATGTTTTTATAGAAGCTCCTTGTGCATTTTTCTTGGAAAGAGTTTTTCTCCAAAAGGGTTGTAGTGGAGATAGAGGTGCCAGCCAAGAGTATGATTTCAAATATTCTATGGGTTCTCAATATCCTAAAAATATTCTCAAGATCATAGAAATAATCCCATGATCCTACACAAGGGAAATATTTGGAATATCTAATGCAATGATTACTATTGGAAGCAATTGTTTTTGTTTTAGTTAATTATTGGCCTTTTATTGTTAGTGATTTTCATTTTAGTGAATAAGGAAATTTTATGTCTTATTTTTTAGAAGATTGTTTTGTCTTTTATTTTTTACTGATGGATTAGTAAGAATCCATAATTGAAAAGACACTCTATAGCCAGGCCTGCTTTGAGTTACCTCTAGGGTTTATTTCATTAATACCAATTTTGTCTAGGGTTATGTTAATTATAAAAGAAAACTGCAACATTGTAATGGAAGGAGAACTGATATCATTAATGATAATTTATTTCAGAAAGCTTTTTTTCTTTACCTTATGGTGTTCTTGATTGAATGCATGAATTCGACTTATGAAAGGTAGTGATCATCCATTGTGGCATCTCATGGTTGGATTTTCATGGACTTGTTTTTGTTGTGTTTGTGTTTGGATTTCGTTTCAATTTTCTCTTTGAAATATTCATATCTTTTTCTTGTCCTAATTTGTGATTTCAAAAAAAAAATAAGGAAAGGATAAAAAAGAAGGGTGTTGCTCTTCACAGTTAGAAAAAAAAAGATTTCATAAATGGGAGTTCTAGTTTAAACAACCATAACTTTTGACTCGAGTATCGAAACAACAATTATAATATATCAAATTGAATCTCGTATCGAATTCCATATTCAAAGCAGACCTGGCTATGGAACCTCATTTTTCAAAACCAAATTCCACCGTTTACATCACCTAATGAGGGTTTAAAGTTTTATCGACACTCCTTTTGTGTTTTTCTAGAAAACTATTTTTTTAAAAGGTTTGTAATGGAGATAGAGGTGTCGACCAAGAGTATGATTACAAATATTATAAGGGTTCTCAATATCCTAAAAATATTCTCAAGATCATAAAAATAATCCAATGATCCTACACAAGGGAAAGGTTTGGAATATCAAATGCAAGGATTAATTTAGGAAGCCATTTTTTTGTTTTAGTTAATTATTGGTCTTCTATTGTTAGCAATTTTCATTTTAGTGAATAGGGAAAAATGTCTTATTTTTGATAAGTATTTTTAGTCTTTTATTTTTTAGGGATGGATTAGGAACAATCCACAATCAAAAAGGCACCCTATGGTTGAGTTACCTATATAAATACCAATTTAATCTACGATTATATTGCTTATAAAAGAAAATAACAACCTTATAAATGGTAGGAGAACTGATATCATTAATGATAATTTTTTTTAGAAAGCTTTTTGGTTTAATTTCTGGTGCTCTTGGTTAAATGCTTGAATTTGACATATCAAAGGTAGTGATAATCAATTATGGCATCTTAAGGTTGGGTTTTCATGGACCTGTTTTTGTTGTTTTTGTCTTTAGATTTTGTTTAGTTGTTCTCTTTGAAATCTATGTATCTTTTTCTTGTCCTAATTTTTGTATTCAATCTATTTTTGTATTTCATAAAAACAATAAGGGGAGGACATAAAAGAAGGTGTTGCTCTTCATAGTTTAAAAAAAGATTTCGTAAATTAGATTTCTACTTTAAACAACCATAGATTTTGATGCGGGTATCGAAAAGACAATTAAAATATATCAAATCGAAACTAGTATCAATTTCCATTTTCCAAACAAGCCTCAATTCGGAACCTCATTTTGAAAACCCAAATTGCATCGTTTCCATAACCTACCCAGGGTTTAAAGTTTTTATCAATGCTCCTTTTGCATTTTGCTTGGAAACCTTTTTGTCCAAAAGGGTTGTAATGGAAATAGAGGTGTCGAGCAAGAGTATGATTACAAATATTCTAAGAATTATCAATTTCCTACTAATATTCTCAAGATCATACAAATAATCTCATGATCCTACATAAGGGATAGATTAAGAATATCAAATGCAAGGATTAATTATGGGAGCAATATTTTTTGTTTTTTTAATTATTGGCCTTTTATTGTAAGCGATTTTAATTTTAATGAATTGGGGAATTTTATGTCTTATTTTTAATAAGTATTTTTTGTATTTTATTCTTTATGGATGGATTAGGAACAATCCACAATTAAAAAGGCACCCTAAGGTTGAGTTACCTCTAGGGTTTCTTTTATTAATACAAATTTCGTCAAGGGTTATGTTGCTTATAAAAGAAAATAGTAGCCTTGTAATGGTAGGAGAACTGATATCATTAATGATAATTTATTTCAAAAATATTTTTGCTTTGTGTTATGGTGTTCTTAATTGAATGCTTGAATGCGACTTAATAAAGGTAGTGATCATCCATTGTGGCATCTCAAGGTTGGGATTTTTTGGACTTGTTTTTGTTGTTTTCGTGTTTGGATTTTGTTTAGTACTTTTTCTTTGAAATCTTCTTATCTTTTTCTTGTCCTATTTTGTGTATTCAATCAATATTTTTATTTTAAAAAAATTAAGGGAAAGAAAAAAAGGAGGGTGTTGTTGTTCACAGTTTAAAAAATATATTTGATATATTAGAGTTCTACTTTAAATAGCCATAACTTTTAAATCGGGTATCAAAACGACAATTATAATATATCAAATCAAAGTTGGTATTGATTCCCATATTCCAAGAGAGCCTCACTTTTGAACCTCATTTTAAAATCTCAAATTTGATCATTTACATGACCAAACGAGGGTTTAAAGTTTTTGTCGATGCTTCTTTTGCGTTTTGCTTGGAAATCGTTTTGTCCAAAAGGGTTGTAATAGAGATAGAGGTGCCAACCAAGAGTATGATTACAATTTTTTCTAAAGCTTCTAAATATCCTAAAAATATTCTCATGATCAAAAAAATAATCCCATGATCCTACACAAGGGGGAAGATTTGGAATATCAAATGGAAGGATAAATTTTGGAATCAATGTTTTTTTGTTTTTGTTAATTATTGGCCTTTTATTGTTAGCAATTTTCATTTTAGTGAATTGGGAAATTTTATGTCTTATATTTTGCTAAGTAATTTTAGTCTTTTATTCTTTACAGATGGATTAGGAACAATCCACAGTTAAAAAGGCAACCTAAGGTTAAGTTACCTCTAGGGTTTCTTTCATTAATATAAATTTCCTCTAGGTTTATATTACTTATAAAAGAAAACAACAGCCTTGTAATGGTAGGAGAAATGATATCATTAATGATAATTTATTTGAGAATGAGTTTTACTTTTCTTTTTAGTGTTCCCGATTAAATGCTTGAATTCGACTTATCAAAGGTGGTGATCATCAATTGTGGCATCTTAAGGTTATGTTTTTATGGACTTGTTTTTGCTATTTTTTTCTTTGGATTTTGTTTCGTAGTTCACTTTGAAATCTTCGTATCTTTTTCTTGTTCTAATTTTTGTATTCAATCAATCATTGTATTTCAGAAAAAAAATAAGGGAAGGACAAAACTGAAGGATGTTGTTGTTCACAATTTAAAAAAAATTGATAAATGAGAGTTCTACTTTAAACAGCAATAATGTTTTACTCTGGTATCAAAGAGAATCATAATATATCAAATTGAAGCTCATATCGATTCACATATTACAAGTAGGCCTCTCTTTAGAACCTCATTTTACAAACTCAAATTCCATTATTTAAATCACCAAACGAGGGTTTAAAGTTTTGTCCATGCTCATTTTGCATTTTACTTGGAAATCATTTTGTCTAAAAGGTTTGTAATGGAGATAGAGGTGCCGACCAAGAGTAAGATTACAAATATTCTAAGAGTTCTCAATATCCTAAAAATATTCTCAAGATCATAGAAATAATCCCATGATCCTACACAAGTTAAAGATTTGGAATATCAAATGCAGGTATTAGTTTTGGGAACAATGTTTTTGGCTTTTGTTAATTATTGGCCTCTTATTCTTAGTGATTATCATTTTAGTGAATTGGGAAATTTTACGTCTTATTTTTTATAAGTAATTTTAGTCTTTTATTCTTTATAGATGAATTAGGAACAATCCACAATTAAATAGGCACCCTAAGGTTGAGTTACCTCTAGGGCTTCTTTTATTAATACAAATTTCCTCTAGGGTTATATTGCATATAAAAGAAAACAGTAGCCTTGTAATGGTAGGAGAACTTATATCAGTAATGAAAATTTATTATAGAAAACTTTTTACTTTACCTTCTAGTGTTCTTGATTAAATGCTTGAATGTGACTTATCAAAGGTAGTGATCATCCATTGTGGCATCTCAAGGTTGGGTTTTCATGGACTTGCTTTTGTTTTTTTTTTCTTAGGATTTCCTTTTGTAATTTTTTTTGAAATCATCGTATCTTTTTCTTGTCCTAATTTTTGTATTGAATCTATCTTTGTATTTCAAAAAAAAATAAGGGAAGGAAAAAAAGAATGGTGTTTCTATTCATAGTTAAAAAAGAACATATGATAAATCGAAGTTCTACTTTAACCAGCCTTTACTTTTGACTCGGGTATCAAAATGATAATTATAATATATTAAATCAAAGCTCGTATCGATTCCCATATTCCGAGTAGGCCTCGCTAGGGAACCTCATTTTGATTACCAACATTCTATCATTTACATCACCTACCGAGTATTAAGTTTTTGTCGACGCTCCCTTTTCATTTTGCTTGAATCTTTTTTGTGCAAGAGGGTTGTATTGGAGATAGAGGTGCCGACCAAGAGTTTGATTAAAAATATTCTAAGAATTCTCAATATCCTAAAAATATCTCAAGATCAGACAAATAATCCCATGATCCTACACATAGGAAAGATTAGGAATATCAAATATAAGGATTAATTTTGGAAGCAATTTTGTTTTAGTTAATTATTGTGCTTTTATTATTGATGATTTTCACTTTAGTGAATTGTGGGATTTTATGTCTAATTTTTTATAATTATTTTAAGTCTTTTATTCTTTATGGATGGATTAGGCACAATCCTCAATTAAAAAGGGACCCTAAGGTTGAATTACCTCTAGGTTTCCTTTCATTAATATAAATTTCGTCTAGTGTTATATTGCTTATAAAAGAAAATAGTTGTCTTGTAAATGTAGGAGAACTAATATCATTATTGATAATTAATTTCAAATTTTTTTTTGCTTTGCCTTCTAGTGTTCTTGATTGAGTAATTGAATTCGACTTATCAAAGGTAGTGATAATCCGTTGTAGCATCTCAAGATTAAGCTTTTATGGACTTTTTTTGTTGTTTTCCTCTTTGGAGTTTGTTTCGTAATCCCCAATTAAATATTCTTATCTTTTTCTTGTCCATATTTGTGTATTCAATCTATCTTTGTATTTCAAAAAAAATATAGGAAGGAAAAAAAGAAGGTTGTTGTTATTCACTGTTTAAAAAAACATTAGATAAATCAAAGTTCTACTTTAAATAGTCATAACTTTTGACTCCAGTATCGAAAAAACAAGTATAATATATTAAATTGAAGCTTGTATCGATTCCATATTCCAAGTAGGTCACGCTGTGGAAAATCATTTTGAAAGCCCAAATTCCATCATTTACCTAACCTACCGAGTTTAATGTTATTGTCGACGCTTTTTTGACGTTTTGCTTGTAACCATTTTGTCCAAAAAGGTTGTAATGGAGATAGATGTGTCGACCAATTGTATGATTACAAATATTCTAATGGTTCTCCATATCCTAAAAATATTCTCAATATCATACAAATAATCTCAGGATCCTACAAAAGGGAAAGATTTGGAATATCAAATGCAAGGATTAATTTTGGAAAAAATTTTGTTTTTTTAGTTAATTATTTCCCTTTTATTATTAGCGATTTTCATTTTAGTGAATTGGGGGATTTTAAGTCTTATTTTTTATAAGTATTTTTTGTCTTTTATTATCTACGAATGGATTAGGCACAATCCATAATTAAAAAGCGACCCTAAGGTTGAGTTATTTTTAGGGTTCCTTTCATTAATATAAATTTTGCCTTGGGTTATGTTGCTTATAAAAGAAAATAGCTGCCTTTTATTGGTAGGAGAACTGATATCATTAATGATAATTGTTGTGTGTTTTACAACACACATAAAATCGTGCAAGCATACACGGTCACAAGTAATAAAGATTTGTAAGTAAAGATCGTTCCCACGAGGATTTGTTACTATAGTTTGTTGAGTACTAAAATTGTATCTCTCTAATTTTATCCAAAACAATCGTTGATTAAGAAAAGGTTTAAAAATAAAATAAGAGAACTCTAGGATTGCAGTTTTTCACCAAATTATTCCACTCCAATCATATTATTTTCTTTAAATTTATATTTTTTAGTACATTTAATTTGTCAACCGAAAACTTCTATTTTTATCCATACATCTCTTCCGAGCTCCGTATAGACACACCTCGTTAAATTAATTCACTATATCTCTATGAGAATTAAATTTAATAAGATTCATTAAGTTCTAAGTTCTCAAATGGCCACACATACAATTAGGGTATATTCCTATCCTTCATCATACATGTCATTCTATTTACGAGCAATATACACAAAAATGCCTTTCTCAAGTTTATTTTTATGCCACAAATCATTTTGATAAAATTCGTAAATAATCAAAAAGCATTAGGCACAAAATAGAACGAACAAATCGAACATCTTATAAATCTATCAAAAATATTTTAAATCAAAGCTTCATAAATTTAGATCAAATGCAACCCTAGAAAAATTAAATTACTTCGTTAAATTAAAATAAAAATTACAACACACTCATAAAAATTAAAAGAAGAAGAAAGGAAATTAAAACATCATGTAGCGAAATATTTGGCACACGCAGAACACAACAAAAGCCAAAAAATGGCTTTTGCGTGTTCTGCAGTCCAAAACCGAGCAACACACGAAAATTAAGCTATACCCAAAACTCCAAAAACCCTTCTAAAACTATCATCTTATCCCCTATTTATAGCTAAAAATAATACATCTAAAATATTACATTTTTTATTTTATTTTTTTATAAAAAATGCGTAATAGTTTGTATCGAAAAACAAAAATCACGCGTATCGATTTTATTAATTAAATCACGCATGAAGTAGGGGTGCCGATTCTGCATTTTTAAAATTCTTTATGCATGCCACGTGTCAACATTTGATTCGCTGAAAGAAATTAATGCGCACACGTGGCAGCACCTCGTTTGTTTCACGGAATGAGCGCACGCAGAAACTGAAGCACAGGATTGGGGCGCCGAGAAAGTGCGGCAACGGCTGGAACGGGGACTTGATCCTGTGCTTTCGCTTTCATTGTAACTTGCCATGTGTCTAAACATGATTTGCTTCAATATAAAGTGTGACACGTGGCATATTATGGCTCGTGGAATAACCGGGCGCACGTGGATCGACCGCACGGGAAAGGGTCGCGCGAAGGTGGGGGACAGGTCTGCACGGCGTCAGACGGGTAGGTCCCACACTACACGCTGGCCTGCGCGGCATGTGGGCCCCACTCGGGCACCGAGCTGCGCGACGAAGGAAATCCCTGCACCCACTCTCCTTGGTCGGGTTTGAATAGAACGCGCGCATCCGAACCGTTGATGCGTTGATCTGACGGTCCAAAATGACGTATGGATAACGGCGCGCGCTTGGAATCTATCTCTTGCGAAGAAAAATAACTTTTGTTAATTATATTTTCACCCACAAATATATTTCAAATTACATTTTAAACTTTGTTTAATTGCAAAAGAGCCCTTTAGTAATTTTAAATTAAATTTTAAACTTTTAATAATTAAAATTAAGCCCAAATTTAATTTAATTTATATTTTCAACATTTATAAATTGTAATTAAGTACTCATTTATTTTGAAATTATATTTTTGGACGAAAACTTGCAATTAATTACGTTTTTGATACAAATTATTTACTTTTCATAAAAAAATATAAAAAATAGTAAATACTAATTTATTCATCAAAAATTAACTAAAAACATTAAGAACATAGCAATTACAATTAATAAAATAGGTGAAAATAAGTGTATAAAATACAGTTATCAATAATTTATTTCATAAAGATTTTTACTTTGCCTTATGGTGTTCTTGATTGAATGCTTGAATTCGGCTTATCAAAGGTAGTGATCATCCATTGTGGCATCTCTAGGTTTGGTTTTTATGGACTTGTTTTTGCTTTATTCATCTTTGGATTTCATTTTGTAGTTCAATTTGAAATCATCATTCTCTTTGTTTCTTGTCCTAATTTGTGTATTCAATCTATCTTTGCATTTAAAAACAATAAGGGGAGGAAAAAAAGAAGTGTGTTGCTATTCACAGATTAAAAAAAATCATTTGATAAATCGAAATGAAAATTATAATATATCAAATCCAAGCTCGTATCGTTTTCCATATTCCAAGTAGGCCTTTCTATGGAAAATTATTTTGAAAGCCCAAATTCCATACTTTACCTCACCTACCGAGTTTTAATGTTTTTATTGATGCTTTTCTTGAGTTTTTCTTCTAACTATTTTGTCCAAAAAGGTTGTAATGGAGATAGAGGTGCCAACCAATTGTATAATTACAAATATTCTAAGGGTTTTCAATATCCTCAAAATATTCTAAAGCTCGTACAAATAATCCATTGATCATACACATAGGAAATATTTGGAATATCAAATGCAACAATTAATTTTGGAACAAATGTTTTTTTGTTTTAGTTAATTATTGGCCTTTATGGTTAGTAATTTTCAATTTAGGGAATTGGGGGATTTTATGTCCTATTTTTTATATGTATTTTTAGTTTTGTTTTATTTACGGATAGATTAGGCACATTCCATAGTTAAAAAGGGACCCTAAGGTTGAATTAACTCTAGGGTTCCTTTAATTAAAATGAATTTTTCCTAGGGTTGTGTTGCTTATAAAAGAAAAGTGATGCCTTGTAATGGTAGGAGAACTGATATCATTAATGATAATTTATTTCAGAAAGCGTTTTGCTTTCCTTTTGGTGTTCTTGATTGAATGCTTGAATTCAACTTACAAAAGGTAGAGATCATCTATTACGGAGTCTCAGTGTTGGGTTTTTATGGACTTGTATTTGTTATTTTTGTCTTTGGATTTCATTTCATAGTTCTCTTTGAAATGATCGTATCTTTTTCTTTTACTAATTTGTGTATTCAATATATCTTTGTATTTCAAAAAAATTAGGGAAGGAAAAAAAGAAGGGTGTTGATATTCACAATTTAAAAAATAAATTTGATAAATCAAAGTTCTACTTTAAATAGCGTTAAATTTTGACTCAGGTATTGAAACAACAATTATTATATATCAAACTCATGCTTTTATTGATTCCCATATGCCGAACAAGCCTCACTATGGAACCACATTGTGAAAACCCAAATTCCATAGTTAACAACACCTTCCAAGTTTTAAATTTTTTTTCGAATGACCTTTTTCATTTTGCTTGAAAATCGTTTTGTCCAAAGGGGTTATAATGTAGATAGAAGGGCCGACCATGAGTATGATTAAAAATATTCTAAGGATTCTCAATATCCTAAAAATATTCTCCAGATCATACAAATAATCCCATGATCCTACACATTGGAAATATTTGGAATATCAAATGCAAGGATTAATTTTGGAAGCAAAATATTTTTTTCGTTCATTATTGGCCTTTTATTGTTAGCGATTTTCAATTTAGTGAATTGGGAGATTTTATATCTTATATTTAATATGTATTTTTAGTCCTTTATTATTTATGATTAGGTATAATCCACTATTAAAAAGGGACCCTAAGGTGGAGTTACCTCTATGGTTCCTTTAATTAATATAGTTTTTGCCTCGGGTTATGTTGCTTATAAAAGAAAACTACTACCTTTAAATGGTAGGAGAACTCATATCATTAATGATAATTTATTTCAGAAAGCTTTTTGCTTTCCTTTTATTGATCTTGATTGAATACTTCAATTCGACTTATCAAAGGTAGAGATCATCTATTGTGGAGTCTCTGTGTTGGGTTTTTATGGACTTGTTTTTATTATTTTTGTCTTTGGATTTCGTTTCATACTTCTCTTTGAAATCATCATATCGTTTTCTTTTAGTAAATTGTGTATTCAATATATCTTTGTATTTCAAAAAAAATTAAGGGAAGGAAGAAAAAAGGGTGTTGATATTCATGGTTTAAAAAAAACATTTGATAAATCGAAGTTCTACTTTAAAGAGCCTTATATTTTGAATCGGGTATCGAAACAACAATTATAATATATCAAATTGATGCTTTTATTGATTCCCATATTCTAAACAGGCCTCGCTATGGAACCACATTTTGAAAACCCAAATTCCATAGTTAACATCACCTTCTCAATTTTAAATTTTTTGTTGACACCCCTTTTGCGTTTTGCTTGAAAATCATTTTGTCCAAAGGGGTTGAAATGCAAATAGAGGTGCCGACCATGAGTATGATTAAAAATATTCTAAGGGTTCTCAATATCCTAAAAATATTCTCAAGATCATACAAACAATCCTATGATCCTACACGTAGAAAAGATTTGGAATATCAAATGCAAGGATTAAATTTGGAAGCAAAATTGTTTTTCGTTAATTATTGGCCTTTTATTGTTAATGATTATCAATTTAGTGAAGTGGGGGATTTTATGTCTTATTCTTAATATGTATTTTTAGTCCTTTATTATTTACAGATAGATTAATCACAATCCATAATTAAAAAGGGGGAGTTACCTCTAGGGTTCCTTTAATTAATATAAATTTTGCTTAGGGCTATGTTGCTTATAAAAGAAAACTGATGCCTTGCAATGGTAGGAGAACTGCTATCATTAATGATAATTTTTTTCAGAAATAGTTTTTCTTTCCTTTTGGTGTTCTTGATTGAATGCTTGAATTTGACTTATCAAAGGTAGAGATCATCAATTGTTGCGTTTGAATGTTTGGTTTATATGGACTTGTTTTTGTTGTTTTCGTCTTTGGCTTTTGTGTCATTGTTCTCTTTGATATGAGTGTATTTTTTTTCTTTTAGTAATTTGACTATTCAATCTATCTTTGTATTTCAAAAAAAATTAAGAAAAGGAAAAAAAGAAGGGTGTTACTATTCACAGTTAAAAAAATTATTTGATGAATCAAAGTTCTACTTTAAATACCCTTAACTTTGGACTCGAGTATCGAAACGACAATTATAATATCTCAAATCGAAGCTCTTATCGATTCCCATATTCCAAACAAACCTTGCTATGGAACCAAAAGTTTCAAGCCCTATATCCATAGTTTACATCACCTATCGAGGGTTTAAATTTTTTATCGATGCTCCTTTTAAGTTTTGCTTGGAAACAGTTTTGTCAAAAGGGGTGATAATGGATATAGAGAGGCCGACCACGAGTATGATTACAAAAATTCTATGTTTTTGCAATAAAGTGAAAATATTCTCAAGATCATAAAAATAATCCCTCGATCCTACATATAGCAAAAGATTTGGAATATCAAATGCAAGGATTAATTTTGGAACAAATGTTTTTTTGTTTTAGTTAATTATTGGCCTTTTATGGTTAGTAATTTTCAATTTAGTGAATTGGGGGATTTTATGTCTTATATTTTATATGTATTTTTAGTTTTGTTTTATTTACAGATAGATTAGACACACTCCACAGTTAAAAAGGGACCCAAAGGTTGAGTTCACTCTAGGGTTCCTTTAATTAATATAAATTTCGCCTAGGGTTATATTCCTTATAAAAGAAAACTGCTACCTTGTAAAGGTAGGAGAACTTATATCATTAATGATAATTTATTTCAGAAAGGTTTTTACTTTCCTTTGGGTGTTCTTGATTGAATGCTTGAATTTGACTTATGAAAGGTAGAGATCATCTATTATAGAGTATATTGGGTTTTTATTATTTTTGTCTTTGGATTTCGTTTTGTAGTTCTCTTTGAAATCATCATATCTTTTTCTTTTACTAATTTGTTTATTCAAAATATCTTGGTATTTAAAAAAATAAGGGTAGGAAAAAAAGAAGGTTGTTGATATTCACAGTTTAAAAAAAACAATTGATAAATCAAAGTTCTACTTTAAATAGCCTTAAATTTTGACTCGGGTATCGAAACAACAATTATAAAATATAAAATGATGCTCTTATTAATTCCCATATTCCGAACAGGCCTCGTTATGGAACAACATTGTGAAAACCCAAATTCCATAGTTAGCATCACCTTCTGAGTTTTAAATTTTTTGTCGATGCCCCTTTTGCGTTTTGCTTAAAAATCGTTTTGTTCGAAGGGGTTGTAATGCAGATAGATGTGCCGACCATAAGTATGATTAAAAATATTATAAGGGTTTGCAATATCCTAAAAATATTCTCAAGATCATACAATTAATTCCATTATCCTACAAGTAGGAAAGATTTGGAATATCAAATGCAAGGATTAATTTTGGAAGCAAAATTTTTTTTCGTTAATTATTTGCTTTTTATTGTTAGCGATATTCAATTTAGTGAATTGGGGATTTTATGTCTTATTTTTAGTATGTATTTTTATCCCTTTATTATTTACAGATAGATTAGGCACAATCCACAATTAAAAAAGGACCCTAAGGTGGAGTTACCTCTAGGGTTGCTTTAATTAATATAAATTTTGCCTAGTGCTATGTTGCTTATAAAAGAAAACTACTGCCTTGCAATGGTAGGAGAACTGATATCATGAATGATAATTTATTTCAAAAAGCTTTTTACTTTCCTTTTGGTGTTCTTGATTGAATGCTTGAATTTGAATGATAAATGGTAGATATCATCCATTGTGGCATCTAAAGGTTTTGTTTTTATGGACTTTTTTTTGTTGTTTTCATCTTTGGATTTTGTTTCGTTATTCTCTTTGAAATGATCGTATTTTTTTTTCTCTTAGTAATTTGAGTATTTAATCTATCTTTGTATTTCAGAAAAAATAAGAGAAGGAAAAAAAGAAGGGTGTTGCTATTAACAGTTATAAAAAACATTTGATGAATCAAAGTTTTACTTTAAGTACCCATAACTTTTGACTCGGGTATCGAAATGACAATTAAAGTTATGGGTACTTAAAGTACCCATATTCCAAACACACCTCGCTATGGAACCAAAAGTTTCAAGCCCTATTTCCATAGTTTACATTACCTACCGTGGTTTTAATTTTTTTGTCGACGCTCCTTTTGCATTTTGCATGGAAACTATTGTGTCCAAAGGGATGGTAATGGAGATAGAGAGGCCGACCACGAGTATGATTAAAAAAATTCTAAGTTTTTTCAATATCCTAAAAATATTCTCAGAAGCATAAAAATAATCCCATGATCCTACACATAGGAACGATTTGGAATATCAAATGCCAGGATTAGTTTTGGAACAAATGTTTTTTGTTTTAGTTAATTATTGGCCTTTTATGGTTAGAAATTTTCAACTTAGTGAATTGGGGGATTATAGGTCTTATTTTTTATATGTATTTTTAGTTTTGTTTTATTTATCGATAGATTATGAACACTCCACAATTAAAAAGGGACCCTAAGGTTGGAGAACTGATATCATTAATGATAATTTATTTCAAAAAGCGTTTTTCTTTGCTTTTAGTGTTCGTTATTGAATGCTTGAATTCGACTTATAAAAGGTAGAGATCATCTATTTTGGAGTCTCACTGTTGGGTTTTTACGGACTTGTTTTTGTTATTTTTGTCTTTGGATTTTGTTTCGTAGTTCTCTTTGAAATCATCATATCTTTTTCTTTTACTAATTTGTGTATTCATTATATCTTTGTATTTGAAAAAAACAAAAATTAAGAGAAGAAAAAAAAAGGGTGTTGATATTCATAGTTTAAAAAAAACATTTGATAAATCAAAGTTCGACTTTAAATAGCCTTATATTTTGACTCGGGTATCGAAACAAAAATTATAATATATATAATCGATGCTCTTATTGATTCCTATATTCCGAACAGGCCTCGCTCTTGTCGATGCACCTTTTGCGTTTTGCATGAAAATCGTTATGTCCGAAGGAGTTATAATGTAGATAGAGGTGCCAACCATGAGTATGATTGTAAATATTCTAAGGGTTCTCAATATCCTAAGAATATTCTCAAGATCATACAAATAATCCCATGATCCTACATGTAGGAAGGATTTGGAATATCAAATGCAAGGATTAATTTTGGAAGCAAATTGTTTTTTGTTAATTATTGGCCTTTTATTATAAACTATTTTCAATTTAGTGAATTGGGGAATTTTATATCTTATTTTTAATATGTATTTTTAGTCCTTTATTATTTACGGATAGATTAGGAACAATTCACAATTAAAAAGGGACCCTAAGGTGGAGTTACCTTTAGGGTTCTTTTAATTAATATAAATTTTTCCTAGGGTTATGTCGCTTATAAAACAAAACTACTGCCTTGTAATGGTAAGAGAACTGATATCATTAATGATAATTTATTTCAGAATGGTTTTTGCTTTCCTTTTGGTGTTCTTGATTGAATGCTTGAATTCGACTTAGCAAAGGTAGAGATTATCTATTATGGAATCTCAGTGTTGGGTTTTTATGGACTTGTGTTTTATTATTTTGGTCTTTGGATTTTGTTTCGTAGTTCTCTTTGAAATCATCATATCTTTTTCTTTTACTAATTTTTTTATTCAATATATCTTTGTATTTTAAAAAAAATACTAAGGGAAGGAAAAAACGAAGAGTGTTGATATTCACAGTTTTATAAAAAAGCATTTGATACATCGAAGTTCTACTTTAAATAGCCATAACTTTTGACTTGGGTATCAAAACAAAAATTATAATATATCAAATTAAATCTACTATTGATTACCCTATTTCGAACGGGCCTCGCTTTGGAACCACATTGTGAAAACCCTAAATTCCATAGTTAGCATCACCTTCTGAGTTTTAAATTTTTTATCAACACACCTTTTGCATTTTTCTTGAAAATCGATGTCGAAAAGGGTTGTAATACAAACAGAGGTACCGACCATTAGTATGATTAAAAATATTATAAAGGTTCTCAATATCCTAAAAATATTCTAACGGTTCTCAATACAAATAATCACATGATCTTATACATAGTAAAAATTTGGAATATCAAATGCAAGGATTAACTTTAGAAGCAAATTGTTTTTTTAGTTAATCATAGGCCTTTTATTGTTAGCGATTTTCAATTTAGTGAATTGGGGGATTTTGTGTCTTATTTTTCATTTGTATTTTTAGTCCTTTATAATATACAGATAGATTAGGCGCAATCCACAGTTAAAAAAGGACCCTAAGGTTGAGTTAACTCTTGGGTTCCTTTAATTGATATAAATTTTGCCTAGCGTTATGTTGCTTATAAAAAAACCTACTACCTTGTATTGGTAAGAGAATTGATATCAGTAATGATAATTTATTTGAGAAATATTTTTTTGCTTTTCCTTGTGGTGTTCTTGATTGAATGCTTGAATTCAACATATCAAAGGTAGAGATCAGCTATTGTGGCGTCTCAAGGTTGGATTTTTATAGACTTGTTTTTGTTATTTTTGTCTTTGGATTTCATTTCGTAGTTCTCTTTGAAATCTTCATATATTTTTATTTTACTAATTTTTTTATTCAATATATCTTTGTATTTCAAAAAAAAATTAAGGGAAGGAAAAAAAACAAGGGTGTTGACATTCACAGTTTAAAAAAACCATTTGATAAATAAAAGTTCTACTTTAAATAGCCTTAAATTTTCAATCGGATATCAAAATGACAATTATTATATATCAAATCGATGCTCTTATTGATTCCCATATTCCGAACAGGCTTCGCTATGGAACTACATTGCGAAAACCCAAATTCCATAGTTAACATCACCTTCTCAATTTTAAATTTTTTGTCGACGCCCATTTTGTGTTTTTCTTGGAAATAGTTTTGTCCAAAAGGGTTGTAATGTAGATAAAGAGGCTGACCACGAGTATGATTACAAAAATTCTAAGTTTTCTCAATATCCTAAATATATTCTCATGATCATACACATAGGAAAGATTTGGAACATCAAATGCAAGGATTAATTTTGGAACAATTGTTTTTTGTTTTTGTTAATTATTGGTTTATTATGGTTAGCGATTTTCAATTTAGTGAATTGGGGTATTTTGTGTCTTATTTTTAATTTGTATTTTTAGTCCTTTATAATATACGGATAGATTACGCGCAATCCACAGTTAAAAAATGACCCTAAGGTTGAGTTAACTCTTGGGTTCCTTTAATTGATATAAATTTTTCCTAGGGTTATATTGCTTATAAAACAATCTTCTGCCTTTATTGGTAGGAGAATTGAGATCAATAATGATAATTTATTTAAGAAAGATTTTTGCTTTTCCTTATGGTTTTCTTGATTGAATGCTTGAATTCAATATATCAAAGGTAGAGATCATCTATTGTGGCTTCTCAAGGTTGGATTTTTATAGACTTGTTTTTGTTATTTTTGTCTTTGGATTTCGTTTCGTAGTTCTCTTTGAAATCATCGTATATTTTTCTTTTACTAATTTTCTTATTCAATATATCTTTGTATTTCAAAAAACAAATTAAGGGAAGGAAAAAAAGAAGGGTGTTGATATTCATAGTTAAAAAAACCATTTGATAAATTGAAGTTCTATTTTAAATAGCCTTAAATTTTGACTCGGGTATCGAAACAACAATTATTATATATCAAATTGATGCTCTTATTGATTCCCATATTCTGAACCGGCCTCTCTATGGAACCACATTATGAAAACCCAAATTCCATAGATAACATCAGCTTCTCAGTTTTAAATTTTTTGTCGACGCCCCTTTTGCGTTTTGCTTGAAAATCGTGTTGTCCAAAAGGGTTGTAATGTAGTAGATGTGCCGACGATGAGTATGATTAA